>PISW01001435.1:44469-362409 GCA_004023785.1 Mungos mungo | reverse complement strand
ACGTGGGGCAGAAAGAGAGCAGGGACTTGAGTGGAGGAAGAGTGCCCAGCTCCCTCAGAGGGCTTAGCTTGGGAGAAGAGGTGGGAGCGATGGAGCTGGGGACGAGCTGGGCGAGAGTGCTAATTCCACGGGGCCCGCCGGGCACTAGGCTGCGGTCCCACCCCCGGTCCCACCCCCACCCAGGCCCTGCCCCCATGGGCACTGGCAGCTCCCGGCCCCAGTCCAGGGCCCCCACAGCAGAGGGGGAGCAGGAGCTCTCCCGGGCCTGACAGCCCCTGCCGTGCAGAAGCCCGGCCTAGGAAGGGTGAGCAAAGGAGGGCGCGAGAGGAAAAGGTCGAAACAAACCCCAGACCCCAGGAAGCGACTGTTTGGGGGGAAGGGAGGGCTTCCTTCCCAAGGAAAAGGGGACAGAGGAGGAATGTACTTCGCGTCCGCGCCACCCTGGAATCCACCCCAGGAGCCGCCGTGAGTCCCAGCTTCGGCCCGGCTCTCTTGCTCCCTCCCTCAGCGTCTCCCGCTGTGCCTGGGCCTCTCGGCGCCTGGCAACACCCGTCTCGGGTACTCACAGAGTCCGGGGCTGCCCGTCGTCTTCCATCATGGTGGGTGCGACGGAGCGATCCCGGGACAAGGGGGAGGGCAGGGCTGGGGAGGGGAGGGGGTGGGGAGGAAGGGGAGGGGGGCTCCGGGCACCGGCTGGGGACAGAGGAGAAGGCACCAAACCCTGCTCTCGGGCTCTCTCCCCCCAGCCCGCTCCGGACACTGCGCCCCAACCAGGAGGAGCAGGAGGAGGAGGAGGATGAACAAAATGGCCACCGCCACCAGCCAGGCAGGAAACGGGGCAGAGCGCAGGCGCGGCCCGCCAGGTCACCGCTCAGGCCAGCCGCGACGGCCTGTAAATAGGATAACTGAGTGGAGAGAAAAACGGGCCGCTAAGTAAACCCTGTGCCCAGTCCCGACGAATCACGTCGTCGCTGTGCGCCTGGTGGCCGGCTGAAGCCCAGCCAGCTCTAGAAGAGATCGAGTGAAAAGGGAACCGCCGTGCAGCTGAAGGTTCTGGGAATTGTGGTCCTGGAGAAAGAGGGAAGCACTTCTCCAGAGGACTTCTGGGAATTGTAGTCCACAGGAGCCGGACGGCGCCCGCGGCGCGCTGAGTCGCGAAGAAGAGACTTCTGGGTAGTGTAGTCGTAACTGAGGACATGCGGCGACCAGGAAGCCGGCGTGCTGGAAGAAGAGGGACAGAATAAAACCGATGTTGAAAGGCGCGGAAACGGAATGGGAAAAAGTGCTGACTGGGAAGTAAACTACAAGTCCCAGAGTGCCTCGCGCTGGAGGCTGGCCTAGAACTGCCTTCAGCATTTTAAGGCTCTTCTGTTGGCTCATGCTGCGCTGCTGCTCCGCCTTCGTCCAGCCTGAGAGCGGTTTCTTCAACTGCGTCTGAAGCAGTGCTTTGGCTCCGCGTGGTGTCTGAGCCGGCAGGCCTTTCCAGCCATGCTCTGTTCATCAAAACAGCCGACCGGTGGTCATCAACCGCCGACCCGCGCGACCGGCTGGAAAGGCCGGGGTGGACCTCGGGTCCGAGCTGATCTGAGAGCTGCGCTGGCTGGAGGCCCTCGGACTTCCCGAGGTCCGGGCGTGTTTTTTCGGCGTGTTTTCCCGCAAATAGGTATTCCTAGCCTAGGTAGGCTGTTTGTAGATTGCTGTATAAGTTTACAAGATTTCCCCATCCTTTATCTTACCGGATAAGAGGGTAAGAAGAGCAGTCCTCCATTAAAAATGACTCATCGGGCCAGTGTAAAGTACAGTGATAATGCCCTCCAACCCCTTATTTAATTCTTGGAGTTGAAAGAAGTCCTTGGGCAGAGACGTGCACAAACTTAAGGTCACGGTGTTTGCAGATATCCATCATGTAGACAGAAAATGAAGTCTTCTTGCTTGAGGTTGGAGGCAGCCATTTTCAAACTGCCTCTAGCCTTGCAGAATTCCCACCCCACCCGCTTCCGAAACAGTTCACGGTGCACTTCTGTCCCCTCCCCGCCGCATCTTTAGGAGAATGTTACTGAGTTTGTGCCAGATATTAGTGAAGGGGGGTGGTAAAGATGTATTTTTCAGCCTATTGCCCGAGCCTAAGGGCCCCAGTTAAACAGTGCCTTAAGAATTGGCTCTGCCAACATGTACTGAGGGGAAGGGGGATTTGAACCTGGAGGGGTTCATAGAGCTCGTGACAAGGAAGTTGAGCCCCTTAACAGTCAGTGGGAATGAGGCACCTGGGTGACTCAGTTGGTTGGTCAACTCTTGATTTGGGCTCAGGTCATGATCCTGAGGTCATGGGATCAAGCCCGAGCCTGCTTGGGATTCTCTCCCTTTGCCCCTTCTCCCACACTTGTACAATCTTTCTCTCTTTAAATTAAAAAAAAAAGGAATAGTAAAAGGGCACAGAAGCCAGGATCTAAGGTTAAAGTATATATAAAGTATTGGGGAGAGAGAGGAGGGGAAAGCATGGAGTAGGGATCTTGAGAGCTTAGAGAGGTGGGCTTTATAGAATTGTGTTGTTAAGGATTCGTACCAGGCTGAGGAGTTGACCTTTGTCTTTCTGGAAGTAAGGTGCTATTCAAGGGTTTTTGTTTGTTTTTATTGGACCTAAGTATACGACTGGATTTATCATAATCCAATTGATCATTGATCCATGCCTGGCCCACTGTATTAGTTTCCTCTTGCTGCTGTGCCAAACCTAGTGCCTTAAGATAATTTATTATATTACAGTTCTAGAGGTCAGAAGTCCAAAATCAGTTTCACTAGGCTAAAATCAAGGTATTGGTAGAGCTGGTTCTTTTCTGAGGTCTAGGGGACAATGGGTTCCTTCCCTTTTCCATCTTACAGAGGCTGCCTGCCTTCCTTGACTTTGGGCCTTATCCACTATCTTCAAAAACAGCCAGGCAGCGTCTTTCCTTTCTGACCTCTGCTTCTGTCCTGGCACCTCTTTCTGACTGATCTTCCTGCCTCTCTCTTTCACTTACAAGGACCTTTCGTAGTTACACTGGGCCAGGATGATCTCCCCATCTCAACCCCTTTAATCACATCAGCAAAGCCCCCTTTCCTGTAACACATGCATTGTGATTTGGGGGGTGAGGACCTAGAAGTCTTTGATAATCCATTCTTCGGCCTACCATACATAACCCACTTTTATTAATTTAGTTACTTTTAACCATCAAACAATAGCTGAGAACTCGCCACCCTAAAAGGAAGTTACAATGACAGCAGTTTACAACTAAATGTATAGTTTGCTTCCCCGTGACACTAACTCACCCTCTTTCCCATCCCCCGCCCCAAAACGGGTTAATATAATCATGAGTCTTTACCATTTCTTGTTTTCCTTTTTTATAAGCCTTTATCCCATATATGTATTTGTATGGAATGCATATATATATGTAAATGTCTACAATGTATTTTTAATTGTTTAAAATGTAACTGCCCCCTTCCCCCAAAAGAAGAATGTGCTCACTGCACACCTATTAGAATGGCTAAAATCCAGAATACGGACAACACCAAATGCTGGCAAGGATGTAGAGCAATAGACATGTTCGTTGCTGGTGGGAATGCAAAATGACACAACTGCGTTGGAAGGCGTTTGGCAGTTTTTATGAAATTAAACCATGGCTTCTAAGTATTTACCCAAATAAGTTGAAAACGTATGTCCACACGAAAACCTGCACATGAATATTTATAGCAGTTTTATTCATAATTACAAAATATTGGAAGCAACTAAGATGACTTGCAGTAAGGGAATGGATAAACTGTAGTCTGTCCACACGCAGGAATATTATTCAGTGAAAGAGAAACAATGAGCTATCAAGCCAAAAAAACCCCGTGGGGGAATCTTAAGTGCATATCACTAACTGAAAGGAGCCAGTCTGAAAGGGCTACATACTGTGTGATTGCAGCTGCGGGCCGTTCCAGAAAAGGCGTAAGTGTGGAGGCACGATGAATGGTTGCCGGGGCAGAGGAGGAGGAGAGAGAAATGGACGGAGCACAAAACATTTTTAACGGCAGTGACACTCTTCTGTCTGACACTGTTTGGTGGATCCCAAGGAACTGTACAAGGCAAAGAGGGAATTCTGATGTAAACTGTGGGGACTTTAGTAAATAAAGGGTTCATCCATTGCAACAAATGTACCACAGAGATACAAGATGGTAATAATAATGGGAAACTATGCCCTGATTGGGGGGAAGGGTGTACTGGAACTTAGTACTTTCTGCACAATTTTTCTATAAATCTGAAACTCTAAAAACATGAAGTCTGTTACAAAGGAAAAAATAGGCCTTTGTAACCTTTCGAGACCTTTTTTTGGCCTAATATGTAAGATTCAGCCATATCTTATGAATTTGGCTTATTCATTTTCACTATTGTCTGATTTCCAGTGTGTGAATATACCCCACTTTGACCGCTCATAGAAATGGACATTTGGATTACCTTTGGGCTTTTAGTGTTGGGAACAGAGCTGCTGTGGACATGCCTGTGTGTGTCTCCTAGGAGAGATGTGCAAGAGCTTTCTTTGGTCTGTTTGGGTTTACACCTAAAGTAGGATTGTTAGGTCACAGGGTATGTGAATATTCAGTTTTAAAAGATAATGTCAAATATTTTTTCTGAAGGAGCTGCACTGATTTGCACCCCATTAGCATTGCGTAGGAGGCCCTATGCGTGGATCCACACCCTCTTCAACATGTGCTTTTATCACACTTTTTACATTTTTATCGATCCAAGTGTGAGCTCAACTTGGTCTTAATTTGCATTTACCTAATAAGATTGAACATCTCTCCACATGTGTTTCCTCTTCTGAATAACGCCTGTTGATATCTTTTCCCTGTTCTTTTTATGAAGTTGAATGTGCTTTTGTCATTGACTTTTAAAAAAAATAGTTTTTAATGTTTATTTACTTCTGAGAGAGAGAAACAGAGTGTGAATGGAGGAGGGGCAGAGAGAGAGCGAGATGCAGAATCTGAGGCAGGCTCCAGGCTCTGCACTGTCAGCACAGAGCCCGACGCGGGGCTCGAACCCATGGACCATAAGATCATGATCTGAGCTGAAGTCGGACACTTAACAACTGAGCCACCCAGAGGCCCCTCTGGTTGACTTTTATGAATTCTCATGCTAATTTTTTTTTCTCAGTTACTTATACTGCAAATATCTTCTCCCAGTTTATAAGTTGTTTCTTTCTCTTTATAAATGCCCATAATGAACATAAGTTCTAAATCTTAATTTTTTTTAATGTTTATTTTATTTTTGAGAGAGAGACAGCACGAGTGGGAGAGAGACAGAGAGGGAGACACAAGATCTGAAGCAGGCTCCAAGCTTCACGCTGTCAGCACAGAGCCCAACACCAGACTCGAACTCACGGACTGCGATATCATGACCTGAGCCGAAGTTGGGCGCTTAACTGACTGAGCTACCCAGGTGCCCCATGAAAGGTCTTAATTTTAAAGTGATCAGCTCCATCTGTGTGTGTGTGTCTTTTAAGAAATATTTCCCCACTTTAATCCTGAATTATAGACTCTAAAAAAATACCCATGGAGCTACTAAAACTTCTTAAACTTTGTATTTAACATTTAAGTCATTAATTCCCCTGGAATTGAATTTTATATACATATAGGGTAGGGCTCCAATTGCATATTTTTCCATATGGATGACTATTATTTTTTTAACTATATTTACCAAACAGCTTCCCCACCACTTTTAGTTCCTCGGACATGATCCTTCTGTCGTTGTGCAGTTTAGGTCCTCTTAAGAAGACACCAAAACAGGATTAGGTGTGCAGGAGATGCACTGAGGGAACCTTGTGAATGATGGGCAGAGGAGGGAAACCGTTCTTGTGAAAGGAGAGAAGGAAGGGAGGGAGAGAAAGAAAAGAAGGAAGGAAGGCAGACAGACAGACTGGCTTGCAGTTGCTTCGGACACCGCATGACTATGAAAGCCTTGGCTAAGCAACTGGGGAGCCCCAGAGCGAAGAACGCCCCTTAGGAAAATCCCCTGTTGAGCAGACATGGCCCAGCTCCAGGAATTCCACCATCTCAGCCACCGGCTGGGAGCAGCGCCGGGACCCATCATGTCGGCATGAAGGCTGCAGTGGATGTAAAGTTCCTGGTTTTGTCCTGGAGAAGACCTGGAGGCTATCCACCAACTCGGCTCATCGCAGCAGGTACTCTGAGAGGAGAGTCTGAGTAGGGCATGTGTGCACTGGTTTGTTTCTGGGCTCTCTATTCCACTGGCCAACTTCTCTCTGTGCCAGTACAAAAATAGATCCTCCTAATAAGTCCTAATCCTTGCGGGGTGAGTCTCTTCCTTCCCGCTCTTCTTTAGAAGTGTCCTTGTCGCTCTGGGTCCTTTACTCTTCCAAATGTAAGCAGAGGAGCGAGATCAGATCTGTACTGTGGCAGGATAGTGCCAGCAGCTGTGTGGATTGTTACAGGGATGAAAGATTTCAAACAGAGAGAGCTCCTAGGACTTAATTTCAATAATCCAGGTAAGAGATAAGGAGGTATAGATCCAGTGGATTTAGGCAGTAACAATGGGAAAAGACAGAAGGGTATGGATACAAATTAACAGGGAGGCAGAACGGTGGGAGAAATGGAGATAATGCCCATGTTAATGGCTTCACCGTCTGCCCAGATTGGGAGCCTTTCACCGAGTCAGGAATCACAGGAGGGAGAACAGGTTTCAGGGAATGTTCGTTTGGTTTCGTACCTGCAGATGGAGCGTATTTAAAGCTGCTCAGTGGATATAGAAGTCTGGAGCTCATGTCGAGACCCAGACAGGCTTTGGGAGTAACCAATCTGTGTTTGAAGTCTCAGTATGAGACTTCATCCTGGGGAGGGAGTAGGGAATCAGAGGGCTGAGAGCATGGGAAGCCGCTGACATATAAATGGAGAAGTCAGGGGAAGGGCGCCTGGGTGGCTGATTCGGTTAAGCATCTAGCTTTGGCTCAGATCCTGATCTCATGGCTCATGGGTTCAAGCCCCACATTGGGCTCTGTGTGGAGCCTGCTTCTGATTCTCTGTCTCCCTCTCTGCCCCTCCCTGGCTCTCACTATCTATCAAAGATAAATAAACATTAAAAAGGGAGAGAGAAGTCAAAGGAGGAGGAACCAGCTTTAAAAAAAAGACAAGGAGTAATTAAAAGGAAAAGCTGCTATCCAGAACCCCTTAGGATGGCTACTAGCAAAAACCAAACAAAGGAAATAACAAGAGTTGGCAAGAAAGTAGAAAAACTGGAATCCTGGTACAGCAATGATGTGAATGTTAATGCAAGTACTGTGTGAGAAAGTGTGGGGGTTGTTCAAAATTAAAAAGAGAACTACATGATCCAGCAATTCCACTTATTTTTAAATTTTTAACATTTATTTATTTTGAGAGAGAGAGAGAGAGCATGATGGGGGGAGGGGCAGAGAGAGAGGGAGACACAGAATCCAAAGCAGGCTCCAGGCTCTGAGCTTTCAGCACAGAGCCCAATGTGGGGCTCGAACCCATGAACCGTGAGATCATGACCTGAACCAAAGTCAGATGCTTAACCGACTGGGCCACCCAGGCGCCCTAGCAATTCCACTTTTGAATACATATCTGACGGAATCGAAATTGGGTCTTGAAGAGGTACTTGCACACCCATGTTCATAGCAACACTCTTCATAACGGCCAGAAGGTGAAAGTGACTATCCACTGATGGATGAATGTACCCGAAATGTGGTTATACATTCAGCAGAATGTTATTTGGTCTTAAAAAGGAGCAAACTCTTGCCACATGCTCTATAATATGGAGGAATCTTGAGGGCATCATGCTAAGTAGAATAACCCAGCCACAAAGGGCAAATATTGAATGGTTCCGCTTAGGTTCAAAGGGGCATAAAGTAAAATGGTGGGGAAGTGGGGAGTTGGGAGGTTACTGGTTCACGGGGCAGAGTTTCAATTGGGCTGATGCCCACGCTTACAAGTGGCTAAAATGGTAAATTTCATGTTACGTGTATTTGACCACAATCTTTTAAAAGGCTCTGTGAGAGATTTCTCCAAGAAAAATGACTGCAACGAACACCTAATTCGTTTGATCTTCTTGAAAGGAGAGCCATCAACTGAGGGAGTATTGGAGGATATGTTAATAATAAGTACATGGAAAACCCAATGAACAGAAAATGACGTTTACCAACTCCTTAAAAAGACGGTCATCTAGGAAAGGAAAAGTAGTTGTATTCTGGTATTGGCTTAGCTGCGCAGAGCTGTGCCTTCCATGGTCATAATAACAAAAACGTTGAATACCGATTTAACTGAAATTACAGTGGCACCTGTTAGTCTGTGAGGAGTAAAACGATAAGTTCTGTGTTGGGAAATCAGTAGATAATACCTGAAATTGAGAAACCGGGAAGTGGCAATGCAGGCAAGCTGTTTAAAGACAGGTGGATAAACAATAAAAATTCAGTTAAGAGTTGAAAGTGGATAATTCCGGGGAACCGAGAGGCTCCAGGAGGGGAATTTCTGGATTTCCACAATAAGCCTTACAGAGCTCTTTGATTCTTTAACTATGTAGATTTAATTTAAAAAATAAAAATTAGGGACGCCTTAGTGTCTTAGTCCGTTGAACATCTGACTTTGGCTCAGGTCATGGTCACACGGTTTGTGAGTTCAAGCCCCATGCCGGGCTCTGAGCTGACAGCTCAGAGCCAAGCCTGCTTCAGAGTCTGTGTCTTCCTCTCGCTCTCTCTGCCCCTGCCCCATTCACACTCGCTCTCAAAAATAAACATTTAAAAAAATTTTTAAATAAAACAAAAATCTTAAAAAGAAAAGAATTGATATGGAAACCAATCCTCCCCTTCCTAATTCTAGACTTGAGGCCTGTAGATGACAAAAGGCCCCACTTTTCATAAAATCAGGCAGCTAAAACTAATGGCAGAAGGCCAATCTGAATTCAAAATGGGACAAGTGAGGAGCATAGACTCGTGGAAGGCACAGCCCACGGCAGTCTCAGCCCCTACTGCCGTCAGAGGCTGCAGCGTGTGAAGCCGCCGGAATCAACTTCGGAAAATCACGAGCCTGTGATCTACTTGAAAAGTAAGAGGCCCTCAAATCTGTGGTCCGTGACTTTGAGTCCTCCAGAGGTCTGGACGTGCTCATATTCAGAGCCCTTCAGCTCCCTGGTCTTACTGTCTGCAGGACCAGGGTTCTAGCCTGGACACAGTCATCAGTCAGGAGACTGCCTGAATTCCTTACCACCTTGTCCTTCACCCCAAGTCCCTAACCTTAGATTCTTCTGTTTGCTCCTTTTCACTGGCTGTCAGGATTGCCAGAGAAAAAATGGATAAACTTGCCAATGGGCGCCATTACGGATTTACAAGTTTGTGATCTCAGTGGGTCCCTTACGTCGGCTCAGCATTCCTTTGGCCCCTCCATTTCTTGTCTGTCAAACATGTATAAAACAGCACCACGGGACTGCCATAAAAAGTCAGTAGAATAACACATGGAAAATATTTGTTCCAGGGTCTGAGACAGGGTGTTGAATAAAAATCATTTTTATATACAGATTATTCCCAAGTCATTCTCTGTTTCCTGAGCTCCATACTTGAATTTTGGATAATCTCATGGGCTCTTCAGCCCACTCAAAATTCCACTCTGGCATTCTCTCTCTTGATGAATGACGTCATTCCTGCAAGCTAGAAGCATCCACCATGAACTTCACCATTCTTCTTGCTGCCTACATCCCTTTGATCCCCGAGTCCCCATCCATTCCATCTCCCCTCTGACTTGTCATTTAAATCTGTCCCCCTCCATCATTTCTTTACCAGCTTTGGTCTATAGCTTCTACTGATTCCTGGAATTTTCCTTTCTTTCCTGGTTCTTCACGCCATCATTCTCTCTCCTTTCTAGTATGGATATGGAAACCAATCCTCCCCTTCCTAATTCTAGACTTCAGGCCTGTAGTGACCCATTTTGTCACTAATCTTTCTTTTTTTTCTTCTTTTTTAAATTGGACTTTAAGTGTACAGAATTGGATTTATCACAATCCTTGGTTTTCAACACACTCATCATTGGTCCATGTGTAGCCTGTCTTAATTTTATTCATATTTTAATTAGCTAAGGAACAGCCATGATCTCACCAGCTAACCTGGGAACCAGCACACTGATAATAACACAGGCACTTAGAGCTTCCTTTATTTCTCATTCCTCTACCTTCTCCTAATGGATGTTAAGTCCTATCCTAAAGTTTGAGTTTACCATTATCTTATTTTCTAAATTAGAATTTTAATGCATGTGTGTGTATATATATTGTTTAGTCTCCTTATAACTACGGAAGAGCGTATGAGGCCATATGTAGTCTTGTCGTTTTCATTCCTTTATACTTATTACCTTGGCTAAAAATTTTTAAAAGATCTGACAACGCCAAAATGGCGGATAGGATAGGGGCAGCTAGAACTCTCGTATGTTGCTGGCGAGAATGCAAAATGGCATAACCGCTTTGGAAAACCATTTTTGGCAGTTACTTATACCATTAAACATATACTTACTGTATGATCTAGCTCTCCTACTCCAAATCATTAACCCAATTGAAATGCAAACTTATATCTGCACAAAACCCATACAGGAATGTCTACAGCAGCTTTATTCACGTTCACCAAAAACTGGAAATATTTTGTGATGGTTACGTGTCAACCTGACTATGGTACCCAGCTGTTTGGTCTAACATGAGCCCAAATGTTGCTGTGGGAGTGTTTTATAGAGGTGATAAGTGTTTACAATCCATTGGCTTTAAGTAAGGATCACTCTTGATAGAGAGGGTGGGCCTCATCAAATCGGTTGAAGGCCTTTAGAGCAAAAACTAAGGTTTTCTAAAGAAAGACTTCTGCCCTAGCACTGTAGTGTAGAAGTCCTGCCTGAGTCTCTATCATTCCGGCCAGCCCTACAGATATTGGACTCACCAGCCCCCCTGTCCCATCACATGAGCTAATTCCTTAAAATACATTCCCTTTCTCTAGATAGGTGATACTAGGTGATAGAGCTCTAGACAGATATAGATGTAGTATGCATGTATATGTACACACATGTATATATATCCTCTGGAATTTGTTTCTCTGGAGAACCCCGACTGATACACATCCCAGATGTCCTTAAACTTCTGAAAGGTACACAAACTGCGCATCGTCCGTACAGTGGAATAATGCTTAGCACGAAGAAGAATTCGCTAGGCAGTGGCAACAGGGAGGAATCACAAATGCATCACGCTACATGAAATCCACCAGGTTCAAAAGGCCGTACGCTGTATGACTCCATTTGTATGAAATTCTGGAATAGGCAAAACAGTAGGAATGAAAAGCAGATCGGTGGTTGGCAGAGGCTGAGAAGGGCTGGTGGAGGAGTTGAACTACAAAGGGGTGGAGGGAGATTTTGAGGTGTGACTGAATTCTTTTATAGCTTGATTTTGTGGTAGTTACAGGACTAAATTATATACCTTCCTAAGAATGTGCTAAGGAATGAATGTAAGAAAATTATTTTATTGGAAAACTATATGGCAACACGAAATGGCCTACTTAACTACATTAAAGATACATAGAGATTGAGAATAATTCTGCAATCTAATTATCTTCTGTTTTTATTTTAATTTCAGTATAGTTAACATACAGCATTATGTTAGTTTCAGGTATACAATATAGTAGTTATCTTTTTTTTTAATGTTTATTTTTGAGAGAGAGAGAGAGAGAGAGGGCACACGCAGGCAGAGGCAGGAGAGGGACAAAAGAGAGAGGGAGACACAGAATCCGAAGCAGGCTCCAGGCTCCAAGGTGTCAGCACAGAGCCTGACACGGGGCTTGAACCCACGAACCGTAAGATCGTGACCTGAGCTGAAGTCAGATGTCCAACCAACTGAGGCACCCAGGTGCTCCCAATATAGTAATTATCTTAAAAGTGATGTCATAAAAAATATGTCCATTAAATTTAATTATATGTATCCTACATAAAGTAAATATGCTTTTATTTTTAATTTAAACATTGTTGTTCAAGAAGTGTATACAAAGAAACACCCATAAACTGAGACTGATAAAAACAACAGAAACCATGTTGTTCCCTGTGTGACCATTGCAATGTATTCATTCGCCTTGTAATGTGCATTTTACGCTATGACGTATAGACAACTATTTAATAAAATATCTGTCCCTTTCCTGAAAATCGTTTGTTATTTCTATTGCCTACAAGATAAAACCTAATAGGGACCTTTGTGGCTGCATCAATAGATTGTTCTGGGCCCTGGCTTCTGTCTGGGTTTAGCCACAGGGGAGTGCCGGCTAGGCTTGCAAGATGAAAATACAGGACATCCAGTTAAATTTGAATTTCAGATAAGCGACAATAATTTTTTAGCTAAATATTTCTCATGTAATCTGGAAACCCTTGTACTGGCAAGAAGGGGAAAAGATAAAGAGATTTGCCTCTTTTCCCCCCAGACTTCCCACCTGCTGGGTCACTGCCGTGGGCTGGCCATACCCCCCCAGTCACAGCCCTCGTCACACAGCTCACTAGGTTCCAGTAACTGGCCCCTTCCTCTCGCTTTGTCAGGCCTAAGGCCGAAGTTAATAGCTCGCAGCTATTATTAGTACCGGATACTGTACCAGTGTCTCTTGCTATTACTAAATCCTGCCCACACCTCTGTAAATAGATCCTGATTCAGTTCCTGTCAATTTGGGTATGTTGTCTGCCCTGCTGGATGTAGACAAGGCTGTTCCTAGCTCTTTGAGGCAGAATACACAGATCTTTCCCCTTTTTTGGCACTCCCTCAGCAATGTGTGTGTGACTCCTGGGAGAAATCAGCGTACGGGACCAACCTCTCAGGCCAAACACCAGATCCAGTTACGCCCCTCTGATTCTTCCTCCCCTGCTAGTTGGTCACTGTTCTCTCCTTTGGGGTGGAGAAAAACTTCCTTTCCTCTCTGAACTGTTTTAAAATTTTTTATTTAAATTGTATGTATTTGTTTTTATTTTAAAAGAACGTATCTATGTTTATTGATCTTTGAGAGCCAGAGCACAAGCAGGGGAGGGGCAGAGAGACAGGGGAACCGAGGGTCTGAGGCAGGCTCCATCTGACAGCAGAGAGCCCCACGTGGGGCTTGAACTCACAAACTGTGAGACCATGAGCTGAGCCAAAGTCAGATGCTTAACTGATTGGGCCTCCCAGATGCCCAATTTTATTTTACTTTATTTTTATTTGAGAGAGAGAGAGAGAGAGCACCCATGAATTAGGGGAGGGGGCAGAGAGAGAGAGAGAGAGAGAGAGAGAGCACCCATGAATTAGGGGAGGGGGCAGAGAGAGAGAGAGAGGGAGAGAGAGAGAGAGAGAGAGAATCTTAAGCAGGCTCCATGCCCAACATGGTGCCCAACCCCACAACCCTGGGATCATGACCTGAGCTGAAATCAAGAGCCAGTCACTTAGCCAACTGAGCCACTCTCTCTCGGCCGCCCTCTCTCTGCACCTTTGGTATGAGCTCTGTACTCTGAGCTCTCCGGGGCCTTGGTCTCTAAGATCTCAAGAAACCTTTTCTCTCTGAATAAACCCAGATCTTCCAAGGCAAAGGTGTGGCTTTCAAGGCCACTGTCATAGTTAAAAGTTGGGAAGATCCACCCAGAAGCCCTGTGAACTCCTATGACCTTCGAGGCCTTCAGTGCCAGGCCCTGACACATTCTCCCTCGAGACCAGAAATGTCACTGTCTTTATGGATGACGGCCACAAGGCACTGAGAAAATATCAGTTACCTCCAAACGTTATGCCAGGGCACGGTACCTAGTTCAGTGCCACTGCGCTTAAGAAAACGTTTTAGTTAATACTAGGGAAACCTGGCTGACTCAGTGGTGGAGCCTGTGAGTCCTGCCCTCAGGGTTGTGGTTTCCAGCCCCACACTGGGTGCGGAGATGACATAAAATCTTTAAAAAGTTAATGATACAAATAGTTATCCCTTATTGAACACCGCGTCTGAGCCGAGCACCGTGCCCGCACTACCGGTCCGACAAGACAAGCGTGCAGCATCGTGGAGCTGTGTTTGGGCGCACGGCCTCCCCCCTGTGCTCTGGGAGGTCAGGCCTGGGGGCCCGCAAGCTGCATTCCTCCTTTGTCCGCTCTCCAAAAGGAGGCCTTGGACAGAGTTTGGCAGGGAAGGAAGGGAGGCTTGTTCCTTCCCATTTGCTTGCTGATCCCCCCGGAGCAGCAGACGGTTCCAGGTTCGAAGGTCGTCCGGCATTCCTGGCACAGCCAGGGTGTGCCTGCTCCGCACGCATCTGGGCTCGGCTCCAGGAGACCCCTTCTCCAAGATTCTGCAGTAGCAGCCCCCCCCCCACTTCTCCACAATCTTGCAATCCATTTTTACAACAGTGACCCCCGATGGACCCTGTCTCCCGAAATCCAGGCCTTCGAGGGGTGCCCTCCAGCAGGACTCAGGGTAGGTCGGAGAATCTGCTGTGGCCAATGGGGACAGACAGGGCAGAGGCTGGATGAGGCGTGTGTGCCCGGGGACGACTTCTCTCGGACTTCGCTGCCGCTATCCCATGAGGGGGTCCAGGGTAGCTAGAGAGGGGCCAACCCCCACAGGTGTCCCAACCACCCTCCAGTGCAAGACCACAGCCTGAAGGAGTCCAGGTGAGACCCGTGGAAGAGCCATCAACCCCAGGATCGGTAGGGCTCTAACCTTTGGGGTGATTTGCTGAGCAGTAATAGGTGACGGAAGCCGGGGCGCCTGGGGGGTCCCCGGTCGGTTAAGTGTCTGACTCTTGATTTCGGCTCAGATGATGGTCTCCCAGTTCGTGAGTTCGAGCCCTGAATCAGGCTCTATGCTGACAGCCCAGAACCTACTTGGAATTCTCTCTTTGCCCCTCCCCTGCGCTCTCTCGCGCTCTCTCGCGCTCTCTCTCTCTCTCAAAATAAATAAACTTTTTAAAAGAGTATTAAAAAAATAAACAGTAAAAAAAATTTTTAAATAGATAACTAAAGCACTTCTGGTAACCCAAGCCTCTTCCCCCCATGGTAGCTGCTCTTTTGCTGTTACTGTCCATGACCTCAAAACCCCTGCCTTGTTCTTTCGGCCCTCCCACACACATTTAACAATTTTCCCTGTGTTCTCTCTGTGACCTCCACTAGCGATGATTTCTGTTTTCCTTGACTGGAACCCAACTGATACAGTACTATTCTATCCATTTTACAGATGAGAAAACTGAGGTTCAGAGAAATTAAGAAATAGCCCAAAGGTCATGGCTGCTCGCGGCCCCAGGCTGACACCAGAGCCCTTGCTATACTTCCTATTAACACTATTCACCTACAACAAAGATAATCGTACCACATAGTAAACAGGTGGTTTTAGATTATTACGACGACAGTTACTTGAAGTTGGCGTCACTGTTCAGAGATCCAGGAGGCTCCAGCTGGCGAGCCAGCAGAGGGAGCTCTGTTCCCAGGGACCCAGCCAGCTGCCCACAGACCCGGGGGGAAGGAAGGACATCTGTGTCCCAGTCACAAGGTTTGAAGGGGCGCCTCACTATGAGAGACTGTAGGCTCCTCAAGGGGAAGGGAAAAGGAGCGATGTGACAGATGCAAAGCCCCAAGAACTGTATCAGTTTAAGTTTTACAGCACTGAACTGGGGCTGCCCCCTTTGAAGAGGTTGGTCCTCCAGGAGGAGTCCAGGGTCCCTCTTGTTCTCATACCTGTGCCTGATTCCACTCCAGGGTTAAGGGGACTTTCTCTGGGAGTGGCTGCATTTGGCAGTGACAGAGTAACTGAGTAAAAGGGACCTCATCCTGGTCCCCATGTGGTTCTTCCTTAAGTCCCTTCCTGCAAAATAACAAGAGTAAACAAAAGAAGGAAGGGACTGCTCCATCCTGGGAGAGCCCCTGGCTGTCCCCCCTGCTCCGTCCTGTCCCGCCTGCACCAGCTCTGTGCTCGGCTCCGGGGGGTTCTCCGTGCTCTCACTCTCTGGGAATGTTCTCCCTGATGATGATGCGTCCTTTGAAAAAAGCCTTTCCTCCCATCAAAGCAGCAAAATCTAAGACTCAAGTCTGAGCTCTGGGGTACTAAGGACTAGACCCCCAAACCTGTAAGCGGGTCTCACAGCCCAACCAACCTGGGAGACGGGGGCCGCACGGGGCCAGCCTGGCTCAACTCCTCTCTCCACACCGAGGTCTGCAGTGAGCGATCACTGAGCCCTTGACCTCCTAGCTCCCTGCCATTTGCCTCTGGTTTTGGAACCAGGTCTAGGTGGAATAGAGCATTCCGGGCTTCCCCTAGCCAAAATGCCATTTTAAAACATGAAGTCACATGTAACACCTCGTAAGGAAACTTACTTTCTCACAACGCTGGAGGCTGGAAGTCCGAGACCCAGGCATCAGCAGGATTGGTTTCTTCTGAACCTCACTCCTTGGCTTGCAGGTGTAGCTGCTCCCTGCATGCTCACGTGGTTTTTCCCTGTGTGCACGTGCATCCTATTCTCCTCTCATCAGGATATCACAGCCTACCCTGATGACTTTGTTTACCTTGGTCACTTCCTTAAAGATCCTATCCCCAACTCCAGTCACATTCTAAGGCACTGGGGCTGAGGACTTCTTCAACACATGTGCTTTGTGGGAGGGATGCAACTCAGCTCTTAGCAATGGGAATTACAAGATGTACCAGGTACACAGTATGACAGAGAAAAAGAAATCAACATCCCAACACAGTATCGTGAAATTGCCGAATGTCAAAGACAAGGAGAAGGTCTTAAAAGCAACCAGAGAGAAAAGCCACACCTCAATAAACTGGAGAATGGCTCCCCACCAGGCATCCTCAGATCCAGCTTCCGAAAGCTGTTAAAGATCCCCCCCTGGGCTGTCTCTCCGGGGATCTTGCCCTCCCGACGTTTGCCTTCTCTGGATTTATGTAGCATTCCAAGCCTGGAATAGGGCTGTTCTTTTCACCCACAGCAAGGCCACCAGGCAGAGCCAGACCTTAAATCTGTCTCTCACACAGACCAAAACTTAAAAATCTATTGGGGTTGGGGGGGGGCGCCTGGGTGGCTTAGCCAGTTAAGCGTTCAACTTTGACTCAGGTCATGATTTCACAGTCTCTGAGTTTGAGCCTCGAGTCGAGCTCTGTGTTGACAGCTCAGAGCCTGGAGCCTCCTTCAGATTCTGTGTCTTTCTCTCTCTTTCTGCCCCTCCCATACTCATGCTCTGTCTCTTTCTGTCTCTCAATAATAAATAAAAATGTTAAAAATTTAAAAAAATAATAACATCATCTGTGTGTAGGAGTAGCTAGGGTTGGCAAACGGGGTCTGGATAATTGTCAGTGTGGGAGATGGAGTCAGTCGGTATTTCTGGCTGGAGAAAAGGAAGACGGGGGTTAACTGGGTGGCTCCATTGGTTAAGTGTTGACTTTGGCTCAGGTCATGATCTCAAGTCATGATTTCAGGGTTCGTGGGTTCAAGCCCCGTGTCGGGCTCTGTGCTGACAGCTCAGAGCCTGGAGCCTGCTTCGAATTCTCTGTCTCTCTCTCTCTCTCTCTCTCTCTCTGCCCTTCCCCCTCTTGCTCCCTTGTGTGTGTGAATGCACTCTCTCTCTCTAAAATAAACATTAAAAAATTTTTTTCATTAAAAAGAAAAAGGAAGGTGGCATAGACAGTATATAGTTCGCATTTTTACCAAAGGTCCCAAAGGCAGGTGTCTGTGGTGCGTGTGAAATGCTCGCTTGGTGCCCTGACCCTAGTGCTCATGGTCACCGGTGTCTGAGGTCTGGCACTTTACCATGTAATTTGTCTTGGGGGGTTTTGGTCTTCCCAGTGGAGGCAGTGTCAATCTTAACCCCTACTGCACCAAACATCAGTCTCCATGCTAGACACGTGCTTCAGAGATGGTTGGTGAGGTGGCTGATGGGAACCCCTGGAAAATCTTTGTCTCCCAGAGCCTCCCGCGGACTCTGACCTGCTGGAGGGATTGAGAACCAAGACATCTACCCACTGCAGTGGCCGCTGCCTCTGCCACTCTCCCCTCTTGGGTGGCAAAAAGCCTCTGCCTTCTCCGCTGGTTTCCTTCATTCTCTACATAGCAGTCAAATGGTCCTTTTGAAAAGATAGAAACCAGACTACATCGCTGTTTTGCTTAAGACCTTCTGTGGCCTCTCATAGCATTGAGAATGCAATCTAAGCTCCTTGCTGTGGTCTATGCGATCCTGCAAGACAATGGGCCCCACTGCGATAATGTCTTCTCTTTCTCCTCCTCACTATGACCCAGCCATCTGGAGTTTTCTCAGTTCATCATACAGAGCCAGCTCTTTCCACTCCAGGGCCTTTGCCCTTCCTCTTTTTGCTGCAAATGTCTTTCCAGCTCTTCCTGGTGCCATACCCATGTCGTCTATCAAATCCTAGCTCATGTAACCCCTCCCTCTCCCCCAAAGGAAATGGATTCCTTTAGTTACTCTCTATTTCATCCCTGTTTCTTTCCTTCTTCTTGCCAGTCATAAGCTCTATTTGTTTTGTTTGCTTCCTTATTTTTTTTAAGTTTATTATTTTGAGAGAGAGAGAGAAAAAGCATGAGACAGAGAGACAGAGAAAGAACACGAGCAGGGGAGGGACAGACAGAGAGGGAGAGGGAGAGAATCCCAAGCAGGTTCTGGCCCATCAGCACAGAGCACGACACAGGGCTCGATCTCACCAACCATGAGATCATGACCTCAGCCAAAATCAAGAGTTGGACGCTCAACCGACTGAGCCCCCCAGGTGCAGCTGCTTGCTTATTTTATATCCGTCTCCCTATCTGGGATCTGTTGGGACAAGGGCCATCTCATCCTGGTGCCCATTGTATCTACAGCCTCCAGCACAGGGCTGCAGCATTCAGTAGACTTCATGTGTTGGGTGCTGTCCAGCCGGGGCCCCCGGACCCTTGTAGCAGAATTCTTCAACACCAAGGTAACCCAAAGCCCAGCAGAATCCCTGGAGCTGCACCCCTGCGCCTGTCCAGCTCACTCCCCAACCATCCAGTCTACCCTCAGAATTTAGACTGGCCCCAGGAACCAGAAGTAGTTGAAATGCAGAGCCAGCAACAGTTTACCTCCATAAATTCGACTCCCTGTTGCTCATGGTATTAACTCTTGTTTCAGACATTTCCACTTCAATTAAGACTTGGCACACTTCAAAATACCTCCGAACAGCAGGACACTAATTGAATTCGAGGTGCCAGGAAGCCAAATGGAAAACTAATAGTAAAACCACGGGCCCTTTCACAGCGTAGTTTAAAGCTTGAACAAACAACTATTACACCTCCCTTAATGTTCTGTTCCGTTCCAAATTATCTGGAATAAGTATAGCAACTTGCACTGTTTTTAACCTGCCCCATTAGACTTGACCAGTCTGGTCCACGCTGCTCTCAATGTGAAGCTCCATTTTGTCACTGGGCAGCGCTGTTGACGTGCAGCGTGGGTCAAGTTTATAAGACGTGTAAATGTTGAGAAGAACGTTTACTTATTCCAATGATTTTTGCATTTATTTCCAAATAAAATTTCTAAGCAGATATGTAATTATATAATTTAAATGTTTCTCCTTTGGTCATTTAAATAACGGTCCACCCATTCAATGAAACAGTGCCCAGTTACTTAAAAAGAGTGTGGGAAATCAATAGGCATTAAAATGGAAGCATGCTCAAGATTATTAAGTGAAAACTGTAAGTTGCAGAGCAATAAATGTAACATCTCTCTGTGTGCATGAATATGTAAATGTATTTTCTTGTAGGCAGAGGATATTTCCAGAAAGAGACCCTAAGTCATCTCTGGACATAGAATGGGGATAGTGGTAATCTCGCTAGCGTAGGGAGTCAGATGCTTGCTCTACACCAGACATTGCACCAAGCGTTTTCCAAATGCCTACATTAATCTCCTCTACAGGGACCCTAAGGGGAAGAAATGACTATTATCTCTCATTTACAGATGAGGAAACTGGGCCAGGAGAAGTAAAGTTAACTTCAGTGTCCTGTATTATTTGAGGTTGGTTCTTTTTTTTTTTTTTTTTAATATTTTTAATGCTTTCTTTTAAATTTATTTTTGAGAGACAGAGAGAGACAGCTTGCACAGGGGAGGGTCAGAGAGAGAAGGAGATACAGAATCCAAAGACAGGCTCCAGGCTCTGAGCTAGCTGTCAGCACAGAGCCCTACGCGGGGCTCAAACTTATGAACTGTGAGATCATGACCTGAGCCAAAGTCGGATGCTCAACCGACTGAGCCACCCAGGCGCCCCAGAGGTTGTTTGTTTGTTTTTTTTAACTTTCAGTCTGCATTATTGCTTTTCCATCATAAAAAAAATAAACTCATTAATAATTTAAAATGTTTTCCCTTTTAGATTCTGAAACTGAGAGGGACAGTGAAAATGCTCAGTTCTCTATGAGCTCTGTCACGAGAGCAAGAGAAAACCCGGATCGCATTGCTTCTGGCCAGGCTCCCTTTTCCTGACAGCCTTGTGGGGAGAAGGTGGTGGGAAGCAGCCCGAGTCACAAGCAGGGCTCTGCAGAAGCAGGGGCGCAGGAAGGGGGAAAGGCAGGTGGAGACCCTTTGGGAACAACCCGAGTGTGGTTTCCTGACTGTGTGGCTATGGAAGAGCTGCCCCCACTGCTCACCATGGTCACATTAAGGGAGGTCTCCAGACTGAAGGGCAGCACTGTCCCCCAAGTAGCCTAAACAATTCAAGATTAGCCGCTGGCCGAGACCTTTTATCCAACGGCATCTGGATAAAACTCATTAGTGTTAAAGACCTGTTGTGATGCCGGACCTCACACGAACCCTTCATTTCACACCCACGGCAGCCCGGAGCTCCGCGATCCCCACTTCAACAGCAAAGAATCTGGCACCTTGTGAAATTCAAAATTTAAGTCCCACATCAAACGGCAAGGTCAAGACTTGAATGCGGGTCTTTCTGCTGTTCTCCAGCCCTGGGTTCCCACAGGTGAGCTGCTGGCGGGCAGATCTCATATGTCCAGCCCTCCCTTACCAAGCATCTTCACCCCAACTATGTAGGATACAAAGTGATGAAGGCTCCTGCCTCGTGAGCCGGTCTGTGTGCTCCCAGGTCTCGCTCAGCGCAGGCACGGGGATAAAACGGCACCTGCTCTCAGGTCGCCCTATGGCCACCTGCCTGATGACCTCGGAAACTGCCGTGTTCTGCCACCCCCCAAACCCTAATTCCAATACTCAGCCCCACCGCATTCTGAAGATGGTGCTCGAAGACTCCAGGGCTTGGTCTCTGCAGAGGGAAGAGGACGCTTCCCGCTCTGAATCTCACGCTCTAGAAATCCGACGTCTTGGAGACAAGATCCTGGGCGGGTCCTAAAGGACTTTCTAATGCTAAAAATAATGGTGATGGGCCAAGGTGTGCCCAGTTGTCTCCTGCCATTCCCTTGCTTGCGCTTGAACACTGAGCTGCCTGGCATCACAAGCACACACACACACGCACGCGCACATGCACGCCCTGTTTCAGACCCGTGGGTCTTGGCTTGCTCTTCTCTCTGCCTGGAACGGCCTCACCACCTTTCTTCACCCGACTGACTGCAGACTCAGGTTGGATATCATATCCTCAACCCCAAGCTGGGCTGAGGCTTACCCACCACCAGGTTTGCCGCCTCTCACAGTTCCTAGCCCATTACATTGAAATGTGGCTCCCACTTTGGAGGGTCTTGGACGATGTCTGGCATCAGACGGGCGCTCAGAGCAGGTGTGTCGTTCTGTCCACTGCTTGTGCCCTCAGCCTCCAGGTGGCCTCTGTGTTATGTCGTGGCGAGGCTCCATGGGGCGGACTCTTTACATAACCCTGGCGCTAGGAAGTTTGCCGCTTATCCGAGGTTCATCGGCAAGAAGCTGTAATTGAAATAGCTTCCAGGATGGAAAAAATCACTTCTAGAATTTAATTTCCAAGCTTGTGGCCTGGATCGTTCAAGCTGATTACAGGAAACGGTTGGAGCTCTAATGCTCCCTGCGCTGACTCCAGAGGGGTGTGTTTACTAGCCTGAGAAATGTTAATCCTGTCTTTGGCCCCAGAAATGCCTGACATTCACTTTGGAGGAGAATAGAAAAATAGGGTAGGAGAGCCAGCGAGCCTCCGCGGTATTTCTCTGAAAGAATATGTATTCAAAACAATGTTGGGGGTCAAGAGTGGTCTGCCCATCGAACCCAGGGCTGCTGGGGACCTTTGCCAGTCAGGAAAGAGTGTGGAACCCTCATTGAATAGTTGTTCTTCAGCACCATTGAAAGCCTGGCCAATGTCGAGAGGGAGGACTGTGGACAGGTGGAGCACACCAGGGGAAAGGGGCAGAGAGGCAAATCCGCTGTCCGCAGAGGGGTCTGAGTAAGACCGTGCACAGGGTCCGATGCCAAGATGAACGGCAGCTCCATATTTACTGAGCCCTTGGCTTTCTGCCAAGCATTATGCTAAAATCTTCATTTTTAAAAAATGTTTTAAAAGTTTATTTCAAGAGAGAGAGAGAGATCACAAGTGGGGGAGGGTCAGAGAGAGAGAATCCCAAGCCCATCCTGCACCATCAGCACAAAGCCTGCTGCAGGGCTTGAACTCATAAACCTTGAGATTGTGACTGGAGCAGAGATCAAGAGTCAGATGCTTAACTGCCTGCGTCAGCCAGGCCCCTCTAAAATCTTCACATTTTTTAAATGTCAGTTCACACAATAACTCTTGGAGACAGCCACCGATGTTATCTCCATCTACAGGTGAAGAACGAAACTTCAGAAGGTGATCTGTCCACTTTGCAGTTTTATAACAATTGTTGAAATCCCAGATGGCCGCAGTGCAACTGCACATGCCTCTGGGCGGCCACCCCTGTCTTTTCCTGAAGCTGGGGGCTCAGCAGGTGCTCCCCAGGCAAAGGGACAGCAGGTGCCCTGTGGCCCCTCGCAACACTTCCTCCACACAGCGCTCAAGACGATGAAGAGGACAGATTCATTAACTAACTGAGTGAGTTACCGGCCACCTGCCTGTCCGGTCCAAACCCTCTGAGAGTCTGTCTTGGGTTACAAGTGCAGAGAGCAGCTGGGGAGAGAGGTAGACCTTTGTAAAGCCCTGTGGGATCACCCCGACAGGGTGGCATTTCTGGGCCTCCCAAGCACCTTCCAGAACACTTAGGGAGCCAGCCAGAAGGGGAGGAGTCCCTCTTTGCCAGTCAATGCCTCCTGCGGCTGGCGCCAGAGTGCTGAACCCCCCTCTGGCCCCTGAGCTCAGCCCTGTGACTCATCCCCACGGCCCCTGCCTTGCATAGGCTGTTTGTGGAGTGCTGTAATTAGTTAATGAACTAACTGAATGATATTCCTCTAGTCATTCAACTGGCCCCATCCTCAGGGTAGTAATTGTATTAGAGGTTATTTAAAAACATTATTGTATCCAAATAGAGTTTACATCAGCAGACAGCGTAATTAGTAATGCTGCTATCCCTGGTGTATCTGAATTGTGCTATAAACTGCCTGGTGAGTCGCAGAAATGGCTGCTCCAAGGCCCCAAGGAGTTCCTCTCTCCCATCCCAGCAGGGCTCCCGTGCCAGAAACAACCAGCCGACTAAGAGGGGAAGGGTAGCAACCTGTGGCCAGAATCCAGTGGCCCTTGGTGTAGAACAGACTGTCTTCAGAGGAGGTTCTCCACTAATCAGACCCTCGTCTTTAGATGTGAACCAACTCTTCCTTATCTTTACCAGAAAATATCCTGACACTAATCTTGCTCTGCCTTCCTTTCCCACCATTTTTGGAAATATTTGAGGGATACAGTTAAAAGCATGGGTGTGGCTTGCTAAGCATCCTCAAGCCTCCATGTCTTTGTCTGTAAAATGGGGATCGTCACAGCAATGAGAGTCGGTGTTTTAGTGCTTATCATGTGTCACGCCCTGTCCCAAGTGTTTTGCCTGAATTATTTCATATGATCCTCAAGATAACTCTGTGAGATATTATTAGGCACTGTAAGTATGTGCTATTATTATCCTTACTTTTCATGGCAGCAAACTGAGTCACGGAGAAGGTCCCTAACTTCTCCAAGATCACTTCAACTAACGGCACCAGGATCCAAATGCAGAAGACTTATTCTAGAACCTATAGAATAACCACTCTGTGCCTCTCCTGTTTTTGGGGTCTTTAAATTTTTTTAAATAAGACTCTGAAGATTTGGTGAGATTCATTAAATAAATATTTACTGTGTACCAAGTTCTAGGGGTGACAGTTGAGGACTAAGCCCTGTCCTCAGGATGTCACATCCTAGCAGGGAAAGATTATCCGTGTAAGGGTTCTGGCACAACACAAAGCCAGTGCTCAGTTCCAGCTGTTAGGGCTTTACAAGTTTCTGCATATTTTAGTTATTTATGGACATATTTTAATGCTCCTACTAGACGATAAATTCTTTGGAGGCAATTTATGCTTCTTTTCTATGTCTTCCAACTCCGACTCCTCACACACAGTAGGAACTCAGTAAACGTGTGTTGAGCAAGAAAACCTGTTGGTCCTATACATACACGAGAGAACTGCAAAACATGCTTTCTCCATGGGTTAGTGTGAAAGTTCCCAACGTAAAGTCAATCTGGAGCTGCAAGTGTGTCTGAGATGTAGAAAATTACCTATCCATGTCAATTGCTAAGAGAATCAAATGAGATGGGCATGAAAAGCCCTTTGAAAACTGTAAATCACCAAACATAGATAATGTGTTATTGGGTTATATAATACAGAGAGAGAAGAAGGAGAGAGACAGAGTGGGGGAGGGGGCAGAGAGAGAGAGAGTCTTCTATGCTTCCTGTGGAGTAGATGTTAATCCCAGGGCATAAATTGCCCCTCACAGGTGGATGGGAAGCCACCAATCACACAGGCAGCAGTGAGTAAATAGCTAGCATTTACACCCAAGCCAACACAAGAAATTTTTACTGTAAAGAAACAAAAAGGTGTGTTAGTTGTCTATTCTTGCATAACTTATTACCCCGAAATTTAATGGCTCAAAGCAACAGCAAACATTTATTATTTCACACGGTTTCTGTTGGTTAAAATTTTGGGAACAATTTAGCTGGATGGTTTTGGCTCAGAGTTTCCTGCAGTCACTGGAAGGCTTGGCTGGGGCGGGAGGAGCGACTTCCCAGGTGACACACGGTGCTGGTGGTTGATGGGAGGCCTCAGCTGCTCCCCACATGGACCTCTTTATGAGGCTGCTTGAATGTCTTCAAACACGGCAACTGGTTTCCCCCAGATGGAGCGATTCAAGAGACCAAGGCAGAATGTACAATGTCTTCCTTTTTAAATGTTTATGTATTTATTTTTGAGAGAAAGAGAGAGAGAGAGAGAGATGGAGAGTCCCAAGCTGGCTTCGAGCTGTCAGCACAGAGCCCAATGCAGGGCTTGAAGTTACAAACAGTGAGATCTTGACCTGAGCCAAAATCAAGAGTCAGATGCTCAACCGACTGACTACCCCCCAGCGCCCCTACCTACAAAGGCTTTTATGGTCTATCCTAGGGGTCACACACCCTCTCTTCTGCAGTATCCTATTGGTCTCACAGATGGGCCTCATGCAATGTGGAAGGGGACTGTATATGGGAGCTACCAGTAAACGCTGACGGGGGGGGGGGGCCATCTTGGAGGCTAAATACCAAAAGGGACCTGGGGCTCAGGAATCAAGAATAGTGGCCACAGTTGAGCTTCTTGGGCACAGGAGCCGGAGGGTACCCTGGAGCCCAGGCAGTTCTGGGCACTTTAGTGGCAGACATCCTGTCTTCTTGTTCTCTCTCCCCTTCATGTCACACCCCTCCTGTCATCCATCAGTTATTTCCATGTTTCTGCTCTCCATTCCTAAAAGCAGAGCCTGATGGCTCAGTTCATCTTTCTCCCGGGTCATCACAGGTTACACGGCAGCCTATGGGTTAGCGTCTGGGGCTCTGCTTCTAGCCCAGACGTTTTGGCGAGGGGGTCAGGGTTCACTTGGCCCAAAACATGGACACTTCAGCACAGTGGCCGGGACAGTCTCTCTAAGATGACACAGTGGGGTGGGGGCTGGGGACACAGGACGCCTAGTCTGTCCAGCTTCGTTATGGCCCTGCAGGCACGGTGCCAGACAGAGGGGCCACAGGTGGGGAGAAGGAAGAAAAATGAGGACAAATACGTTGATCCCTGGCCTCTCTGTTTAAAGAGGAAGATGCCCATAACCAGATAATTATAATTTGTTTATGGTAAGGCTATACTAGAAGTACCTGGGGCAGGCGGAGAAGACTTTTTTTTTAATGTTTATTTATTTTGAGAGAGAGAGAGCACGTGCGTGAGCGAGGGAGGAGAAGAGAGAGGGGGACACAGAATCTGAGGCATTTAAAAAGACCTCCATGTTTACAGAGAACTAATGACTTCTTCCTCTAATGACTGCTTTCCTTTAAGGTTTATTTTGAGAGAGAGGCAGAGAGAGAATCCCATGCAGGCTTTATGCTGTCAACAAAAAACCTGACACAGGGTTCAAACCCATGAACCATGGGATCATGACCTGAACCCAAACCAAGAGTCAGACACTTAACCAACTGAGCCACCCAGGCGCCCCTGCCTGGCTCCCTTTAATAGCAACCCCTCCAAATATAATTCTGCAGGCATACGAATTAAGCAACGACTTTATTCAACACCAACTACCTCTGCATAACAAAAAGGCTTCATCTGAAGTCCTAGAAAAGTCTCCCCATGGGCTCCTCATCAAATGACTCTTCATCTTCCCACCAACAACCTCCTTACCAATTCAGAAAATAATGTCTGGACAAGAAACCCCTTTTGGGGCGCCTGGGTGGCTCAGTCGGTTAAGCGTTCAACTTCGGCTCAGGTCATGATCTCACAGTTCGAGCCCCGCATCGGGCCTTGTGCTGACAGTTGGCTCAGAGCCTGGAGCCTGCTTCAGATTCTGTGTCTTCCTCTCTGACCCTCCCCTGCTTGCGCTGTCTCTCTCTGTCTCTCAAAAATAAATAAAAAACATTAAAAACAAAATTTTTAAAAAGAAACCCCTTTTAGCAGCTCAGGCCCTGCCAATAAGCAGCTTGCAAGGGACTCAAGAACACAGGGGAGCAAACTCGAAGCGTGCTAGCTGCAGGTGTTAGAACTTAAATGCCTGTGGTCAATAGTATGTCTCACACACCATGTTCATAGTGTGACTTACGAGGCAGAAGCAAGCTCCTGGGCTTTCATGTCGAGCACTGTGTGTGTTGTGTTGGTGAAGCCTGGCCTTGGGTTGTTGGGCTTGTGTCCCAGCTCTGACACTTTCTCCCATGTGCCCTTGGCCACATTGCTTGAGCTCTCTGCACCTCGGTTTCTCATTTGTGAAGTAGGGACTGACTTAGTCTGTTCAAGTCACTACAACAGAACAGCCACACTGGGTGGCTTATAATCGACAGAATTTTACTTCTCACAGTTCTGGGATCTGGAAGTTCAAGATCAAGGTGCCCACACGGTCTCATGCTGGTAGAAGCCCTCTTTCTGGGCTAGGGAGCTCCATGGAGCCTCGTTCATAAGGCAGTCTCGTGAATTAATCACACCCCAATGGCCCCATCTACTAGTCCCATCTTCGGGGGTTAGGATTTCACTGTATGAATTTTAAGGGGCCACAAACATTCAGCAGACCGTAGCAGGGGTGACAACACTACCACCTCCTTTTCAGGGGTCTTGTGGAGGAATAAGTAAATGAGTCCTCATAGAAGGTTGTAAGCGCCTGGCACACAGAAAGCTCCGTGTGTTTGCTGTTATTAGTATTATTTTAGTGCAAATCAACTGAGCTGCACCTTCGCTCCCATTAAGCCACACCTGTAACAAACTGTCATTTGCAGTTAGCTGTTCCAGCCATAGTAGATGGCACCGATCACCTAGCTGTAGCCATGGAAGAAAGCCTCCAATCAGTTACCAAGTCCTGCAGCTTCCTAAGTATGCGCTGACTCTATCTCCTTTTCTCCAGTATAGATGGCAGTTAGCTGCCAGGCTCTGGACCCAGAGTGCACAGGTTCAAATCCTGGCTCTCCACTCACCAACTGGGTGACCTCGGGCAAGTTTCTCAACCTCTTTGGGCCTTAGTGTTATCCATAAAATAGTAATCATGATACCCACTTCACAGGTGTTTGTGGGACTTGAATGAAATCACACAGGTGCCTGGTGCTCAGTTATAAATTCCATCAAATCTAATTTTCATCGCCCTTATCCTGTTCTAGGCCCAGTGACACCATCTCTCTCTTAAATGTCTATTAGCCTCTCAACTAGTCACCTGGCTTCTAATCTTACCTCCCTGCAAGGTGTTCTCCACACGGCAACCAAATCATTTCCTAAAAACACAAATCTGATCACCTCACTCCTTCCCTTAAAAATTCTGCAAATGTGGGGCACCTGGGTGGCTTAGTCGGTTAAGCATCCAACTTCAGCTCAGGTTATGATCTCACAGTTCAGGAGTTCAAGCCCCACATCAGGTTCTCTGCTGTCAGGGCAGAATCCTCTTCTGATCCTCTGTTCTCCTCTCTCTGCTCCTCCCCTGTGTTCTCTCTCTCTTAAACATGAATAAACTTTTTTTTTTTTAATTCTGGGGACAGCTGGGTGGCTCAGTTGGTTAAGCATCCGACTCTTGATTTTGGCCTCGTGGTTCAAGAGTTCAAGCCCTGAGTCCGGCTCCACCCTGCCAGTGTGCGGAGGGCTGCTTGGGATTCTCACTCTCTCCCTCTCACTCTGATCCTCCACCACTTTCTATCTCTCCCCCTCTCTTTCTCTCAAAAACAAATGGATACACTTAAAAAAAATTGTTTTAAATAAAAAAAATTTCTGAAAAGGATTCCCATTGCCCTTGGGTAAGAGCCGCAGCCATAGGCAGACCTCCCTGGCCCTTCATGATCCGGCCCGGCCTCCCCCCTCAGCCAGAGCCCTGCTCCGCTGTGCTGCCGCCACTCTGGCCTTGTTTCATTTCCTCAAGTCTCCCCGGCTCAGGCCTCTTCTTCATGCTCTTTCAGCCCAGCGAACTCCTACTCATCCCCCCCAGGGTCGGCTGGTGTGACTTCCTCAGAGCCACCTTCCCCAACTTCTGGACCAGGAGGGCCCTTCCTTCTCGGTGTTAATCACTGTGATTACAGTCGTATTTGTATGTTTCTAATGCCCATGTGGGAACCTGGTCTGGAGTTTGTGTGGTACACAAAACATTCCCGGAGCTTGATGTCAGACCCAGCCCACAGCAGCCACTCAATAAGTAAAGAATAGTGAATGAATGAATGGATGAATGAATGAATGAACAAGTGAACAAATGGGGGGGGGGTCCCTCCGCAGACCTGACCCCCTTCTGCACCTGCCACTCCGCAGAGTCCTGCTTCCCTTTGCCTTCCCTTGCTCTGTGGGGTGGGTGGGGGTGAAGGGCAGGCCGTTGAGGACCCAGCAGTCTGAGGACAGGCTGCCCTGTCCCAAAATCAGAGCAGAAAGTCCCTTGGAAAGGCTGGTCATCTAGTCTCCCCCTCTGTTAATCCTGCCGGTGACTGGGGGCTCACTCCTGATGTTAGCAAGTTCTTCCCCGTTTCAGCCTCAATTCTGTCTCCTTAAAAGTTCCCACCACTCATGAGGTTCTTGTTTTCTTCTATGACTTCTGTGTTTTCTGACTTTTATAGAGTGTATATAAAGTGCTTTTGTCATTAGAGAGAAAACAGTGAATTTTTAAGATTCTGACACAAAATCTGCTCCTGCCCTTTATCTGAACAAGCAAACTGGGGGCACCGGGGGTTAGTTGGTTAAGTGTCTGACTTTGGCTCAGGTCATGATTTGTGGTTCGTGAGTTTGAGCCTCGTGTCGGGCTCTCTGCTGTCAGCGAAGAGCCCACTTTCGATCCTCTGTTCCCCTCTCTCTCTCTGCCCCTCCCCGGTTTGTGCGCATTCTCTTTCTGTCTCTCTCAAAATAAATAAACTTAAAAAAAAAAAAGGAAACCTACTCGCTGACCTCCTCTCCCACATTAGGGGGATGACTGAATCCAGCACAAGCAAAGCTTGGCTTCTATTGTCTTAGGACCTGCTTGCTGTTTGCACCACAGGCTGCCATTAATCAGCAAATACTTTTCCCAACTTTCAAAGACACCTTTACAGCCAAGAGCTGTGGGCCTGCAACGCTGTGCAGACTCCCAGGGGCCACCCCTGTCCGAGAGGGCACAGACTTCCAAGCCAGTTTGCAAGTCCGCCCTACCTTCTTGTGGCCCGTATGGCATAGCTTCCTGGGAGATCTGTAGGATCTGAATGAAATTAATCTGAGACACAGGGGGATTGTGGCAAATCAAAACGGGTTTTTCCCAGGTGCGGGTGGGTTAACCTCTAGCCTATGCCCTATTCGAACGACCCTAAAGAATCCAAAGAAAGTCCAGGTTAGGGCTTATCGGGTGCAATCCTTCATTTATATATGAGTTTAAAATTTAAAACATGTTTGGGGCGCCTGGGTGGCTCAGTCAGTTAAGCATCTGACTTCGACTCTGGTCATGAACTCATGGTTCGTGGGTTCGAGCCCCGCATCAGTCTCTGTGCTGACAGCTCAGAGCCTGGAGCTTGCTTTGGATTCTGTGTCTGCCCCTCCCCTGCTTATGCTCTGTCTCTCTCTCAAAAATATATAAACATTAAGACAATTTTTTTAATGTTTAAAAAAATAAAATAAAATTTAAAACATGTTTCAAACAAGGATATATAAATGCACCTACTTTAAGATCGCTAACATTTAAAACATCCAAACATAAAGGGAATGATCCTAATTATTCCTCTCTATTTACCAAGAATAATGCTTCTTTTTGTTAGTGAAAAGTGATAAAAAGTAAACCAGTTTGGCCTGCCAGGGCTCATAGCTTCTGCCCAGCAGAAGGAGGGAGTATTAAACGCACATAACAACAGCAGCCAAAAAAAAAAAAAAAGAAAAATTCATTGAACTAAGGAAGCTGAGCTTCCGGAGGGATCCAAGGAAGGAAATAAAAAGGACCCTTCCAATTTAACAACTCATTTTTTCGAAAATGGAAATGGTTTCAGAGAAATGCTCTCAGAGATTTGTTCACCGCAGCCTTGGAAAGGGATAGAAAAACATGTATTCAAGTCCAGCAACAACAAAAGAGCTTGTGTCCAGTAGCCAAGAGGTGGCATAGAAACACTAAAGTCGGGAAAAGCTAGAGAACTTTCTCCAATCAGCTAGACACTCTGAGAAGAAGGGGAGACCGGTGTCTGGTTCCTTTACCTTTGTACTCGAGTCCCTAACAGATAATAGTAGGTGGTCAGTTAATATCAGAGTTCTGGTTCAAGAGCAAGGAAAGATCTGATAAGGTGGCAATAAAAATAAGGTGTCACATTTTACAGTGAACAGTGATTTAATGCTACTTCCTTCACATCTTATCTCTGGATAACAGAACTACCAATGTTCCGTTTTCTGGGTTTCTGTATTGTCCGAATTGTTTATGAGTATGTATTTTGTTTTGGTGGGTTTTTTCCACATTATTTTTTTAGTTAGAGAGTGCACACACATGCAGGAGTTGGGAGGAGGCAGCGAGGGAGGAGGAAAGAGAATCCCAAGCAGGCTCTGTGCTGCCAGCACAGAGCCCGACGTGAAGCTCAATCTCAGGAGCTGTGAGATCAGGACCTGAGTGGAAATCAGAAGCCAGGTTCTCAACCGACTGAGACACCCAGGTGCCCCAGTGAGTATGTATTTTGGAATGGAAGGAAACAAAATGATCTCCCCATTGGGAACAAAGTGATTCTTAATGGTCATTGCCAATTTCTTGACCCCTTCTGGAACAAGGTAGGGCATTAATGTTGCCCTAGATTATAACTCAATAAGAGTACATGGTGATTTCATCCCTTCCATAAATATTTACTCAACATTGGCTTGTGTTCATGGACTTAGGTGGGCACAGGGAAATAACAGTTTATGGCCTGAGAGGGAAACAGGCATTAAACACATACTCCCATGAACAAGTGTGACCCTTGACAGCCCCCACGGGGAAAGCACCCCATGCTAGGACCACCTGTGTCTCCGAGGTTGGTCCCCTGCTTGGGCCTAGTTCCACACATTTCTCTTCCCACAGGCCCTTCCTACTTTTTCTACCTATTTAACCTTGCTTTAGAATCCTGCTCAAATCTTCAGTTCCTGTTCAAGGGCTCCCTGATTGTAGGGACCCTCACTTCCTCCCTCCTTTCAGCACTCTTCCCACCTGTGTTGAGTCACATACCACCTTGAGGCTAATGCCACTCACTAGTCATTAGATAAGTCACGGTCTTCCTGAGAAACAGCACCAACAGTGTGTGTAGGTGAGTGTGTGTGTGCATGTGTGTTGAGAAAGAGATTTATTCTAAAGAATTGGTTCCCATGATTGTGGAGGCACAAGTCTGAGGTCTGCAGGGTAGGCCAGGAGTCTGGGGGTGCAGGGCAGAGTTGCAGTTCCAGTCCAAAGACAATCTGCTGGCAGGACCCCTTCTTGTTCAGGAGACATCAGTCTTTGTTTTCTGTAGGCCTTTGACTGATTGGATGAGGCCCACCCACATTGTAGAGGGGAATCTGCTTTACTCTAAGTCCACTGATTAAACCTTCATCTCATCCAGAAAACATCTTTAGAGAAACATCCAGAATAATGTTTCACCAAATGTCTGGGCACTGCGGCCAAGTTGACACCTAAAATTAGCCATCACAGTAGTGTTACCTCCCTAACTAGAGTCTACCATCTTGGAAGGCATGCATTAGCTTTTGTATGTCTGAATCCTCCCAAGGACCTACTTCAGAGATTATTGTCAGGGAGCCTTCAATAAATCCCCAAAGAGTGGAAGATAGAACAGTGAGACTCACTTGAACAAGCGAGACTTGATATGAGACCTCATGCATCTTCTGAGAATATCAGAGGACGTGTGACCAACATCTGCTTAATCCTGAGTGCATGTCACGGCGCAGTAGACATCCTGAAGCACAGCACCGATCCGTTCTCTGCTCTGAAAATGACTCTTCAGCCATACTCAGTCACACTTTCCAAGACAAAGATAGATGTAGATAAAAATGTCAGTTCAGGGGCGCCTGGGTGGCTCAGTCGGTTAAGCCTCAGACTTCAGCTCAGGTCATGATCTCACGGTTCGTGGGTTCAAGCCCCGTGTCGGGCTCTGTGCTGACAGCTCAGAGCCTGGAGCCTGCTTCTGATTCTGTGTCTCCCTCTCTCTCTGCCCCTCCCTGCTCATGCTCTGTCTCTCTCTGTCTCAAAAATAAATAAAACATTAAAAATATTTTTAATTAAAAAAAAGAAAATAAATGTCTGTTCAGGGGCATCTGGGTGGCTCAGTCGGTTGGGCATCTGAATTCAGCTCAGATAACGATCTTGTGGCTATTGAGGTCTTGTGCTGTGTTGGGCTCTGTGCTGACAGCTCAGAGTCTGGAACCTGCTTTGGATTCTGTTTCCCTCTGTCTCTCTGTCTCTCTCTCTCTCCACCCCCCCCCAATATAAATAAACATTAAAAAAATGAAATATCTGTTCACTTGGATTTGAACTCAGCACAGCCCTAGCAAGTGAAGGAAAGACAAAAGAACAATGCAAAAGCTTGTTGTGGCCTAGGAGAAATTTCTGACTCGCATCTTTGACCATCTTTTCATGACATACGCACCTGTTTTAAGCTTCATCTTTCTCTCGACCCTGTTACTAATCCTATGCAACAAGCTCCACCTCTTATCTGTCCTTCCAACCCCAAAGCTTGGATCAGCCCCCCCTGAGGTTAGCCAGGTTCAGAAGAAGGCTAATGCTTTCCCTGCCAGTTCATAGGTTAAGCTCAAGTGTTGAGTTCTAAACCCAGAAACCAACTCCCAGGCTTCCCCTTGGTTCCCGAGCAGGCTGCTACTTAGGCTGGAAGAAGGAGGAGGGAGGCCTGGGCCAGAAATCTCAAGGAGTGGGTAGGTCCTCAAGCCATTTTTTCAATGCCAGCCCCCACCTGCGTATACTTGCAATTATCTGGTTCCCATTTAAAATTCCTTGTGCATCTGTAAAAATCCTTCTCATTCCTCCTCTGTCTCAGTAGAAAAATGGGCAAAAGATAGGTACAGACTGTTCAAAGGGAAGAAATTCCAAATGTCTTTAAACACAGGAGAAGCTGCTCAATTACACTCACAATAATAGAAATGCAAATTAAAAGTACAAGGAGACTATATCAGACCGGCAAAGATCAGAACATTAGACAATGCAGTCTGGTAAGGTTGTGGGGACACAGGCCCTGTGGATGCTGCTGATACAAGGCTCACCTTCTCTGACCTCCTTGCAGAGCAATTTGGAAAAACATCTCAAATTTTCAAACGCACTGGTCCGATTACCAAGCACTTCCTCTTCCAGTTATTAATAGATGTACTCATATCTTCACGCAAACTGACCTGTGCCCAAGAATATACATTGCGACATTGTTTGTAAGAGCAGAAGACTGGGGACTATCTAAATGTCTACTGGTAGAGGGCCAGTTAAATAAATTGACTGCTATGTAGCCATTTAAAGGAATGGAAGGTCTGTATGGACTGATAGGGAAACTTCTGAGCCAGGAGGATGCTGGCGCACATGAAGTGCTAACACGTGTGAGGGGGAAGGCATAGGCACATGTATGTTGGTAAATGCACCGAGGACCCCTGGAAGAATGTTCTGGAACCTGGGAACACTGGTCCCTTCTCGAGCAGGGACCTGGGAGGCATCGGAAGGAAGGTTTGTTTTTCTCTCTGTACCTGCTATGGGTTGAATTGTGACCCATAAAATTGATACATTGAAGTCCGGACCCTCAGGATCTCAAAATGTGACCTTCTTTGGAAAGAGGGGCACTACTGATGCGATTATTTAAATTGAGGTTGTACAGGGGTGGTGTGGGTCTCTAATCCAATGTGACATGTATCCTGATACGAGGGGGCAATTTGGACCCAGACAGGCACACAGGGAGAGCGCTGTGTGAAGAAGAAGGCAGAGATTGAAGTGATTCTCAGCAAAGGACGAGAAGGCAGGAGTGAAAGCACGGAACACGTTTCCCCCTTCTTAGAAGGTACAAACGCTGCAGATACCTTGGTCTTGGACTTCTAGTTTCCAGAACAGTGAGAACAAATTCCCATTGTTCGAAACCACCCTGTTTGTGGTACTTTGCTGCGGCAGCCTTAGCAAACTAGTACGGTATCCTTTGGCGTCTTGTGTGTTCTATACCTTGCATGTTTGTTACCAATTTAAAAAACATTTTTTTTCCCCAACATAAATGTTTGTTCCTCCCAGAAACTTTGCCAGATTCCCTGGGCTGGGTCAACTGCTCTGTCTTTTGGTCTCTTAAGAATATTTTATCTCCAATATCATTTGCCACATTGTAATGTAATTTAACATTTACAGGCTTCTTTCTCACTTCCACAAAAAGAGCCAAATCTACATTAAAAATTTTTTTTAATGTTTTTTTAATTTATTTTTTTTTGAGAGAGAGAGAGAGACAGCATGAGCAGGGGAGGGTCAGAGAGAGAGGGAGACACAGAATCTGAAGACAGGCTTCAGGTTCTGAGCTGTTAGCACAGAGCCTGACACGGGGCTCGAACCCGCAAATGTGAGATCATGACCTGAGCCAAAGCTGGACACTCAACCAACTGAGCCACCCAGGCGCCCCCAAATCTACATTTTATTCATCATTATACTCCTAGAGATTGGTCCTCAAACGTTTGCTGGAGTGAATGACTAAAGGGATAACTAGACATTTTTCCCTTCCTTCCTACGTTTCCATCACTATTGGTTTGGGGCTTAGTAAGCTATTGATTCATTAATACTTTGTCAGGGGGATGTGACTGAAACCTGACCCTGAAATTTGGAGGGTTTTGATTGGTGGAAGGAAAACACATCATGTAAAAACACATTTAAGCCTCAGGGTACCTGGGTGGCTCAGTCGGTTGAGCGTCTGACTTCGGCTCAGGTCATGATCCTGCAGGTTTTTAATTCAATCGCATCAGGCTCACTGCTGTCAGCCTGTTAGCACAGAGCGCTCTTCAGATCCTCTGTCTCCCTCTCTCTGTCCCTCCCCAATTTGCACTCTCACAAAAAATAAATATTAAAAAAATAAAAACATATATGCCTCTGCACAGCAAAGAAAACAATCAACAAAACTAAAAGACAATGTACGAAATGGGAGAAGGTATTTGCAAATCACATATCTGATAAAAGGTTAGTATCCAAAATATGTAAAGAACTTACACAACTCAACACCCAAAAAGTAATCTGATTTTAAAATGTGCAGATGACATGAGCAGGTTTTTCTCCAAAGAAGACATCTAGATGGCCAGCAGACACATGAAGAGATGCTCAACATCACTCATCATCAGGGAATGCAAACCAAAACCACAATGAGATATCACCTCACACCTGTCAGAATGGCTAAAATCAAAAACACGAAAACAACAAGTGTTGGTGAGGATGTGGAGAAAAGAACCCTCGTGCACTGCTGGTGGGAATGCAAACTGGCGTAGCCACTCTGGAAAACAGTATGGAGGTTCCTCGAAAAATTAAATAAGACTACCATATGATTCAGTAAAACAGAAATTTGAAAAGACATATGCACCCCTATGTTTTTGCACCATTATTTACAACAGCCAAATTATAGAAGCAAACCAAGTGTTCATCAATACATGAATGGATAAAAAAAAATTGGGATATATATATATATATATATATATCCCAATTTATATATATCCCAATTTTTTATCCATATATATATATATAATGGAATATTACTCAGCCATAAAAAGAATGAAATCTTGCCACTTGCAACAACATGGATGGATCTAAAATATACTATGCTAAGTGAAATAAGTCAGTCAGAGAAAGGCAAATACCATATGATTCACTCCTATGTGGAATTTAAGAAATAAAACAAAGGAAAAAAGCAAAAAAAGAGACAAACTAAAAACAGACTCTTAACTCTAGAGAACAAGCAGATGGTTACTGGGAGGGGAGGTGGTGGGGAGGGACGGGTGAAACACGTATAGGGATTAAGAGCACACTTACCATGGGGCGCCCGGGTGGTGCAGTTGGTTAAGTGTCCAACTCCTGAGCTCACCTCAGGTCATCACCTCGTAGTTTTTGAGTTCGAGCCCCACATTGGGCTCCGCGCTGATGGTGTGGAAACTGTTTGGGATTCTATCTCTCGCACTCTCTGCCTTTCCCTGGCTTGTGCTGTCTCTCAAAATAAATAATAAACTTGAACAAAAAGAGTACACTTATGATGAACACTGAGTGATGTATACAATTGTTGAATCACTATATTGGATGCCTGAAACAAATACAACCCTGCATGCTAACTATACTGGAATTAAAATTTTTAAATAAATACATAAGCAAATAAAAACAAAAACATATATAAGAAGTTCACTTCCAATGACTTGAGAGTTTAATACCCTTCCTCAAACAGGAAGAGGGGTGATTTTTGCCTGGTGGGGAGATGAATGCTTCCTCCTCACTGTGCTCAGTGAGGGGCAAATGAAACAATTTGTTGGTCATGCTCCAAAGGGTGCTTCTCGTCACGGATCACCGAAGCTACCTTTGAGCTGGGTGACGAAGACTGCTGGCGTGGCCTGCTGTCTGTGTTCTCCAGGCTGCCTTGGCAGAGTACCATGGCGGCCCCCGGGTGGCTCAGCAGGTTACATGTCCGACTTCAGCTCAGGTCATGAGCTCATGGTTTGTGAGATGGAGCACAGAGCCTGGAGCTTGCTTCGTTTGGATTCTGTGTCTCCCTCTCTCTTTGCCCCTTCCCCCACTCGAACTCTGTCTGTCTCTCTCAAAAACCAATAAACACTAAAAAAATTAAAAGCAACAACAACAAAGTACCACAAAATAGGAGGCTTAAAACAGCAGAAATGTATTGTCTCCGTGTTCCAACTACAAGTTGGAAATCCAACTACAAGTTGGGAGGGCCACGCTCCCTCTGGAAGATTCTAGGGGAGGATCCTTCCTCTTCCATCTTCTGGTGTTTGCTGGAAGTTCTTGGTTCATAGATGCAGCTCTCCAATCTCGGCTCCAGCTTTTACAAGGCCTTCTCCCTGTGTGTCTCTGTGTCCAAAGTTTCCTCTTATACGGATACTGGTCATCAGACGAGGGCCTGCCTAATCCAGTATGAGGTCATCTTAACTTGAGTCCGCCTGCAAACTGTAAGGTCACATTCTGAGGTTCCTGGGAGATGTGACTTTTGGGGGGAACACTATTCGACCTAGTCCAGCTGTTCAGCCCGGACTCACCAAGAAAGGAGAAACAGCAAATGGTCAAGGAGGGTTTAACCTGACAGTTATGCACAGGCCCTGGAGTCAGACAGACTGAGTTTCAAATCTACCTGCTGGTCAGCTGTGTGAATGGGGGCCAATTAGTCAACATCTCCAAGCCTGTTTTCTCATCTGTGCAATGGGTTTAATGCCTCCTAGGTTTGCTGGGAAAAATACGTAAGATCAGGTCCTGGCATGCTTAGCACAGCACCTGCTATTTTAAAAATTCAGCTTTCGGAGTGCCAGGCTGGCTAGTCAGTGGAACACGTGACTCTTTTTTTTTTAAGTTTATTTATTTATTTTGAGAGAGACAGGGACAGCGCAAATCAGGGAGGGGCAGAGAGAGAGAGAGAGAGAGAGAATCCCAAGTAGGCTCTGTGCTGGCTGTGCAGAGCCAGGCTCAGGCCTTGAACTCATGAAACTGTAAGATCATGACCTGATCTGAAGACAGAGTCAGAAGCTCAACTGACTGAGCCATGCAAGCACCCCGAGCATGTGACTCTTGATCTTGGAGTTATAACTTTCAGCCCCACACTGAGTGTACAGATTGCTTAAAAAATAAAATCTGGGGGTGCCTGTGTGGCTCAGTCAGTTCAGTGTCTGACTTTTGATTTTGGCTCAGGTCATGATCTCACAGTCGCAGAACTGAGTCCCAGGTCCGGCTCCGTGCTGAGTGCGGCCTGCTTGGGAATCTCTCTCTCCCTCTGCCCTTCCCCTGCACCCATGTTCTCTCTTTCTCTCTCTCTAAATTAAATACATTTGTAGTTTTTCATCTATTTATTGTTTAAAATTTTATTTATTTATTTTGAGAGAGAGGACAAGCCAGAGAGGGGTAGAGAGAGAAGGGGACAGAGGATCTTAAGTGAGCTCTGTGCTGACAGCAGAGAGCCCGATGTGGGGCTTGAATTCATGAACTCTGAGATTATGATCCGAGGCGAAGTAAGACACTTAACCAAGTGAGCCACCCAGGCTCAGTTTTTAAAAAATAAAATCTTTTTTTGTTTAAGTTTATTGATTTATTTAGAGGAGTGCCTGGGTGGCTCAGTCAATTGAGCATCCGACTTTGTCTCAGGTCTTGATGTCACAGTTCGTGCGTTCGAACCCTGCATCGGGCTCTATGCTGACCGCTAGTCAGAGCCTGGAACCTACGTCAGAGTCTGTGTCTCCCTCTTTCTCTGCCCTTCCGTGCTCACTCTGTCTCTGTCTCTGAAAATAAAACAAAGACATAAAATTTGTTTTTTAAGTTTATTGATTTATTTGGAGAGAGAGTGAGTGCGTGCGCCCGTGAGTGGGGGAAGGGCAGAGAAAGAGAGGGAGAAAGAATCCTAAGAGCTTCGCATTGTCAGCACCGAGCCTTATGCGGGGCTCGATCCCATGTCCCTGAGATCATGACCTGAGCCAAAATCAAGAGTCAGATGCTTAACTGACTGAGCCACCCAGGCTCCCCGTAAAAGGACATCTTTTAAAAAAAAATTTAGCTTTTGATGCTAGAGTCCCTATTCCCATGGCCTCTGCAATCCTTCAGCAGAGTGTGCAGATAAAGAGCAGAGCACATGGTTTATGACGAAAGGCCCAGACGCCTGGTGCAAGATGTACCTGCCACAGGAGGTCAGAGAGCACAGGGCAGCCGGACTTGAGCGGGCGGACTTTAACTTTTAATAACAAACAGAGGCAAGGTTAGTGCTGAAATTTGAAATTCTACAGCTAAGCTATACAGCTGACCCTTGAACAACATGAGAGTTCAGGGACCCGCCCCCATGCATGGTTGAAAACCTGTGTATAACTTTTGACTCCCCCCAACGTAACTACAAATAGCCTACAGCTGAGCAGAAGCCTTACTGATAATGTAAACAGTCAATTAACACGTATTTTATACGTCGTATGTGTTCTATACTGTATCCTTACAACACAGTGAGCTAGAGAAAAAGTGTTAAGTAAATCATAAGAAAGAGAAAATACATATACAATCCTGTACTGTGTCTCCTGAAAAAAATCTGTGTCTAACTAGACCTACGAAGTTCAAACCCATGTTGTTCAAGAGCAACTGTATCTGTTTTTTCCCCTCCCCCTCCACCGGGGTATATTTTTAGAACTCACCATCAGGGTCTTTAGAGCATCTCCAACTCACTCTCTGCTCTAACACCTACCGCCTGTGGTTTCTCTCCCCCGATGCACTTGGCCATCAGAACATTTGAGAGAGGCCATAGCTTCCTTGCAGGTGGCCCTGGCCTTCCTTGTCTAGGCTGCCTACGGCAGAAGGGTGACACTGGGAGGGGTTGATTGGTACAGATGTGTGTGGCTGCATGGCTTGATTTCTTTTTTTTCTTTTTTTATAGTTTATTGTCAAGTTGGTTTCCATATAACACCCAGTGCTCATCCCAACAAGTGCCCACCTCCATGCCCATCACCCCCCCTTCCCCTCTCCCCTATCCCCATCAGCCTTCAGTTTATTCTCAGTATTCAAGTCTCTCATGGTTTGCCTCCCTCCCTCTCCCCAACTATTTTGCCCCTTCCCCTTCCCCATGGTCCTCTGTTAAGTTTCTCCTGTTACACTTATGAGTGACAACATATGGTGTCTGTCCTTCTCCTGATTTATTTCACTTAGCATGACACCCTTGAGGTCCATCCATGTTGCTACAAATGGTCAGATTTCATTCTTTCTCATTGCCATGTAGTATTCCATTGTATATATAAACCACATCTTCTTGATCCATTTGTCAGTTGATGGACATTTAGGCTGTTTCCATGATTTGGCTATTGTTGAAAGTGCCGCTATGAACATTGGGGTACATGTGCTCTTATGCATGAGCACTTCTGTATCCTTTGGGGAAATTCCTAGCAGTGCTATTGCTGGGTCATAGGAGAGTTCTACTGTTAATTATTTTTTAATTTTTTAAAATGCTTTTTAATTTTATTTTTTTTTGAGAGACAGAGAGAGATAGTGCGAGCAGGGGAGGGTCAGAGAGAGAGGGAGATACAGAATCTGAAGCAGCCTCCAGGCTCTGAGCTAGCTGTCAGCACAGAGCCCGACATGGGGCTTGAACCCACAAACCATGAGAACATGACCTGAGCCGAAGCCAGACACTCAACTGACTGAGCCACCCAGGCGCCCCAATTGTTAATTTTTTCAGGAACCTCCACACTGTTTTCCAGAGCAGCTGCACCAGTTTACATTCCCCCCAACAGTGTAGGAGGGTGCCCATTTCTCCACATCCTTGCCAGCATCTATAGTCTCCTGATTTGTTCATTTTAGCCACTCTGATTGGTGTGAGGTGGTATCTCAGTGTGGTTTTGATTTGTATTTCCCTGATGATGAGTGACGCTGAGCATCATTTCATGTGTCTGTTGGCCATCCGAATGTCCTCTTTGGAGAAGTGTCTTTTCATGTCTTCTGCCCATTTCTTCACTGGATTATTTGTTTTTCGGGTGTGGAGTTTGGTGAGTTCCTTGTAGATTTTGGATACTAGCCCTTTATCTGATATGTCATTTGCAACTATCTTTTCCCATTCTGTCGGTTGCCTGTTAGTTTTACTGATTGTTTCCTTTGCCTGCCCAGCTTGATTTCTGGTAACATCCCAACAGCAAACAAAAATGACTTGGGATGATCAACGTTTTGCACAAATCAGGGAGAACTGGCTGTCCTCTCATGCCCGCTAGTGTGTTCCATTAGAAAAGGATTAAATTGTTGACACCGAAACCTTCTAGGTGGCATTTGCATTTGGAACTCACCCTTACAGCCGGGCATGCGTCCACCCTCTGTGACCTGCGTTATGAGTCAGCCAGGCCCCGGCGCCATCATCCGGGGGCCTGACGTGGGGCTACACTTGTTTCCTCAGCGCTGGGAAAAACTGTGTTACTGAATTGTAGCTTTTTCAATATCTTCCTTGGTGATTCACTTATATTTACTGAGGGCCTGGTTAATAGCATGGGCTCTAGAATCAGTTGCCTGAATTCAAATCCCACCTTTACAAATCATGAGCTTTGTGACACCGAGCAAGTTACTTAAGCATCTCGAAACCTTAACTGCCACACCTGTAAAGGGAGCATCAAACTAATACCCTCTCGCAGGGCTGTGGAGAGGATGGATGGTTCCAGATTGGGTTCCTCTGAAGCGGACCGTGAGACAGAAGTCAGCAGGCAGGGCCTCTTGAGGGAGTCCTTTTGAGAGCAACACCAGGAAAAGGGAAAGCAGGAAGCAGGGATGGGCAGAGGGAGAAGCTGGGCTCTGACACAGTCCCAAGGAAAGGGGCAGCCAACGCAGAGAACACTCTGGAAATGGTAGAGCTCGTTAGCCTTACCCTGAGTTGAACCAAAAAGGGCGGGCCCCTATGGTACCTGGGTGCAGTTTTCTTCAGCTAAGTCAATCCCCAATGACAAATAAGATTGGTCTTCCTGTTGTGTTCCCAGCATCTGGGGGAATAAGTTCTTTGTTCCCAAAGAATGGATCACAGCCTCCCCAACAAACGCTGGATGAGAGATTCTGCGTAGAGCTCATGACGCAACGACCGGCCTGCGGGAAATACTTAGTAAGTAGGAGCCATGATGTTTACTGTTGTTTTTGTAACTGCTATTTGCCAGGCACTGTGCCGGAGGCTGGGACACGGTGGCTATCAGGATTATGCTCCTGCCCTCAAGAGGCTCAATCCAGGGGCGCCTGGGTGGCTCAGTCAATTGAGCGTCCGGCTTCCAGCTTCAGCTCAGGTCATGATCTCACAGTTCGTGGGTTCAAGCCCCGAGTCAGACTCTGTGCTGACGGCTAGCTCAGAGCCTGGAGCCTACTTCGGATTCTGTGTCTCCCTCTCTCTGACCCTCCCCTGCTTGTGCTGTCTCTCTCTGTCTCTCAAAAATAAATAAACAAAACAAAAAAGAGGCTCAATCCAGACGCAGACCAGACCAACAAACACGCATTTGCAGTGCAATGCACTTGGTGGGGCGGCACAGGACTTGCATAAGGGCAGGTAGAAGGGGCACGTGGCCCAGCCCGGGAGAGCAAAGGAGGCAGGTGATACCCGGAGATGAAGAGGAGTCAGCCAGACAAGGGAGCTGCAGGTGCCGGGGGTGGGAAAGGAGGTGGAATAAGCAGCGTGTGTAGACGAGAGAAGTGTGTGCCTGGTTCGCTGCAGCACGGCCCACATGGAGGGTGCAGCAGGGAGCGGGGAGAAAGAGGTCTGTGTTCACCAGGCCACGGAGTGTGGTCTCGGATACAGCGATGGCATTGGGAGCCACGAGACCATTCTAATCAGAGAAAGGACGTGGTCCATTTGTGCTTGACCAAGGTCACTCTGGCTACCATGCAAGCAAGGGATTAGACCTGGACAAAATTAGAGGTCATTGCCTGCGTCCGAATGGGAGATGAGGGTGACCTGGGCCACGCTGGTGGGACCGAAGAAATATTGCACCGAGTCAAGGAATATTGAAAGGATGGAATCTAGAGGCTTGGTGATGACTGGCCGTGGTAAGAGAGCAAGAGGAGCCCAGGGTCGTCTTAGGCTTCTGACCGGGGCAACCCACAGAAGGCCTGGTGTCTTAGTCCCTTCAGGCTGCTCTGACAGAATCCCGGAGACTGGGTGCTTAGAAACACCAGAAATTCATTTCTCACTGTTCTGAAGGATGAGACATCCAAGATCAAGGTATCAGCAGAGCTGGTGTCTGGTTCATAGACAGCCACCTTCTCACTGGGTCCTTTGTCCTGACAGCAGAGCAGGGAGCTCTCTGGAGTCTCTCTCTCTCTCTCTCTCAGAAGTTTATTTATTTTGAGAGAAAGAAAAAATATGTGAGTGGGGGAGGGGCAGAGAGGGGGAGAGAGAGAATCCCAAGCAGGCTCCATATGCTCAGCGTAGAGCTGGATGCGGGGCCCATGAGATCTTACTTGAGCCAAAGTCGGATATTTAACTGACTGAGCCACCCAGGCGCCTCCAAAATGGAAGGTTTTTATAAGAAGGAGGGTGGGGCAAGAAAGTTAGAAGCAAAGAAGAAGAAGAAGAAGAAGAAGAAGAAGAAGAAGAAGAAGAAGAAGAAGAAGAAGAAGAAGAAGAAGAAAGAAAAGACTATTTCAGACATGAATATCCTCCCATGGGAGGAAGGTTGGGGGGGGTGTCTTATGATTTAGATGATTTGATCTTCCTTTGAGAGACAGAGAAGGCCCAAGGGACAGATTGCCTCATTGTGCTTATCAGAAAATTCCTGATTGACAGGTTTAGACTTATATTTCTGGGGGAGGTTGAAACTGAAATTAGGTTAGGTATTAGACCCTGGTTTGGTGACTTGGCTTGGCCCAATCATGCCATTTGGGGCCTGTCGGTTTCTTTTTAATGAGAGCAACTTCTCAAAATGTTTCTGGGGAGGGGGATGAGGCTGCCTGTCTAAGAATCCGAAAGGGGGGTGATGGGGTGGCTCAGTTGGTTGAGCGTCAGACTTCCACTCAGGTCATAGTGCCAAGGTTTGTGGGTTCAAGCCCTGTGTCCGGCTCTGTGCTGAAAGCTCAGGGCCTGGAGTCACCTCAGATTCTGTGTCTACATCTCCCTCTCTCTGCCCCTCCCCTCCCCCACTTGTATTCTGTCTCTTTCTCTCTCAAAAATAAATAAAACATTTTTTTAAAAAATTTTAAGAGAATCTGAAACAGAATCTTCCCCAAATCCGCCCCCCCGCCCCCCTCCCCCGGGCATATTCTCTCCCATGGAACTGGTTGGTTTAGTTCACAAAAGAAACCAACATTGAAACAACTGAACATTATTTTTCATGTTTGGATTTGGTCCCTACCTCCCAAAGGTCAAGATTAAAGACAGCAAGAACCAACCTCTACCATAAAAAAGATCCACGCCCAAAAACAATGTAATTTTTCTTTAAAGTTGTTCATTGCAAGGACAGTTTGTATATTTGAGATGCGAGGTTTGGGAGCATAAAACCACAGCTGATGCAATCTTTCTTTAGGCTTCAAAAGAAGCCAGGTGAGTTTCTATTTGCACTTCCATTTTCTCCCTGTCTTTGTTTTCGTGTCAGATCAACATTCCAGAGCTCCTTAAGCCCTTGGGGGGGAAAGTGATTAAAACGTAATTGAGAGACGCCAGTGTCCCCGAGTATCAGCACGTAAGGGAGCAAAGCAGGCGGTGGGCGAGATTCTCGTTTAAGACCAACAACTTTAAAGGCTAACGATGACTTTGTTTTTATGGGAAGGAGCGGCAGCAGGCACCCAGCAAGCCGAGTCCCAGTCCAGGGAACACCCACTCGGCTCCAAGCTGAGGGGGAGAGTCTGAAAACTGAAACCAGCCCAGCGCACACCGACGACGCCCCTGAGGCTGCCTGCCCGGCCGGCCAGTTTCAACCCGGGGACACCCGCGCGGGCGGCGGGGCCCGGGAGGAGGAGGACGACCACGGGGAGGAAAGAGTGGGGGAGGGGCGGCCGGCCGAGGCCCCGCCCACGCCCCGCCCCGCCCCGATTATAGCCGATGACTCAGGGCGGAGCTCCGCATCCAACCCGCTCGCCGCCAACTTCTCTGGATGGGACCAGAAGTTTCTAGCCGGCCAGTTGCTACCTCCCTTTATCTCCTTCCCGGTTGGCAGCGAGGAGGCTATTTCCAGACACTTCCACCCCTCTTGGGCCACGTCACCCCCTCCTTTAATTCATAAAGGTGCCCGGCGCCGGCTTCCCGGACACGTCGGCGGCGCGCACCGCTCTCGAGCCGGCCGCAGTCAGCGAGCGACTCCGCGCCTGGAGGCCCGGCACCCCGCGACCCAGCACCCCGCGACCCGGCACCCCGCGACCCGGCACCCCGGCGGCCGCCTCTCCGGGCCGACCCCAACCCAACATGAGCGCTGCCACGCACTCGCCCATGGTGCAGATGGCGTCCGGCAGTGGCGCCGGCGACCGCGACCCCCTGCCTCCCGGCTGGGAGATCAAGATCGACCCGCAGACCGGCTGGCCCTTCTTCGTGGACCACAACAGCCGCACCACGACGTGGAACGACCCGCGCGTGCCCGCCGAGGGCCCCAAGGTGAGCCGGCCCGCCCCGCGCCCCGGCCGGAGGCCCCCCTCGACGGCGAGCGGCGGGGACGGCTGCACTCGGCCGTGTTGCGGGGGCCCCGGGGCGCACCTGCTGGCGGACGCCAGCTCCGGGTCCCGTCCTGCTGTGCCCCGACGAGCCCCCGCTCCGACCCGCCCTTGGCCGGCGTCTGGGCGAGAGGGAGGCCCTGGAGGAGAGGAAATGTCCCTCCCGCCCCCGCTCCCCCGGCTGTGTTTGGTTCCCGGGAAGTGCGACCGGCTCAGTGGCGCCAGGTGCCGTCCGCCGGCCAGATCCGAGGGGCCGAGGACCGGGTGGCTGGAGCGGGCCGGGGCTCCGGAGGGGCGGCCGGCCTGGTCACCCTCGGAGGCCTGGGCCAGGCCCCGCCGCCGCCTCTGCCGCCGCCCGCCCTCCCAGGCGGAGGTCCCGGGTTCCCTGCGGTCGGCGCTCGGGCGGACGCGGGGGAGGGGGGGCGCTCGTAAACTTGGGGGTGGTCTCGCAGGTATTTTGCTCCTAAAATTTCTCAACTTGGTCGAGGGGCGTTTTCACTGGCTCAGGCACAGAGTGACTCGGAACTGATGTAAATACACCCCCCCCTTTTATCTGAAATTAAAATCGTATTATTGTTTGAAACGACTTCCAATAATATATTTTAGTATGATTTGTTGAAAACAAGATGTTCTTCTCCCAGGCCATTTCTGAACTAAGGATGTGAGACTGTCCCATGGTTGAGGATTACCTTAAGGACGTTGCCTCACGCCGGCGTGACAGAGGATGGTTTTGTTTTTGATGGCATACGTTCCCTTCCTTGTTATGGTATTAAAATACGTAGGGTTTGTTTCCAGTAGATAAATAACGAATACAGAAAGAAATACTTTTGTGAATGCAGCAGAAATATGCCTCACTTACATATATGCAAAAATATATACTCTAATCCACAGGAGCATGAAAATTTGGAAATAGAAAATTGGAATCAATCTGTTAACTTAAAAGATTACAATTAAGTGTGCTACTCTTACAATTTCCCACAAATTTGCGCTTTTTCAACATGTCTTTTCTTGGCAAAAAGAAATACACTTAAAGAAAGGGTAATGATATACTGTCTGGGCAAAATGAAAAAAAGCTATAAAGAGCTGGCTGGTTGTTTTGCAGATTAAAAATTAACAAAATTAAAAATCCTTTATAATTATGATAGAAGAAATATTTGTATGATCCACTTTCATTTCTAAATGACAAATATAGATAAAAATCTGGTAGGGGCATTCAGCAACTTACATTTATAAGAGATGAATTGTATATTTATATCTGGAAAATTAGTACAAGAGTATGTAATTAGCTGAGTTGGGTATAATTATATATACTTTTTTGCATGCCTGTTCAGCCCATTATTGGGTGAAACTAAAGCACATTTCAAACCAGCCCTGTTACTGTAGTCGAAAGGATGTACATCTTTGGTGTGGTGTAAAACTATCATTTTGAGCCCTCCTTCCTAGTGAGACAGGGACTCTCGGAATCTGCCGCACCCTTTATTGTGAGTGAAGGTCAAGTTTGAACACAGCCACTGTAAGTGCAGTGTAAACCCAGAATGCCAGCGCTTTGTTTTTAGCTTGAGACTCACCCAGCAAGTTGAGATCTTTGTGTACCCATCCGGTAGATTGGTTAGGCTGTGGGTTCATAAATCCTTTTGAAAGAGGAAAAAACAGGTTAAGTAACTTTCTTTTTTAAGATTTTATTTTTAAGTAATCTCTACACCCAGCATGTGGCTCGAACCCACAGCCTTGAGCTCAAGAGTCACATGCTCTACTGACTGAGCCAGCTGCGCACCCCAGAGTCACTGTAATTTTTTTTAAGTTTATTTATCTGTAAATAAATGAGAGAGACAGAGACAGTGTGAGTTGGGGAGGAGCAGAGAGAGGGAGACAGAGAATCCTAAGCACGTGGGGCTTGAACCCACAAAACCACGAGATCATGACCTGAGCTGAAACCAAGAGTTGGCCGCTTAACTGACTGAGCCCCCCAGATAGATGCCCCTATCATTCTTTTTTTTTTTTTATGTTTTTTTGTTTTGTTTTGTTTTTTATTTTTTTGAGAGACAGAGAGAGTGTGAACAGGGGAGGGTCAGAGAGAGGAGTTACAGGATCTGAAGACAAGCTCCAGGCTCCGTGCTAGCTATCAGCACAGAGCCCAATATGGGGCTCGAACCCACGAACGGTGAGACCATGACCTGAGCTGAAGCTGGACGCTTAACCGACTGAGCGACCCAGGCACTGCCCTATCATTCTTAACAAATAGAAAATACGGCTACTAAATCAGAAGTCTGACCCTGGAAAAGTGGATTTGAAAATTAAGTTGGAATTTTAAAATTGAAAGGCCCATGAAGATCTTTTAGCTCAACCTCTTTATTTTGCTGAGAAAGAAACCCAGACGGTTAAAGTGCATCTCCAAAGGTCACTCAGATAGTTCTGACAGCAAAGAGAACTACACCAGAAAGTCCTGATAAGAGGCAGCGTGTCTGTTCAGAAGAAAGTAGAAGCGTCTTGAATTTTTATGAGACTATGAAGTCTCATAAAGGCTGCACTACTTTGTTGTCTCTGTGTTTTCTGGGCCACCAAGTACTGGGTGGCTGACCTCTGTGCTGTGATTATTTGGATGGTGATGACTGGATATGGTAACTCCAGAAAGAAATGAGTTCCTTTTACCAAATTACTTGTGACTTGTCAGCATGGCACAAAATGTAAGGAGAAAGCTAACATTCAGTTTATTAGCTCCTTGGCCTTCATTGCTCTCATACCTGTGCTTTGATAATACACAGAACACCTGGGTGACTAATTCAGCTTCACTTACGTGAATGACGCTGTTCCTCCAGACTAAATACAACGGAAAATTTTCAATACTGTTTCATATTAGAAATTGGCTTCTTACTTCATAATGAAAAAGGGCCCTGGCGTAAAAACAAAAGGCGTTTTTGGAGGAGCTGAGCGAAGAGGACCTTCCAAGCATCCTTATTTTCAAGAGGAGATGCAATCAGTCAGTAAGGAGCTATTTGTTAAGCATGAAAAACAGGAAGCCCTTTTTGGGGGACAACGGCCTCTGGGTGTTTACGGTCTAACCTTGCTGGTAAAGGAATGGCTTTCATGGAAAGGAAGTGACTAGAACTCTGTTTCATCGAGTCTTGTACTCTGTCGTTTAAGAGTGGATCCTCCCACGTTGCGCTGATGTAGTTAGTGACTCTCTGTCCCTGGTTTTACGGAGGGGGCAAGTGAGAGCAAGCATCGCACCTTCATCGAAGGGGCAGGGTGGCTGCAGGCTGAGACACTGGGCTTCGCCCAGCTCTGCTCTCCATGCCTGCACCTCCCCACCTGCAGTCTTCCTGGATGTCGATTTTCTGCACACGTGGGCTTGCCGCTCATCTTCTGGCAAGTTCCTTCTGGTCCAGGCCCCTTCCCTGGCAGAGAGGTTGTGCTCCCTCTGGAGTCTGAAGATGTGCAGCCGCCCCTTGCCTGCTCTCTGTTACTCTCTGACTAAACAGAGAGGCCAGATGCTTTGGAGTCTCACGACCCTTCCTGGGACAAGGGGGAGACCCTTCTCCCTCAGTGAGCAGGGCTTTTTCGCTCTGCAGGCTTTCGAGGTCACCAGCACAGAATCCCAAAGCCGGCAGTCTCCTGGGAAGCCGTTTCAGAACACAGATTGCCAGTGGCACCATCCTCTATCTGTCCCCCCGCCCCATGTTTAGTCCATGTTGCCCAGAAATCCGTACGTCTGAAAGGTCTCCCTGATCACTCCGAGTTTGCCAGACTGGCATTTCGGAGCCCCTGTGGATGGTAGTCCCATTTTGTAGGGGGAGGGGAGCCGTGATGTACTGTACGCTTTCCAGCTGTAGACCCTGGAATCCCTCAAGCTGTGCCTGTCTCACATCTGACCAGCACAGCCTTTGCCTGAGGCCCCATTTTCCTTCTTGGTGATACTGCCTGGTGCTGACCTATGCGAGTGTGAATATGGGGGCGGCAGTGCCCTGAATCAGACCCCAAGGCAGTCCCAAGACCCTCCTGTGCCCCAGAAAGATGTGAGCCAGAGCATTTCCTTCCTGCTTGGCCCTGGCCGCAGAAGCTCACCAGAATAATCTGACAGATGACACTCAGGCGCTGGGAGAGAGATGTAGAAACATCCTCTCAGAGGAAATTGGAAGTGGTTTGAGTCATGATTGAAGTAGAGAGACCCATTTATTCTGCTTCACGTTTAGCAGAGCCTCCTGAATTTTCTTAAAGATGAGATCATATTGCTCTTTGCAGATCGATTACAAGCTCTAAGCAGGGCCTCTTAGCAGAATCAGAGCACCATCAGGAAACGGAGTGGCCATTCTCCCCTTTGTATTTCCATCAAGTTGCAGGACGGAGGAACACATTCCTTTGCGACTGATGAACAGGGATTTGTTGCAGGGAGGATGAAGGACGTGGGCCACATGCCTTAGTGCCCCACTCAGCCAGGACCTCCATTTTACCCTCTAAAGAACAGGCCGTGTTTGGCTGACACAAGAAGTGAACATATTCGTCCCCCGTTTTGTAGAGTAGATTTGCCCTTTATGAGGGCAAAGCCGGCACACAGGAACTCTGGCGGCATTTGACGTTAGCCAGGGCCGAGGGAGGCTTAGCTGTTTGATGCTGGTTGTGAGTCAGAGTTTCATGCCACTGGTGAGGCTTGATTAGCACTGTCCTCCTGTCCCCAATTCTGGAATGACACACAGTTGCCTTATATAAGGCACTCCACACGTCTCTTGCTTCCTATTGGCATTTATGAACGGTCTGATGTTTATCATCAAAGGTAGGAAACCATGCATAATCCAAACCTACTCTTCCTCCTTCGCATTTTTGCTGTTGTAATGCTGCTCTTAAATATGTAAGATGCTTAATGGAGGAAACACTGGGAGCAGAAGACAGAGGCCTTGCTTGTTAGGAACCTCTGAGGACCTGTGAGTGCTGGTCAGCACTGAAGAAACCTCCCTCTATCAACCAGATTATGGAATTCTCGAGCCCCTCCCTGCTCCCCAGTTCTGGTTCATCGAGTCTTCACTGGGTCGCCTCTTCTGCATCTGATCTCATACTCACGGCTGGACTTTGGAAGCTAAGCCCCACATCGTGTCCTTTGCAAATGTGGATGTTGATGTCCACTGCTTGCTTGGCACCGTGTGACTGTGTGAGATGTGTGATGTCACTGAGCCCACTCATTTCTGTGCAGATTTCTCGGGGGCCCTAGAAGCCAGGCAGCTTGCAGAAGCCTCGTGAGGGAGAATTCCTTTAGGATAGGATGAACCTAATAGTTTTTGGTCTGCCAACATGTTTGTATAAGCACTCACGTTTATATTTATATGTCAAACATTGGTTAGGTGCCTTACAAACCTTTATTTCTTTAGATCCTCAAAACAGGTCTCTAAGATAGAAACTACTCCGTGCATCTGAGGCCTGTCAGCTGTGATAAAACAGAAAGATTGTTGTAGCCAGAGGTTTACCTTCACCTGGTGTGGGGGGAGGTTCTGTTGGGTGACAGATGGCCTTGCCCCCACCAGGCCCGGCTGCTTCTCGGAACGCCTTTATCCTCAGAGGTCGCTAGGCACAGCCACACTTGATTAGAGACCACTTGTTTCTTGAGCCTGGGTCTGACTCAGGAGATGGGCCCAAGTCGTCATTCATTCATTCTGTCCGAAATCTCTCTGCTCTCTGCCAGTCATGGTGTTCAGTGCCATATGGAGGACAGTTCCATCTCCTTCCACACCTTTCTCCATGCAGAGCTTCTTGCGTGTAGATGTCTCCAGTGGGGAGCAGCCTATCCCTGCTCTGGACCCTCCGTTACTTTGATTTGAATCTTTCTTCCAAAAGGCAGCACTTCTCTGCTTTGCCCTGGGGTCACGTCCCCGTGGACCGAGAGTTCCAGGGGCAATCTGCGTCTGTTATCTTTCTGTTTCTCAGTGCCTGGCAGGATCTACAGTCTCAGTAAATGATTCTGTGCGGGGAAGGGTAAAACACGGGCTGGGATCTGGAGTGGACAGGCCGGTAAAAGAAAAGGCACCCTTACTGAAGGGCAGCCTCGAGCCGGGAGTTACGTGTAAGTTGCCGGAAGCTGTGTGTTGGTCCCTAAGCACCGCAGCGTTGTCCCAGGCTCCCAAATGTCCCCCAGGAGCCAGTCCCTTTTTACTGTATTTCTAAATGGCCTTTTTCTCCACAAAGGACTTAAGTATTGATTCCCTCTTATGAATCTGGAGAAGCTCTTTTTTGTCCCCACCGGCAGCACAGCGTCTTGGAACAGACCTGCTGGAGAGGCTGGGCCCTCAGAGCACCCACGCCCGGCTGATGCCCAGCTGCACCGAGAGCAGCGTCAGCACTGTCAAAGGAGTCTCTCTCTTTTTTCTCTCTGTGGCTGGCGGCAAGACCAGACACTGCACAGTGACGCTTCTTATTCACTGTCAATTCAGAAAAGCCCAGAATCGCAGATTGCTCGATGCCTACGTCAAGAGCCTGTAAACAGTGCAGCTGCCCGAGAACTCCTAGCACAGAGCTGTGTCCCCAGTGACTGAGGGGAGACTTGCCGCGGAAAATTCCCTCGCATCCTGTTGGAGAACAGCCATTTCCTATTTTGAAATAACTTCCTCAGTGTTCGTTAAGGTAGAATTGTAGGTTTTTGGTTATTTTATTTTTTATTATTAAATGTTTATTTATTTTTCAGAGAGACAAAGTGTGAGCAGGGGAGGGGCAGAGAGAGAGGGAGACGCAGAATCCAAAACAGGCTCCAGGCTCCAAGCTGTCAGCACAGAGCCCGACGCAGGGCTTGAACCCACGAACCGCGAGATCATTACCTGAGCCAAAGTTGGACACTTAACCGACTGAGCCCCCCAGGCGTTCACATTTTTTTTCCTCAGTTATTTTAAAGATTCTTTTTGGACACTGGATGGATGAATAAATAGTTTTAAAAATCCAGGGGCACCTGAGTGTCTCAGTCAGTTGAGCGTCTGACTTTGGCTCAGGTCATGATCTCATGGTTCGTGGGTTCGAGCATCGGGCTCTGTGCTGACAGCACACAGACTGTTTCAGATTCTCTGTCTCCCTCTTTCTTTGCCCCTCCTGCATGCATTCTCTCTTTCTCTCTCTCAAAGTAATGAACATTAAAAAAAAATATTTTTAATCCCAACATCAGGAGGCTAGGAAAGATTATATGTGTGCAGGAGACAAGGCAGCCATGTCGCTTTTTGACTCTTCCAGATCAGTGCCACGGACCCTAATGTCAGAGTGGGACCAGCTCTCCTCCCCCGACAGCTGGGTTTTCTCCCTCCAGGAGCCCCATGCTGCACAGGGCTGTGGTGACTCAGAACCGAGCCGAGTGCCCTCCCTCCCTCTCGCCTGCCGGCCCTCAGCCAGGCAATGACTCAGCACCAAGCACTGGCTCCCTGGCCCAGAGCACACTTGAACTGAATGTTCCAGGTCTTGAGCCTCAGCCCAGCCCGACTGGGCAAAACTAAATGCTTTCTCCCCTGCTGCGTTTTACCCTGGGAAGACAAAGCCTTTGAAGACATTAGCCACAGTTACCATTACAGAGTGTGCAGCTGTGGCAGGAGTAGGGAAAGGCTTAATACATCCCTGGCCTTGATGCGGGACACACCTGGGTTCTAGTGAGCGCCGACAAATCAGGCTTTCCGAGCCTCATTCTGCCCTTCTGTAAAATGGGAACACAACATTCCCTGTCCAGCAGGGTTGTGAGGATCAGAGGGATAGTGTGTGGAAAGTGATGAGTCAGGGCCTGACCGGACGTGCGTACAACCCGTGGAAACAATCACAACCTCCGCCAAGAAGCAGGAGAGGATTCACCGCATGGCAGGCAGATGTCTCCAGACATGGGTCTGTTGGCTCCCGGGTGGGCCTCCAGTCTTGTTTCTCAAAAGCACGGCCTCTTGGCTCCCTTGGACCACCTCAGCGACTCCCTTTCCGCCAGTGTCTGGATGTCCTCAGTACCCTCTCTGGGGTTCCCAGGCCCCTCATAACGGAGGGACACAGCAGGGGAGTCAGATGAAGGTTTCTGGACCTTCTGAGGCCTCACCCAGACCTACAACCCACAGCCCCAACCAGCTTCACCCCCTGATTCACCCCGATCCCTCAGCCGAGACAGGCCAGGAGGAACTGCGTTGCAGGCGCTCTGCCCCCCGGGGTGGCGTGTAAACCCTCAAGCTCGACTCCTTTAGGGGCGTGTCTCCCTCTGCGTCTCTGCACAGGCCCCAGGACAGGTGCCAGGCAGGAACCAGGTTCCCAGTCAGTGTTGTGGGGAAACTGAGCCACGTTCAAGAGGATCTGGCCATTTCCATTTGCACAGCTGTTCCGGACTCAGCCCGACGGGATGGAAAGGAGGTGGAAGGAGAGGGGGTGGTTTTCTAACTGCCACCCCCCTCTTGGGGGAGAGCGACTGTTGGAGGAATGCTTCGAGCAGCTGTTCAGGGTGGGGACCAGAGTCCCCAGGAATTCCCCTCAAGGAAATCACTGAACCAGCTACCCTTGGTTAAAGGGACCCTTGCCCTTGCTGCTTTGGTGAAGTGGGGGTTGGGGTAGGGGCCCAACGAGGCCCTGCACCCTGATGCCAACAGACACTTGCCTAGTTGAGTGTCCAGCAGACGGTAGAACCCAGGGATTGATCCGGGTTCACCGTAGTGCGGGGCGAATCCTTGAGAGACCCATGGAAATGGACCACGGGGGAGGCTCTTTCTCTACCTTCAGACAGTGTGCTTCCTGCTCTGGAAATTTCAGGTACTTTTCCATCTGTGATTCGTGATTGCAGCTTGATTTGAGCAGGTGTCTCTACTCCTTGTTTTTCCTGAAGAGGAACTAGCTGGTTTTTTTCATTCGCCGAAGCCGTGAGTTCAGGAGCTGGGCATCCGCTGACTGGGGTTCTCACCTTGGGTAACTGCTCCTGTGACCTTGGGCCACATCTGCTACGTGGAATCCTTGAGGAGGGCTCCAGGGGGTGGGGAAAATGGGGAAGCTGATGCTCGAATAGCCAGCTGTGGTCTGTGGTGCCTGCCCACCGTGGTGGGGGACACGCTAAGACTGCAGATAAATTCTGCTCCTGGCCAGGTCCTCCCGTCCCAGCCTGGCCTGGTTTTTCTCACTAGGTCTTGGGTCGGGGTGCAAGGAGCCATAATCAGTGCCAGTTGAGTGTAGATTTGTCCTCAGGACAGGGCAGGCCCCTCAAGTAGCTTGACTAGGGCTTGTTGGTGGGGGCAGGGGAGGGAGGGGGGGTTAGGGCTCCGGGCCCTAGAGTGTTGGGCTGTGATTGCTTCCAGGTTGTAAAGCATCGATACGGTTCCCAGCAGAGAAAAGGGCACCCTTGCTAATGAGTGTCCTTACGACGCTCAGATAAAGGAGCTTCTAACTCTTAACAGGCTTATTACCAACTGGTGAGACTACTGAGGTTTTAGGCCTTGTACACTGTGGGCCCAACCAACTGTTCCTCAGAAAAGCTGCGCCTGCCAGGAACTATCTCTGGAATGAAGGAACGTGATTGTGTAGCGCTTGGAGCATGTGGTTTACAAAGACTTTCTTGCGCCTTATTTTACTTCTGTCTTGCAAAAATCCCTGGGAGATGTGGGGATTTGGACTGCTGGAGAAACTGAGTCTTGGTGGCAAAGAATCCTGTCTGATGGCACATAGCCCATGAGCGGCAGGGCTCCTGCGGGTTCACTCCCGCTTGTTTGGACACAGCCATTAAGAAGCGGTGTCAAGTTTCATCCTATAGAAAGTTTTCCCCAGTGGGAACACCTAGGGACACCCCGGTGGTCCCCCGATAAAATAAGACGTGCTTTGATCGCAGGCAGTCAGATAAACCCTGCAGCCACCTGTGGGTGGGTTGTGTCTAGAATTGGTGGTCGGCACAAACTCTTGTCTTACCAGGAGCGCCGTACGGGGGCTTCTCTGGAGGTGGATTTTGCTTACTATTCACAATTTACCCGGTGTCCGTTATGTGCCCCAAATGGGGTTTGGGCACAGGGAGAGAGACCCTGTATCACAATCCAGTGGGAACTGGAGGAATTTTGAGTTTGGTTGTGGGCCATCGCAAATTGGCAATAATAATACTTAATTCATTTCTATGGCCTGAAATACCAAACAAAGTTTGGTATGCAAAGTTTGGTATGGATGTTGATGCTCCTCTATGTGCTCTAGAAGGAAGTTTTCCTTCTCTTCTGTTTCCTGCCTACTGGAAGTGAGCCAGGCTACTTAATTTTGATCCAGGTCCTGGAAATATGGGGAGTTCAGGATTCCTATTTTCCTCCATCATTTTGGATTTTTTCTTTGTTGTAGAAGTTTTGAAGTGTCATTAGTAAAAGTCAAGCCCTGACCGTTGCGAAGGCTCTTCTGGCCTAAAAACCCAGTTAATGGATCCGTGTCCTACTTAAGAGTCCAGGCCTGTCAGGGCGGACGCGCTGTGGGGCAGCCCTGAGGGTTCCCTTCGTCACTCTTCCCCTGGTGCTGATGGGAGCCGTGAGGTGTAGGTGTGAGAACACTTCGAGGAGGGCTGTGCCATGGAGTTGAGTGTAGGGTTTTCAGGGATCAGAGGCTCTCAGTGTACAGGGACTGTGGACAGGTCAAGGCAGACCCTGCTCCCAAGCTGTCCCCAAAGCAGCCGAGGCCATGAAAGTGCAGTGCGCCAGCACAGTGGTTGGCATATGCCTTGTAGGTACCCAAGAACCATTGTTCTTGCCCTGCTTTTAAGGCACAAGGAGTCCTTCTTGGGTGGGGGGGGGAGCCTTCTTCTCATGTAGGACATGAAACATTAGGGCACCTTCAATGCCAGTGACTTCTGTTATGACTTCTGTTTATCCATTTCATGAGAGAGAGAGCAAGAGCACGAGCGTGGAGGAGGGGCAGAATCTGAAGCAGGCTCCAGGCTCCGAGCTGTCAGCACAGAGGCCGGCGCAGAGCTCGAACCCACGAACTGTGAGATCATGACCTGAGCCAAAGTTGGACACTTAACCCACTGAGCCACCCAGGCGCCGCGTAATGATTTAAGTGAACACAGATAAGAATGGTCATTTTTAGATTTCCGTGATATCGACTTTTCCTTATTTTTGAGCTTTACGTAGATGTTGAGAGGTGGAGGGCCCCTTGGCATAAGAGCCATGGAGGACATCAGAGTTGGAAGAACCTCACTTAGGTCAGTGTTTCTCAGTGGCGTCCTGGTTAGGCTCCACCACACACCTACTACGTCAGACTTTCTTGGAGTTGGGCTTGGGGTCTGTGTTTTTATGCATTTTCTGGGTGTTCCTGACGCCCCCTAGACTCTGAGAACCGCTGCTTTACAGGGCATCTGGGGCTCCCCTTTGATTTTAATAGCGGAGGGGATGTGAGCTGCTTACGTAACAAACATATTTAGGGGCTGATCCAGGATTAGAACCAAGTGCAGTCTCTTTCCACATCCCTTAGCCGCCCCCTTGGCGCACATTGTGATTAAAAACCAGCAAAGTTTAGACGTGCTCCTAAGCAGATAAGACTTGCAGAAGTCCAACGGCTCACATGAGCTCAGAGTCTGACCCCAGGCTTCTCTAATAATAATACTTTGTACTTAACAGGGCAAATTTTAGCTCATCTGGGGTATTCTTTCCTGCTTTTTATCCTGGCCATCTCCTGGAGCCGTTTAGGGCCCTGAGTTATGCCTCAAGATTTTGCCGCAGTGCGAAGCAAGGGAGGAAAATTAACCAATTCAGTTTATAAATGAATGCAGTGTGGTTCCTAATCGGGTCTTTGCCCAAGATGCAGGACTTTGAGGGCAGGACCTGCAGTGGCCTGCCTGGTCACGTGACCACAGCTCGCCCCTCTCTCCCCAGAAGACTAACCCCAAGGAGGGTGGTCCCTGGTCCCCACTGAGGTCAGAAGGGGGGCAAGTAGCAAGTCCTGTGTCGAGGATGCTGGCATTACCCATAGGCTTTTTCTGGACATGCTTGAACTTGAAAACTTCTTAGGAGACTGAGGAGGCATGTTCTACTAATCTAGGAGAATCGTAACTGTTACGCATTTGTTTCTTTCACAAATTTTTTCATTTAAAAAAAAACTTTATATGTTGGGGCGCCTGGGTGGCTCATTAGGTTAAGCATCTGACTTCGGCTCACGTCGCCATCTCATGGTTCGTGGGTTCAAACCCCACACGGGGCTCCCCACTGACAGTGCAGAGCCTGCTTGGGATTCTCTCCCTTTCTCTTCTCTCTGCCTCATGCTTTTTTTTCTCTCTCAAAATAAATAAACTTAAATTTTTACTTTATTTTTATCTTTTTTTATTACATTGTGACGAAAAACACCATTGAAGACAGGAAGGGCAATATAAGTCTTTCAGGTCGTGCTTTTTTAGTTAATAAAAACGGAAGCATCTGCTATTGACAGGACTCTAACGATAGAGTGGACGTGTGAGGGGATGGGCTGGCCTCAGTATTCCTGGTATGCACCTTCCTTCCCTAAAAATAGGAGCTTCACTTTTGCTTTAAATTCTTCATTGATGTAGAGTGTTCAGTTTTCTATTCTGTCAAGCTGGTATGATTTCCCTCAACTAGTGTTTTCCTAAACAAAACCCCAATCACCGTGGAAGGGGAGCATGCCTTTCTTTCTTTTTTAAATGTTTGTTTATTTTTGAAAGAGAGAATGAGCAGGGGAGGGGCAGAGACAGGGGAACAGAGGACCCAAATCGGGCTCTGTGCTGACGGCAGAGAGCCCCCATGTGGGGCTTGAACTCACGGCTGTGAGATCATGACCAGAGCCACAGTTGGGATGGTCAACCGACTAAGCCACAGAGGTGCTCCTCTTTTTAATTTTTATTTTAAATTTATTTATTTATTTTGAGAGAGAAAAGACACACACATGTGTGAGCAGGGTGGGGGTGGGGGTGGGGACGAATCCCAAGCAGGCTCTGCAGTGTCGGTGCAGAGCCCAACACGGGGCTCGATTCCCCGAGCCACCCACCCCCATCACAGCCTTCCTGCTTGTGCCAGCCGGCAGTGCCGCCCGCCCGCCCGGCAGCCCCAGGCTCAGACCCGGAGTCTTGGTAGCGGCCCTTTCCCTTCGCTCCTCCTGTCCTGCCAGCATGGAGGCCTTTCCACCCATTCTCCTCCTGCTTGCCCCTCTGGGTCACCCTTCATTTCCATGCCCTCAGCCCCTGCTTTGTCCTCACTTCCTTGCTCTCATCCCTGACTCCTCCCCTCATTGCCTGCCATGTCCTGGTTTCTTCTTTCGGTTCCTCCTGTCTGTCTGAGGCATCCCTCCTCAACCGCTCTCGGGACAGTGGAGGACAGGCCTCTGGGCTGCCAGCCTTACCTTCTTCAGCTCAGCTCTAACCTTCCTGTGCTGTCCCCTCTCCCTGTGCTGCTCGGACACCGCCTCCTGCCTCCAGTGCCCACAGCTTTCCCCTCCCCACCAAATGTGGCTCTTCTCCCAGACCCAGGTGGGATATCGGCTCCGGGAGGGAGTCTCTGCTCTCCCCCACTCTGGGCCGGCAGAAGTTGCTCTTCCCTCCCTCTCTCCTTCTTCTGTCTTCCCTTTTCTCTTCTAGTTGTGCAGAAGGTATTCAGTGAGATGCAGAAAATGCACAGCTCCTGGCAGGCGGCTGCAGTGCCAGCTGGATCCAGGGGCTTCCCCAGGAGGAGCTGAGCCTCAGCCAGACCTCTCCTAGGTGTCCAGGCCCTGGAAGGGGCCGAGTCAGAGGCACAGCTAACAGCCAGCCCTGCAGTGGCAGTGGGGTTGGTGGCCCTCACCTGCTGAAGCTGGACACTGCAGGCGGACTGTGACGGGATGGGCCGTGATGGGGCAGGGGCTTCAGGGAAGTGTATATTTCAGTAGATCTGTACATGGGCATATACCTGTTTACCACCATGCAGAACAAGACCATTTCCATCCTCACGGAAGGTTCCAGACCCTCCCAGCTACAATACCACTTCCTACGGGGCACCTGCTACTCTGAATCTTCTATCAGTTAACTTTGCTCTTCAGTTCTGATTCCTTTGACACTCCGGGGTCTGCGCGGCATGACCGTGTGCCCGTTTGGGGAGGGAACTCGCACGCGTTGCTGCCTTCTGGGCTCCCCCTTTGGATGTGCCCTCCCAAAACCTCACAGCAGCCCTGCGAGACAGGTGTCACTGTCCCCATTTTCTAGGTAAGGGCATCAGAGCTCACAGGCCAAGAAAATTCTCCCAGATCACCGAACTGTTACCGTTAGAGATCAGACCGCACTGGCACCCTATCTGAGACAGCCCCATCCCAGCTAGGAACGCCCATGCGTGCCCCCCACCCCCACTCCTTCCCAGAGCCTCCCAGGCTTTCTCAGTAGTTTTGCTTCCTGTTAGTTTCGTGCCGTCTTAAACTGTCTCGAAAGCCCCAAGTCAGCAGGGAGGGAGTCTTGCCGGTTTTGTTGACCCCCTAGGACCTGGCGCCTGAGTAGCAAGATGGTCCCCGGGAGGTGGTCAGTGGTCAGTGGATAAGGGCTTCTTAACTGCCCCGCAAGAGGATTGTGCAGGCAGCTGAGGCTTGTGTGCGTGGCTGGGAGGGAACAGGGGGCCCCCAGGGCAGCCAGCACAGGAGACGCCCAGGCCTTGTCCAGGCCCCGTTTCAGGCAGAAGGAGGGGTGTCCCAGCGAGGGGGTAAGATGCTTAGATGGCGCCATATGAGTTGGCACTGAGTGGGTAGCACCGGGTTCGCTTGGCGTCCCTTGCTGCGTCCCTCTTGGTGCCTGTCTCAGGCAGGAATCGGGTTGTGAATGTGAGGCCTGGACCCGCTCCCTGCTCTTGGGTGACCTGAGCTGCACAGGCTGGAGTCATGTCGCCACCCTGAGCACGTGGGGATTCTAATCTGAGAGTGCCTGTCTGCTGGTGTCCCCAAGGACACAGCGACACCCTTGCCTCTTCTGTGTGCGGGAGGCCCTCCCGGGGGCAGGAGGGAAGCAGTCCATGGGCCTGAAAGAGCTAAGTTCCAGGGTCCACCACCACCGACGCTAGTGCATGGACATAGACACAAGGCAAAAATTACAGTGGTCTACGCTCAGAATGCAAATCAGCCCTCCGCTTTCCGGCCTGGGACTGGTTTTGCGGCAGTGAGGATTCCAAGCGGCAAGCCCCTGGACCCTCGGTCTTTGCCTTTGTGTGCAGCTCGGCCTCCTTGAGGAAGGGGCGCTCTCCTTAATGGTCGGCCTCCCCAGATGTGTGTGTGTAAGAGGTACGGCTCCGTAGCTTCCTCCTCTGGAAAGGCCCCTCTGGTGTACCAGGAGGTGGTCCAGACTGGGAACCCTGGGGGGTCCCCGACGCCCGTTGCCCGTCCCGTGTTTGGTGAGAAATGACATTGCCCCGTGAGTGACTGACCGGCCTTGTTGTCTGAAACCAGATCTTCCTCTGTGGTACATCTGGAACTTGGCCTTCTCAAGGGTCCCAAAATAGCCAGGCCGCTGAAGGGACAGCTTCATGCAAGAACATGAGAGGGACCCCGGCCGCTTGTCGCCGGAGCAGGCTTTGCTGGCGTCATCAGACCAGCATAATTAGTCCTCGGCTTCCGTTCTCCCACTGGGCTGCCCCTGCGCCCCTCATCATCTCCTGTTCTGGCAGCTTGTTCTGAAGGCTCCCTGAGCAGGCATCCTCGCCCCACAGCCGCTTCTCTGCAGGGATGTGTGGGCCGTGTCCCATGGGCCCAGCACACGTCTGTGTCACTGGGAAACGCTAGGGCCTCTGAGGAAGCGGAGAAGCTGGCCGTGGCGTCGTGAGTTGGACTGAATCACCCTTGCACCTTCTGATCTGGGTCTCTGATTGGGGGGGCCAGTCAGTGGCTCTCCTACATAACTGCAGCCAGGTTGTCACCCGTATAAGGAACCTGTCCGGCCAGTTTAGGAAATAGGGACCTTTTTGTGCTCAACCTTGGCTCCACTGCTTTGTCTTGAGGCCCCTGATTCGTAAACTGCTGGCCATACAGCAGCCTCGTAGGGACACGGAGTACATGGTAGAAACAGAGGGTGCTGATGAGCAGTCTGTGCTCAGCCATCATGGCTGATGCTGGGGATCCCACAGTCAGTCTGAGAGATGGGGACACTGCACCATGCTTTTGCCTCTTCGGGGTGTTTTCTTCCCAGTTCCTAACCAGTCCGTTTCTCCTTTTTGTGTTTTAGGAAACCCCATCCTCTGCAAATGGCCCTTCCCAGGAGGGCTCCAGGCCGCTGCCCACTAGGGAAGGCCACGCTGTGTACCCACAGCTCCGACCGGGCTACATCGCCATTCCCGTCCACCACGAGGGCGTGGACGGCCGGCAGCCTCGCCCGCCCTTTGTCTGTTCCCAGCCTGGCCCACAGCGATTCCGCACCGAGGCGGCCACGGAGGCTCCTCAGAGGTCCCAGTCACCTCTGCGGGGTGTGGCGGAAGCCACCCAGCCAGATAAACAGTGTGGACAGGCGGTGGCAGCGGCCGCGGCGGCCCAGCCCCCAGGCTCCCACAGACCTGAGGTAAGGAGAGCGAGCTGCTGTGTTTTGGGGGCTGGCCCCGGACTCTGGGCCAGGCACCTGCTAAAATGCAGGGCATCTGGGCCTGGCCTGCAGCGGCACAGGTCAGCCAGCAAAGACAGCACGACAGCCACACAGCGTCCCCCAGTATGTCACAGGCATGTTTTTTTTAAGTGGGCAGGGGTCATGGCTTATCTTTGTGGCTAAGGAATTGGGGTTCACAAGGGGAAACAGCTTGGTCCAAATGCATAAAGGTAGAAGTGTGGCATTTCTGGGACCGGAAGCCTGGCCTTCTGGCTCCTAGTCCGGTGCTTCCTCCTCCTCCTGGGCTTTCTACGTCAGAACCACACGGAGAGCAATGTGGTCTTTTGTGCAGCTCCCTACTTAGGGCTAAATATTAACTGCTGGGAGCTCTGTTGGTAGAACACAAGGGAGCTCACCTGCCCTCACCGAGTCCCAGGGAAACCCAAAATAAAGAGTCCGGAAGTCAGCTGCTTCATGATAGGGTTTTATTTTTAAGCCTGAGGCCATGCTTCAGCGCAGTAATATCTAAAGAGTTCTTAATCTAGTTCTTAGCCAGGGATTTGAGGGCCAGTGGACCCCAGTAGGATTCCTAAGCAGTAAGCCCTTCTGGGTTTCCTGTCGGCAGAGCATCCGGTTGTATCCACTGGCCCTGTTTGTGAGCCCAGATCCTCGCCCCTTGTCTGTGCCCAGAGTTGGCATTGCCTCCCTCAGCCCTATTCTTCCCCTCTCTCGGAGCAGTGCCACTACGGGTAATATTTTTGTTGTGAAAATCAAAAGCGAAACATCAGTCAGAGAAATCTTACCAAATTCGAGCTGACAGGACCCTATGGAGCCGGCTGAGGAAATGCACACCTGACTTTCTAGGTGGTCAGGGGCAGGGTGAGGGGGGTGTGGGAGGGGATGGGGGAGGGCTGGCCTGCCTCTGGTCCCTCCGGATGTGCTGCTCCCGGCTCTTAACTGGTTCTCTGTAGATGAGCAGAGAAAGGGTTAAGGAAGGAGGTGACTTGCAGTCACCACAGATGCAGCAAGAGTCAGAACCAGCATGCTGAGCGCTGCTGCATGCAGCCCAGGTGCCGAAGCATGTCCAGAGGCTCGTACTGAACCTTCTAGTCATCCCAGGGAGGAAGGGGCGTCTGCTCCATACTGTAGATGGGGCTCAGGAGGTCATGGAGCTGGTTAGAATTGGAACCCTTCTGGCTCTCCAGAGCCCCGGGTCCTAGCACCGCAGTTTGGAGATGGAAAGGTCTATAGGTGGAAGGTCCTGTTAAACGTGTGCACCCTGAGCAGGCCCACGGCAGGGAGCAGGTTGGAGCCGCAGGGCAGAAGGTCGCTCACGGGGCCCTGCCCCTCCCCTTTGTGTCTTGCAGCGATCTCAGTCTCCAGCTGCTTCGGACTGCTCGTCCTCGTCCTCCTCGGCCAGCCTGCCCCCCTCTTCCAGCAGGAGTGGCCCCGGTGGCCACCAGCTCCCCCGGGGCTACATCCCCATCCCCGTGATACACGAGCAGAATGTCACCCGGCCGGCAGCCCAGCCTTCCTTCCACCAAGCCCAGAAGACCCACTACCCAGCTCAGCAGGGTGAATACCAGACCTACCAGCCCGTGTACCACAGGGCCCCGGCGGATGACTGGGAGCCCCGGCCGATGCCGGCAGGGTCCCCATTCCGGTCCCCCGCCCGGAGCACATCCAGCCGGGAGGCCTCCCCGGCCAGAAGCAGCACGCCGGTGCACTGCCCTTCACCTCACCGCGTGCACACCGTGATCGACAGGCCTCAGGTATGGAGTTGGAGTCAACAGACCGACCGCAGTGGCCCCTGTCCAGGGGCTGAGGAGCTCTGTGCTGGGGCCCTAGGTCCTCCGCTGGTCGTGACCCGTTCACACACATGTTACTGGGGGAAAGGGGGATTCTGGAGATGGCTGATCGGCAGCAGAGATGCAGGACAAGTGCTGGGAACTCCCAGGACTTTTGGTAGCTTTTGCTTATCTCCCATTGTGGCTGCCTTTGGGGCAGGACCTCAGCCACTGTGATTCAAAAGGGCTGGGCAGCTCTAAAGTGTCAGGGACACGCCTGGGGCCCAGGCATCTCTGCCCCCCCCCCCACGCTTTGTGAAGGCGCTTCATGCCCTTGCACACACTCCGGTGCCCCAGGCGGCTTATCTCCTCATGGCCACTCCTTCTCCACTCTGCAAGCCCTTTCCGTTCCGTTCTTCCCCTCTGTGCCTTTGCTCGTGCTGAACCAGCCCCTGAAATGCCGTCACTGTCCAGGCTTTCCCCATCCTCCAGGGGACAAGCCAGTGCTGCCTCTTCATGAAACCTACTCCTCTTTCCCATGGCACTTGGCTCAGCCTGTGAGCCCTCTGTGCATTTCAGAAGTGCTCATCTTTATTTTCTTTTTATTATTTTTTTTAACGTTTTTATTTATTATCGAGAGACAGAGAGAGACAGAGCATGAACCTGGGAGGGGCGGAGAGAGGGGGAGGCACAGAATTCGAAGGAGGGTCCAGGCTCTGAGCTGTCAGCACAGAGCCCAGTTCGGGGCTTGAACTCCCAAACCGCAAGATCGTGACCTGAGCCAAAGTCGGACGCTTAACCGACTGAGGCCCCCCAGGGGCCCCCAGCAGTGCTCATCATATCTGTTTAGCTCAGCTCAGAACTCGATGACAAGGACATGTGTCCCACCTCTCTCCCTTGTTAAAGGACCATGTGGCCTGAGTGTCGGGGAGCCGGCTGGCTAGCTGGCTGGGAAACAGTCATCAGGGAAACTCCTAGTGATGTTGCAGGCGCAGACCTCCTCGTTCTTCGGGGGTATCTTGTGGGCACGTCCTGGGGGGGAGCGGGTCATTGGTGTCAGCAGCTTGGAGCTCAGCAGAGCCTTGAGCAGCCCTGGGCCCCCACCTGGAGCAGCAGAACTAGTTCTCTGCCCCAGTCTGCAGAAGGAAAGCCCCTTGTAGACAAATGCAGGGCGTCCTACTGTAAATGGTGACAGCACCGGCCTATGGTTCTTTTTTTAGCTTCTTTACTTGGGAAGAATTTCAGCCTCACAGGGGAGCTCCAAGAATCCTACAAAGACACCCAGTCTGCCCTTCCTCCATAGTCACTGTTAGCGTCTTACCGTATCTGCTTTGCCATTTCCTCTCCCTGGATGTATTGTCCATGTGGTTTCTTTGTTGGAGATTTAATTGTAGATATCCTGCCCCTTTACCCACAAATAATTCAGCAGCTATTTCCCTAAGAAAGACCTTTTCATTCATAACCACAGCACAGTTATCAGAATCGGGAAACAACCTCCTCACAACACTGTTAACCTGATCCACAGTCGGCTTTCAAATCTCCTTAGAGCAGTCTCCCCTGCTCGGGGATCTAATCTAGGATCACGAGTGCTGCATTTAGATGTCAGTTCTCTCCAGTCTCCTGCAGTCTGGAACAGTTCTTCGGCCTTCCTTTACTTTCATGACCTTGACATTTTCAAAGAGTACAAGCCATTAGAGCAGTCCCTCCTAGGAGTTTCTAAAGTCGTTTTTCTCAGGGCGCCTGGGTGGCTCCGGTGGTTAAGCGTCCGACTCTTGACCCCAGCTCAGGTCATGATCTCACGGTTTGTGAATTTGAGCCCCGCCGCCCGGCACTGTGCCGACAGCATGGAGCCTGCTTGGGATTCTGTCTGTCCCTCTCTCTGCCCCTCCTCTGCTCTCCCACTCTCTTAAGATAAATTCTAAAAAAGAATAGAATAGTTTCTCATACCCAGCCATTTTAAACCCAAAGAGGGATGTGTGGCTGGTTCCTGAATGGTAAGGACCAAATTGGAGGTCATCTGCGTTGGCCAAAGAGTCTGATGGAAAAGGATGCTGTTGGCATTCAGTTGGCTAAGTAGCCACCGGATCCTTCTGCGGGCCCGGGAGTCCCAGGAAAGAAGCGCCCATCTGCAGTGCTAGGAAAGCTTCCCCTTGTGCCTTTCCCGTGCAGTTACCGTAATCGGCGAAGTAATATTTAATCCTGTTTCCACTTCCCACAACCTTGTTTGTGGTGCCCTGCCTTTTAGTGCTCGTTCAAAGATTTCTTTTTGAAACTTTGCAAAGATTTAACCTAACTGATCATTATAGTGGAATTTAGTATCTTACGTTGGGAGCCTAACTCTTACTTCCCAGTTCATAGAATTAGGGTGTGTGGGTTTTTTTTTTAAGTTTATTTATTTATTTTGAGAGAAGGAACCAGTGGGGGAGAGGGGCAGAGAGAGATGGAGGGAGGGGAAGAGAGAGAGAGGGAGAGCGAGAAAGCGCGCCCAAGCAGGCTCCACACTGTCAATGCAGAGCCTGATGTGGGGCTGGATCCCACAACCCGTGAGATTGTGACCTGAGCCCAAGTCAAGAGTCAGACACTTAACTGACTAAGCCACCCAGGCGCCCCTAAGGTGTGTGAGATTTTTAAAGGGGTTTGGCAAAAAGACTACTTCCAAAAGCTATGTGTATTGAAACATTACTTATGAAAGCCAAGATATGGAAGCAGCCCAAGGGTCCATTTGATAGATGAATGGATAAAGAAGGTATGTCATGCACACATGCATGTGTGTACACACACACACACACACACACACACACACACACACACTGGAATGTTACTCAGCCGTGAAAAGATATGCAATCTTGCCTTTCGCAACAACATGGATGAACTTAGAGGGTATTATGCGAAGTGAAATAAGTCAGATGGAGAAAGGTAAATATCATGGAATTTTACTTCTGTGTGGAATCTGAAAACCAAAAGAGCAAACAAAAAGCCAAACCGCCTCTTAAATGCAGAGAGCAAACTGATGGTTGGCAGAGGGTGGTGGATGGGGGGATGGGCAAAGTAGGTAAAGGCGGTTAAGAGGTGCAAACTTCCAGTTGTAAAAGAAACCACAGAGATGATGAGTACAGTGTAGGGACTGTTGTGATGACATGTGGTGACAGCTGCGGGGTCCACTTACTGTGGTGAGCACCGCATAACGTGAGGAATTGTCAGATCGCTGTGCTGGACGCCAGGAGCAGTGTGACACTGGATGTCAGCTACACATCCATAATAAAGAGCGGGCTGAGATACTCACCTAGATGCTCGGAGAGCTAAGATACTCGTTTTAAACATCGTCCATTTTCAAAAATACCGCTTGTGGTCGCATTAAAAAGTATCTCAGCCTGGGCGGCCAGAAGTCCATGCAGAGACGCCCAGCTGAGTGTTGGCTCTGGGCACAGATGTGCCCCGCAAAATCCTCGGAGTTAACTATTTTGGGCATCTTGCTTATTCTCAGAAAAACACATCAGTCTGGGCAGAAACCACTAGGCTGTCTTAAGTTAAAAAAAAAAAAGATGACCACTCTTCTGAAACAGGAGATGGGACTGTCACGCCCTGAACGGAGACTGTCCACATAGTGTAAGGAGGGGGACGTGTGACAATTATTCCTCCATGGCTGTGTCACCGAGATTCTGAGTCACTCCGGACTTTGCTTTGGGCAAAACTAGCTCTGCAGTCCGCGAGTTTTTTGGGATTTTCATTTTTGAAAACTACATTGGTTTTCTTTTCGTTGCCCCAAGAAATAGCATCTGCAGAAAAATTCAGTGAGCGGTAGCAGACCCACGGTCCAAGGTGATGGGTGGTGAATGGAAACAAACGGTTTGGTCACATTACAGGGTCAGTATGGTTTTCCTTTATAACAGTGTTTAGTGGACTTTGAAAATCTCTCATACGTTAAAGCCATTCCCCATTCGTCTTTATGGTCTGCACTCGCTGCAAACAACTGCTTTCAACTCTCAGCCAGTTATTAAAAATGTCTTGTGTCCTTGCCTCCTCTCAGCAGCCCATGACTCATCGAGAACCTTCACCTGTTCCCCAACCTGAAAACAAACCCGAAAGCAAGCCAGGCCCAGTTGGACCAGATCTCCTTCCTGGACACATCCCGATTCAGGTGATCCGCAAGGAGGCAGATTCTCAGCCTGTTTCCCCGAAGCCCCCGCCCGCCTCTGAGAGGGTGGAAGTGAAGGTCCCCCCCGCTCCAGTCCCCCGTCCTCCCAGCCCCGCTCCTGCTGCTGTCCCCTCATCCCCCAAGAATGTGGCTGCAGAAGAGAGGGCAGTCCCCAGCCCCGCCCCCACTGAGGCTGCACCTCCCAAATCCGGAGAAGCTGAGGCGCCCCCAAAGCACCCAGGTGTGCTCAAGGTGGAGGCCATCCTGCAGAACGTGCAGGGGCTGGAGCAGGCCGTGGACAACTTCGAAGGCAAGAAGACGGACAAAAAGTACCTGATGATAGAAGAGTATCTGACCAAAGAGCTGCTGGCCCTGGATTCCGTCGACCCCGAGGGACGAGCTGATGTCCGTCAGGCCAGGAGAGATGGCGTCCGCAAGGTTCAGACCATCCTGGAAAAACTTGAACAGAAAGCAATAGACGTCCCGGGTCAAGTCCAGGTTTATGAACTCCAGCCTAGCTCCCTTGAAAGCGATCGGCCACTGCAGGAAATCATGGAGATGGGTGCCATGGCCACAGACAAGGCTAAGAAAACTGCTGGAAACGGAGGAGATCCCCACACGGAAACCCAGCAGCCGCCAGAAGCCAAGGCGGCAGCGGCGGCAACCCCCGGCAGCACGACAGACACAGCCGGTGACCCCGCGGCGCCGTAGTCTCCACGAGAACACACATCAGACCCGAGGACTGGGACCTGGTGGCGTGCGTTAGGGAATTTTAAGTTGCATGCATTTCAGGGACTTCCGATCCGTTTGTTTTTACTTTTCATAGGCGCTTGGTATGCAGTAACCTGGGTGGAGGCCCAACACACTAATTAAAGGGCTACAAGGAAAATGATGCTCTTCTGTATTGTTACTCTGTACAAATGCAGCAGTTGCCCGTTTCAGAACGTCCCCCCGTTGCTTGGTGTTGGGGCCCCGTCTGTGCGCGGGCAGCACGTGTGAGCCACGCTTGTCCTTTCCCGTCTTCGTGCAGCTCTGCCCGAAGGAGGCGTCTGGCTGGTGGGTGGGCCACCGATTTCCCACCACACAAACACGGAACCCAGTTTTCAGAGATGTTGCCTCTTTTTTGGGATGATCCCCTTCGTCTCCTAGCTAAAATACCTAACTTCAGAGAGAATAAAATATGCGAGGAGCACAGGAGTATCTGTATGCTGGATGACTTTAATGCAACATTAAAAAAACAGTAAAATAAAGTAATAATCTAACTCAACATGGTTTTTTTGGTGATTTCTAAAGTGTTGAGGAGTGGCAGCATCAAGGTTGTGTCTCCCCAGCTTCAGTAACTGTCCGTGGCAGACAATTTACCAGCTGACTCTGGGATCCACGGCATGGATCCTGGCCCGGCTCATGACAGAATGAGGGCCCGTCACTTTTTCATCCTCAGATGGCCGCTGTTTTGTGGGAAGACGCAGGGCCATGCACCCAGGTAATGGGCCTGGACCACCACACCTCTCCGGGTCCCTCGGGCAGCAAGCACCTCTGCTCACCTGGCCTTGGGCCACCCTCCGGCCTCAGGGAAAGGCTGGGCTGGTTCAAAAGGGCACAGGAAAACCGTTCCTGGTGTCGCCCGAGGTTGACCAAAGTGTTCTACGGGGCCCAGGTCAGGAGCCCAGGTCACCAGGGGCAGGGAATGTGTTCTGTGAGAGCCTTGGGGTCATCTTTATCTGACACTCCTCTGAGTCACCGAACCAGGCTGGGCGTACCTTCCCAGATTGGGTTCCTAGAAGCCGCTGGTAGAGGATCCCTCTCCTGTGCCCGTGTTTTTTGAGAGCTTGGGAAGGACCACAGCCCCTGAATGGGCTAGATTCTGGTGTTTTGACTGCTTGAACATTAACCAGAACTGGAAGAGAAGGGTAGCCCTGAGACCTTGAACTCCCGTCGCAGGCCGACTTAGAGCCCCCGTGCCGAATTCCTCCTGACTGTATCGAGGTTAATATTGGTGCCTGACGATACGCACAAAAATACATGCTGGTGTCGATGCCACCCTTAGCTCGCTGGGAAAGTTTGACGTCATTCCGGTGGGAGCCCGCCAGCATCGTTCCTGGGCGAACTCATCTGGGAGTACAAGCCGCTGATGACACACCATTGATTCTAGAAACTCGAATGTGTAAATAGGAGAACAGGCCTCCCGGACTGTTTTTAAAATGAACCACAGATAAAAGAATGGGACCACTTCCTTTTGGGACTTGGGCATCCATTCTCAGTGGACCGTGACATGAAGTTTCCTTGGGTGATTATGAATTGGACCGATGTTATTTTTATCACTAAACACCGACAGACCGGTAGATAGCCCTTCACTGTAGTTAGAATATATTTTCAATCATCCAAATCAGATGGTACCTGGGTCTCAGGACAGGAATCATCTGGCCCGTGTTGGTGGTCCCCGAATCTTGGAAGGGGGCAATGGGCCCTGGAGAGCTGGCTGCAGGGTTCTTGCTAACGTGATGTCTCGGCCTCTGTAGGAGTCGGGACCGATATCCACGGAGTCTCTGCTTAGTGTCAGGGGATTTCTGCTTATGTAATCATCCAAGTGCCCTTCAGAGGACATCATTGTTCGGGCTGGAATCGGAACTCTTGGGTTCAATTACAGCTTCTTGTAATAGCCCTGGGATGATGGACGAGTCACATAGCCTTTTCCTCCTCTGTTTTCTCACTTGTAAAGCGGTGCAGGGAGGGCGGCGGGAATGATTACATTGAATTCAGACATGCGAAACAAGTGGAAGATGTGCCTGGCCTGTCACAACTGTAGGCTGTGGGTGAGGAGGCAGGAGGTAACTGGCCCACAGAGCCGGCAGCAGAGGCAGGATCCGAATCCAGTCCCGGAAGACAGGCCACGTTAGTCTCATTACAGTGCGCTGTCTTCTCTAGCGCCCAGTGGGCAGTGGAGGCCAAGAGGAGCAGGACTATTGAAGGACCACAGAAATTTGAAAATAACCTCTCGCCTCTTCCTAGCACAGAGCATCTAAAAATATATATATTGTGTCAAAATACTGTGAAATTATTCCTGTTGCCCGGATGAAGCAGGTGACTTGGGAATAGCAAGTAATTGCGTCCGCAGTGAAAGCCACTCGCGGCCTCAATGCTGGCAGCCCAGGTCCCTGGGTTTGGTGTCCAGAGCTTTCTAGTGCACCCCTCCCCATTTCCTCCCACCTCAGGGTCTGCACCTCTCCAGCCCGTTCCCACCTGTGAGACTGCCCTTGCCACTCTACCCTCTGGTCCAGACCTTGCTCCCCCTTGAGCCCACCATTTTGTGAACCCCTCCCTACTTGGACAGTACCTTCTTTCTCCGACTTTCCTTCCTCCAAACTGCATGCCTTCTGCCCGTTTGCCAGGGCCCCCTTGTCTCCCAACTGTTTGAACGTCTCCAGTCATTTCCTGAGTGAAACTCAATTCCCTGAGGCGGTTCATTTTGAAACCTCCTACTTCCCCCATTGTTGTCCAGACCGGGCATGGAGGCACCCTTGATGGACCCGGAGACTTTTTGATTTAAGAGCTTATGATTCCAAGGCTGACCCAACATTCCAAAATAAGCATCGGTATTAGCCGATGAGAGTGTGGGTCCCCAAATGTGCAAAGTGTGGGCAAGTTTCCTTTCTCCAGGGCTTTCTCTCCCCATATGAAAGGTGGGCATTGCCCAGGGCCCCTCGCGGTGACCTGGATGGTTCCAGTGAGTCCATACTTCTCACTGTCCCAGGCTCTGTGCTTATGTTTGTGTCTCCACAGCAAGGACCTCCACTCAGGGCTGTGCATTCCACAGCTCCTGTGTGAGCCTGGCCACTCTGCCCACTGTTCTGTAACATTATACAAATGTGCTCCTATGCCAAGGAACAGGATCCGGAGTTGCAGTTATTTTGGGAGATGCAGGAGCCTGTGGGAAAATGCTGGAACATATCTGAGTCACTCAGGCAAATACCTTTCTTTTCCGTGTTCCAGCATGTTGTGAACTCCCAGGCGGCACAGAAAAGGTCTAGCGGGCGCACACGCCCCTTGTGCTGGGCCTGCCCTTCCTGACCAGCACTCCCTGTTTCTTGGCTGTGCTGCCACATTGTCTGAGCTCTGGAAAGTTAGCGCAGAGGGGTGAGAGGCAGGGCTCGATTAAACCCTTGGAGGCCTTAAGGGTGGGAAACATGTGGTGAATCTCCCCGTAAGTGATTCAAAATAGGGACGCCTGGGTGGCTCAGTTGGTTATGTGTCTGACTTCAGCTCAGGTCATGATCTTGCACTTCGTGAGTTCGAGTCACCCATCGGGCCTCTGTGCTGACAGCTCAGAGCCTGGAGCTTGCTCAGATTTGTGTCTCCCTCTCTCTCTGCCTCTCCCCTTCTCGTGCTCTGTCTCCTTCTCTCTCAAAAATGAATAAACGTTAAAATATTTTTAATTTAAAATAAAAACAATAGTAAGCCCAAGTAAGTGGAGGGATGATCTGAACTTGCCATGTTCTGCTCTGCTGCTTTTGTAGAAAAGGGAGATTCCGTTCTTCCAGGCGTGTGTGTGGACACTTGGGTGTGTTCCTGCTCCCCTGGTACTCGGTCGGCCTGCTGTCCAGCACTGCCCACTGGGAACCAGTGGGGATCAGAAGGAGCTGCTTCAGCCCATGGGAGGGCGCTGAGCAGGGGGAGCAGGGACCCGGAGCAGAGGACAGAGCAGGGAAAGCCAGCGATGCTCCCAGGCCACTTTCAGGGAGAGGGAGGCGAAGCAGCCACAGCCCTGTAGACGTCGGGGCCCAGATCAACGGAGCCAGAGCTCTGGGTGCAGGGAGGTCAAGAGGGGGGTGAAAAACGCTTTCTAGGTAGCACACTCCCTTTCTGCCCCTGCCTGCTGTAGCCAGAGCTTGTCCTGATGCCCTCAGTGGCCCGTGTGCAGACTGGGCCTTGTCCACAGCTCCGTTCCTGAGGAAGGAGGTCTTCTGTTGTCCAAACAGGAGTCCGAGCCTCCGTCTCCCCCTGGTTTTCTTCCGCTTCATCTCTCTTTTCTCTCGACAGGCGCCTTCCTCTGCCTCTGCCTACAAAAAGCACGAACCAGAAGGGAACCTTTCCTCCTGGCTCCTCAGTTTACCCCCTTTATTATGAAACACCTTGAAGGAACCAAAGTCACCACCTGATCTCCCGCACACCGCATTCCCCGCCTTACTCGCCCACCCCCACCACCCTGTGGACCCAGAGCTACACACGCTCATTGGTGCCACACCTCCCTGTGCTCCTCCCCCTCAGAACTGCCGGACTCACCTTCCTCCCCTCCCCGCCCCCCACTCCTGAACAGTGAGGTCTCCCACACTCCCTTCCTCCACCTGCTCTTAACACTGTGTGATGGTTACCTTCCTGTCAACCTGGCCATCCGACGGCACCGAGACACTTAAACACTGGCCAAAGAGTCGCTGTGGAGGAGTTCTGTAGATGTGCTTAATGTCTACAGTCAGTTGACTTAAAGGAGATTACCCTCGGGTAATGGGGGTGGGCCTCATACAATCAGTTGAAGGCCCTAAGAGAAAAAACAGTTTTCCTGGAAATGGAGAAATTCTGCCTCCAAACTGCAGCATCAGCTCCTGCCTGAGTTTCCAGGCTGCCTGCCTGACCCACAGATTTCAAACCTGCCTGTCCCCACAGTTGTGTGAGCCAATTCCTTAAAATAAATCTCTTTAACACACACACACACACACACACACACACTCTGTATTTGCTCTGGACAACCCTGCCTGAAATACACTGCTTACGCTCTCGCTGGGTCACTGGCTTCCACTCTCCAGACCCCAGTCACTTCCGGGTGTATGTGTCTGATCCCCTCTTTCTCCTGCACACGAAACTTCCATGCACAGTTGCCTACAAGGCACACAGGCAAGATGAAGAGAAGTCAAATTCCAGGGTTCCCTCGGCACCAAATCAGATCTGTTCCAGCACACGCCTTCCTGGGGGTGGGATCTCAAATACAGAGGTCACCTGGTGGAGGAATGACAGAGCCAGCTGTCCCAGTGGGAGGCTGGGGGGGGGGGCCGGTTAGACACAGGCTGCCGCTCAGCCCTGGCCAGTAGTGTAGGAACATGGGTCTACTGTTGTAAAGGTTTTCCAGTGTTCAAGAAAGGCCAGAGTCTGTTCATGTGGAATCTCTCAATTTTTAAATATTTTTAAATGTTTTTCCAAACCCAGCAGGCCCAACAAACCCATCTGCAGGCCAGATCCGGCCTTTGGGCTGCCAGTTAGCAAGTCCCAAGTCTTACTGTGCTGTAAATACTTACTTCTTTATTTATTGGTTTGTTTGTTTTAAAAAATCATTTTAGGTAGGCTCCACACCCAACACGGGGCTTGAACTCACAGCCCCGAGACCAGGGGTCACATGCTCTACTGACTGAGCCAGCCAAGTGCCCCTGTTAAATACTTAATTCTGTCCCCAGTCCCTTCTGTGAAGTGAGAAGGTGAGGACTGAGGCCCAGGGCCCTTGGACCCCGCTGTAGCCCGCTTGGATGAAGTGAGTCAGCAGGAGGAGTGGTGACCTAGGGAGGGCACTGGCTCCCTGCTGCCTCTCCTCCATCTTGCCGACCTCCGTTTTCATCCACCCGCACCCACACCCAGCCCAGGCTTTCACTCTGTTCCTCTAAGACTTCCAGTGGCACCTTGTTGAGCTGGTTCAGAGCTGCCGTCCGGGTGCCCCATCCCTCAGTCCTCCATTCCAGAGAAGTCAGGGGATGCCTCCAGCCGCCCCCCTGCCCTCTCCGTCTAAGCAAAGCTCACACTCATCCGGTCCTACTGCCTGCACTGGTCACCGGCATATTGAAGGCAATGGAATCAGATCGGCTGGGAATTCCGGTCCCAGCTTCCTCACTCAGTACCTCTGCGAACTTCGGCAGGCTCCTCACCTTTCTGAGCCTCAGTTTCTCCCTTAGTTAGTGGTGATGGTGAGAGTGCCAGCCTCCTTCTGAGTCCCACATTTCACCCTGAGATGAACTCGCCCGAGCCGGTCAGTGACTGGGAGCAATCTCCCACCATTCTTCCCTCCATACCACCCAGTGCCGAGGGGAAAGGGGCCGAGGGACGGGTCCACGGCGTTGGTCCTTCTGTTCTCCCGCCTCGAGATGGTGTCTGAACAGAGCCCAGGGGAGGAGCCATCACACCCCATGCCAGGTTCTTCCCTCCCTCTCCACCTCTGTAACCCTCCAGTTCAAGTGTGGATGACATCTCTATAGTGCATTCCAGGCAGGGAGTTTATGGTTGCAAGAAACAGGGAACAGAGACCCCACCCCCACCCCTCCAAAGGACCTCAGGCAATGGGGTTTACAGCAAAGATCTCTGAGCCCTGGAACATAGGAAACACCCAGGCCAGGCCTCAAGAGGAGCAGGCACTGAAGGAAGGCACAGATCCGGTGGCCCGGAGTCGGCCATTGAGCTAAACCACCTGCTCGTCCTAAAGTGCCCTTCTCTCCCTACCAGTGATTAGGACATCAGAGTCAGGGCACGTGATGCCATCGGGGGAGCACTCAAGGTGCTAACCACTGGCCATTCCAGAGATGGGCCTTCAGGGAGAATGGGCTCAGCAAAGGGAGATCAGGAGGCAGCGTGGCTCCCAGGAGCCAGAACCACTGTGGGGAAACACAAAAGAATATAGAAGTTAGGGCTGTAAGGACACACTGGCGGTTAGCGCTCCTGGCAGTTGGTGCCTGACGTGACAGTCCCTCTTTAGGGCCGCTCAGTGTGTACATGGTCATGATGGAGGAGGACAGTCCCACTCCAAAATGGAGGCATGAAGAAGGATGCCCCTTTGTACGTCTGTAGATACAACGGAAGCAAATCCAACCCTAGGTGGTGGGGTGTTGAGCTAGACAGAGCAGATGTGAGGGCTGGCCCCGAACTGGAGGCCTGAAGGAGTCCGTGCTCAGCAGCACCAAACCCACACGCCTGCCCTCCTACCTGCCCCCCACTGATCCAGGACAGGCGGGACATAATAGACAAACTTCCGGCAAAAAAAAGACCAGGTTGAGAATCAGTCATGTGGAAACTCACAGTGGACAAGCTCCAGGACTGCGGCCCTAAATTTATGAGCTACAGATTCTAGAAACTTCTTACTTTCAAATGACCGCTGCAGTGTGGGAACAATACGAACAGAGGAGTTAACCCTCAAGGCCTTGTCAGAGCTGATGTGTTGCATTCCGGAAGACATGGAGGCGCTTCCGTCTGCTTATAGCTATGTGAAGCAGAGAGTTCTGGAAAGTTATAGAAGAGTCTTCAGAGATGGTGGCAACCGCATTGGTAACAGTGAAATCGTCTAGCTTTAGAAGGGCTTTTTATCCCCTGTGTCCATCCATCCCTCCCGCGACACCGCTTCTGTAGACGCGGAACTCCGGCTCACACAGGCTACCCGCCATCACATGGCCTCTCCTTATCTCTGAACCTCTTAGTTTTCTCTCCCACTGCTCACTGTTTCATTCTCTGTTGTTTGTTTTTAATTTCAGCCTCCTTGAGATATAATTCACATACCATACATGTTTTTTGGTAGATTCCTAGAGCTGTGCACCAAAAGCACAGTCAACTTTAGAGCATTTTCATCATGCCAAGAAGAACCCCCATACTCATGAGCATTTACTCCCCAGTCCCCCTAACCCTCCCAAACTCCCAGACCCTGGCAACCAGTAAGGTGCTTTATGTCTCTACAGGCTGGACTCTATTCCACTCCTTTCATATAAATGGAGTTATATAATGTGTGGTCTTCCGTGACCGGCTTCTTTCACTTAGCATAATGTATCCAAGGTTCATCCCTGTTACAGCATGTGTTAGTACTTCACTCCTTTTTATTGTTGAAAAACATCTATTGTGTGGATGGACTGCATTTTATTTATCCCTTCATCAGTTGATGGACTGATGATAAAGTAGGCTGCTATGAATATGCATGTACAAATTTTCGTGGGGACACATGTTTTTATTTCGCCGGGGAACATACCTAGGAGTGGAATTGCTGGGTCACATGATAACTCTATGTTTCACTTTTCGAGGAACTGCCAGACCCGTTTTCCAAAGTGACCACACCATCTTCCATTCCTACCGGCAGTGTGGGAAGGTTCTAACTTCCCACATCTCATCCTCGACATATTTCAGTGAAAACATTTAAGAGCGTAGATTCGACTGACCGCTCATCTCTTAGCATCAGGTGATATTCACTGACTAGATCAATGTCTGCCTCGCGCCAGGTTCTCCCCACTGGTCAGATCAGCGAGGGCCAGAGTGATGAAGCAGAACAACACAGTTCGACACACGGCTACCAGATGCCCATCCCCTCTGCAGCGTCTGGGAAAGAGATGAGGTCTGAACAACATCATTTCCTGAAGACGCAGTACCGGAAGGTGGCACCAGCTTCATCCCAGTCCCAGGGCCATGTGTGCAAAGAGGGCAGCGGGCTAAGAAAGAAACAGGTGTTGCTTTTCTTGGGTCTCAAAATGAGGCAACTTAGGAGATCTTGTAACTAGTTTGGTCTGCTTCAACCAACGCTTCGGAGCTAGCAGAGTCAGGTCTAATTTTTCCAAGTAGTTGCTCAAGCACCCGCATCCCCTTAGGAGCAGGAAGTCTAGTGTCTTCATTTATTTAGTTGTTTTTTTAACTGCAGAGTCCCAGGACTGCTACTGGGGGCCCGAAGGGCCAAGAGGCACGGAGAGGATCTGAGCCTCGGGCCTTGGAGGTCTGAGGACAACAAAAGACTAGGGTTTTCTCCCTTCCTCCCTGAGTTGTCCAAGGACCTCAGGGGTGCACTCAGATCAGTGGGAGTCAATCCTGCCGCAGGTGCAGGGAGAGAGAGAGAACAGGATATGTGACTCGTTCACCAGCTAGTGCCTCAGAGGCACCCTCCGTTTTGCTGTTGAAAGGGGGCCCTTCCTTGTTGGATAGACACTTGCTTCTTTTGCAGAGGCCCGGCCTGGATCCCTAAGGCCTCACTTAGGGCCGCTCCAGGCTCCAAGTTCAAAGACTTCCTGGATCACAAGGATACACCCAGCCGATAGATCCAGAGCTTCCTCGACCTTGCCCTGTGCAAGAGCCAGCAGCATATGATCTTCATGAAGACTCCTCCCAGGCTCGAGCCCCAGGAGGAATGGATATGGACCTTTCCAGTCCATTGAATTGCAAACTCAGATACCTCTTAGTATAAGAACATAAACAGTTTACTTAGCATAAACAATATGGCTGCTCAGAAGGGTAATAAGAAGATGTGCAAACAGAGGAGTCTCTAAATCCATGTCATTTGTCAAGTGGTAAAACCAGGAGGGGCCCTGAGAAGCCCTCCGCTGGGGGCATGTTGACCTTTTACATCCCGGCTACAGGTGATGCCAGGGAGGTACCTGTCATGACAACAAGACCCTTCTGAAACCTTCCTCCGAACAAGAGTCTACGTCAACCTTAACAGAACACAGCTGAATACAGCCAACTAATTTTTACCCATGGCCTCCAAGTGTGACCTCCCACGAGTCCTCACTCAGCTCCCTTCTCACCTCCCACCCCCGAACCCCTGGTGTCCATTTTGGATTTCTCCCATAGAGCTTCCCTGGGGCAAGGGGGCGGAGAGGGGAGGTGCCCAGTATTCCTTTCTGTCAGTGACCTTGCATCTATCCCAAACAGCTTTTCTGATCTTTGAATCTCAGAGAGAAGGGGCTGGGATCTGGAGAGCTGGCCTCCAGAAGGTTGACTATTGGACACTTTTCCACTCTCCCTCCCTTGCAACCAGATTTGCGCGTCAAGAGGCATGAAGGGTGGGGGCAGGCCTCCTCAACTCTTTTTTTTTTTTTTTAATGTGTTTTATTTATTTTTGAGAGACAGACAGCACGAGCAGGGAAGGGTCAGAGAGAGAGGGAAACAGAATCCGAAGCAGGCTCCAGGCCCTGAGCCAGCTGGCAGCACAGAGCCCGACGCGGGGCTGGAACTTAGGAACCGTGAGATCATGACCTGAGCCGAAGCCGGACACTTAACCCACTGAGGCACCCAGGCACCCCTCCTCAACTCTTAAAAAGCTTTCTACCACGTTCCAGTCAGGGCAATGAAGGCCTACTTGCCCTACATTTTCATAATCAAAAGAATCCACCCAAAGATTCTTACTTGAATAATGAAAGTTCTGAGATGGCATTGGACCTACCCTTGGACACAGAAGCAGCTGGCATAATTTAGAAATTTCTCCCAACAAGTATCTAGTTATATTAACATTTTTGGAGGATATTTTGACAAATTATTGGATCATAAAGTTCTTTCAGGCAAAAAAAGATTATCCTAAACACATGTTTAAACCCACAGGATTTAAAAATATTAAAACTATAGTAAGTCTTCCACTTTGATTTTTTGTTCATTACATTGCACCCTCATGATCAATATATCAGAAATATATAGTTTAAAAATAAAATGACACTTCGTGGGGCACCTGGGTGGCTCAGTTAAGCGACTGATGCTTGGTTTTGGCTCAGGTCATGATCTCATAGTTCATGGGATCAAGCCCCACGTCAGGGTCGGTGCTGACAGCTCAGAGCCTGCTTGGGATTCTGTTTCCCTCTGTCTCTTAACTCCCACTCCCTTCAGAGTGCACACTCTGGCTCTTGAAATAAGTAAATAAATAAACTTAAAATAAAAGACATTTCATAATTATTTCATGAACAATTTTAAGGATAAATTTTCTTAGAATGACATAAAAGAGAGAGAGAAAGAGGAGGGGACAGGCAGGAAGGAAGTAGGTCCCAAGAATAACTTATTAATTAGTATAAGATATGTGGCTGAAATGGTTGATTTAGGCTTAATGTGATTTCTTGATGAACTATTGGAATGTGAAACTCGAAAATCTTTCTTTATAGCTAAGGCTTTACCAAAGCTATTTAAAGTTTTGAAATCACCGGGGGCGGTGGAAAAGTGGGGGGTGGGGAATTAATTTACGGGACAGTTAAGGCTGGTGCAAGCTCTGGTCTCAGTGGACTGTGGCTGTAAAATAGGCCCCATGGAGTCCTCAGATCCTGGCTCTTCACCCCAGAACCCCGCATAACCCACTGGGTTTTTAGCAAGCCACTTCCCCTTGGAGTCATGAAATTCTGCTTCAGTTCTGTGATTCTTAAATAGAATTCAACCACACGAATTATTAAAATCTGAGGTGAGGTCGTCCCTCTTGACCAGTAGGGGGCGACTGATGACTATGCCTTCCATTTTTACCCTAACACCCCCCACCCCCACCCCCACCCCACCACCACCAACCTCTCCCACTTTCTCTGGAAGTCATTCCTATGATTGGGGTCTCCATTTCAGAATGAATTACCACTTTCATTATTTTTTATTTCTGATAATGCAAATGATACCCTAACAGAGTCTAAGACCTTATTTAAAAGCCAACTTTAAGGAAGCAAGTATGAGGATGAAGTGCTGGTCTAAAGATTAGAGGACAGGTGTGCATTCATTCACTCTTTCATTCCATGAATGAATGAAACACCCCCCCCCCCGCCACTTTCTCAAACTGGGGAGATTTGCAAATCAGAGATACTTGAATTCACAATCTGATTAACATCCCATTCAAAAAATGGAAACTGACCGCACCCATCTGAGATCTGGCCCAGTCACCATTGGGTTGGTTTTCTAGCAATGGAAACCAGACTTGGGGGGAAAGGCAAATATTCTCAAGCAATGTAATGCCAGGTTTATTTTTTTTTAAGGAGTGGGGTCAAAATAATGTTGACAGGAAAAAACAGGATTTCCTTGTATGAGACTGGACTATTTCACCTTTGTATGAGAATGGAAAAATTAACAATGGGACATGTTTGTTTCTTTGATAACTAGTAAGCAAGACGAGCCCCCTATAACACCACCACCACCTTGTCTCCCAAAGCGCATGCTGGTGGCAGCAACTATGGGAGAGCAGAGCGCCCACCATCGTGCCCCATCTTAGGACTAGAGCTGCCTCCCTCTATGCAGAGTGAGCAAAGTATGGGCAGAGAAGAAACGGAAGACTATGATAAAGCCTAAAGCCTGCATTTGACAGACACAAGAAAAGAGGGAGAACAACTCTTTCTGTGGAGAGAGGTCGTTCCGATGGGGTTGAGTGGCCGTCCAACCCTCCTATCAAGAACAGCTAGAGAAACTGGACCAAACACACAAGACACGTCTTGGAAAGTGAGCTACTAAGGTGGTGAGGGTTTGAGGGTCGAGATCCTGGAGAGAAGGGTGGGCAGAGAGATTAGCTTTGAGGCATTTGCCCATTCTCAAGAGGCAGAGAAGCCTCCAACGTTTTATGCTAAAGAGACAAAAATTAGAGTTCAGGACCAGGACCACCAAGGAGGAGGAGCCTAAGTAAACCCCTCAGGCTTTCAGCTTCCAAGAGGAAGACATGACAATAGAAAAACCCTCACAAAGACAGAAGCCCCGTTTCCAATCAACTCAACTTATTATTATTATTATTATTATTATTGTTGTTGTTGTTACTGATTATTCAACCTCAGGGCTATTGTCATTTTGTGCCAGCTAATTATCTGTTGTGGGGACTGTCCCACCCCGTGCACTGTAGAATGTTCAGCAGCACCCTGGCCTCTACCCGGTAGATGCAGTAGCACCCCCACACACCCACCAAGTTCAGGCAACCCAACCGGTCTCCAGACATCGCCAAGTGTCTCCTGGAGGGCAAAATTGCCTCTGTTTGTTTGTTTAGAATTTTTTAAAGTGTAATTGTCTGTTTTGAGAGCACGCACAAGTGGGGGAGGGACAGAAAGAGAGGGAGGAGAGAGAGAATCCCAAGCAGGCTCCACATTATCAGCGCAGAGCCTGACGTGGGGCTTGAACCCATAAACCGTGAGATCATGACCTGAGCTGAAATCAAGAGTCGACACTTAACCAACTGAGCCACCCAGGCACCCACAATTGCCTGTTTTAAAACCAGAGTTTGCATGGGTGGCTCAGTCGGTTGAGCATCTGACTCCTGATTTTGGCTCAGGTCATGATCCCAGAGTCATGGGATCGAGCCCCACTTTGGTCTCTGAGCTGAGCATGGAGCCTGCTTGAGCTTCTCTCTCTCTCTACCTCTGCCCTTCTTTCCTGCTCACACTCTCTCTCTAAAAACAAAACAAAACAAACAAACAAACTCAAGTTTAAGGGTACCTGCCCAGACTGCCTGGGCAAAAGCAAAATTAGTCTTGCTAGAGCCTCAAACTATATCCATAGTTTTTCACTCATGATATCCAGCACCTAATAAATAAATAAATCCCTTCTAAAGAGTTGATAAAATTGACAGACATAAAAAGACATACTCACAATCATAGTGGGGGATTTTAGGACACATTTTTCAGGAAGTGATGGAAAAAGCCAAAAACAAAAAAAATCAACCAGATCTGGACAACAGCCTTCAACTGTGAAGGGGGGAGTCTCTGGCAAGGACATCAGGTCTAGTTGTGAGAGAGAGGGGGTTCTGGGAGAAAGAGGCAATGATATTATGATTTATTATAAGAAATACATATTTGGTCTTGGACTCTGTTCCTGCCGCAGTGAGTTCTGAAACACGGAATTTTCTTCAGTGTTGAGAAGATAAGGTGTCTTTTGTTATGTGAACAAGGTGACTTTTGGAAAGCCCCTAGGTCACCTAAGGATGGGGACTGGTCACCAGAGGAACCAACCATGTAATAAGGGGAGTGGCACTTTCAGACCTGCTCCCAGACCTCTAGGGAGGGGAGAGGGGCTGGAGGCTGCATTGAGTCACCAATGGCCAGTGATTTCATTGATCCTGCCAACCTAAGGAAGCCTCCATAAAAACCCAAAAGGAGGCGATCTGGGGAGCTTCTCAGTTGGTGAACTTGCGGAGATTCAGAGGATGGGGGAGCATCGCACTTGTAGAGTGCACAGAAGTTTCCCGTACCTTCTCCTATGTCCCTCTTCCGCCTGGGTATTTCTGAGTTATACCCTTTATACTAAACCAGTAATGTAGTAAAATGTTAAGTCTCCGAGCTCTGTGAGCCACTCTAGCAAATTAACTGAACCCAAGGAGGGGTCGTGGGGACCTCCAGTCTATAGCTCTTGGCCAGAAGCAGTTGATAATCTGGACTTGTGATTGGTATCTGAAGGGTGGGGGCGGGTGGTGAAGGCAGCCGTGTAAGACTGAATCCTTGACCTGTGGAATCCGACGCCCTCTCCAGGTCATAGTATCAGGATTGAGTTGAATTATAGGACAGCCAGCTGCTGTGGGAGAATTACTCGGTGGTATGGACAAAACCCACACATCGGAATCGGGTGCGGCAGTAAAAATAGGGGCATTGTGGGGAGATGGACAGAGATGGGGAGAAAGGGAGGGTCTCGGTGGGTCCCCTCTTTCCGGAGGCCTAGTGTGATAAGACTTCTTTTCTATGGGGGGCACAAGTTGGCCATATTCGTACAGATGTTCCCTTGTTGTTCCTTCCCAGACTATACCGACGGTCTCCAAGACCCTCCATCGTAGCTCGGTCATGTTTGGGTCAGCAAAGACTAGCAAGGCCGGTGGAAAGCACCTTCTGATCAACTGGGAGGTGTCTCCAAGAGCCGAAGTCCTCTCCCGCTCCTGCCATTAAGGTACCACCAGACTTGAAGAGTCTAATATCTGAGGGCAGTCACTGAATTGGGAGAAAGTAGGACTGAATATCTGATTCCTGTCTCCACTCTCCCCTCAATATTTTAGCAAGAAGGACTCCAGCAGCAGAAGAGGAGCCTGTATCCTTGATACCTACAACATGGCGGACATTACCCTGATTGTGGCTAAGACACAGAGAGGGTAGGATTGGGGTGCGAGATGGAGAAGACATAGTCTTTGCCTTCAGGGAAGGGGGAGGGGTGGTTGGCAATAAAACAAGTAAAGTAGTAGTTGGAATACAGCGTGCCGGGGAAAATCCCAGCGGAACATAATTTCCTGATAAGATGCAGATGCAATCGGGACTCTTATAAGTGGCTCATGGGGAGGACGGTAGATTAGAATCTAATCAAGGCTTTGAGCATCTTCTGGGGAAGCAGGGTTAACATGAACAGAAAAGCCTGCAGGGGAAAAGTATGAAGCGTATTCAGGGAAAATTGTATCCGATGGTGATGGAGAGCCTACTCTATAGGAGGCCCCGTGCTAAGAGCCTGATGTCCATCAGCGAACAAGACTCAGTCCGTTACCCCATGTTCCTTTGCGCTGATCTAGTAGGGCAGGTTGAAAAAGAGAGGAGTAATTTCAGGGTCTTGATGGGGAGTTCCCCAGCGAGCTGTCTGGAGTAACCGGGACACAGACTACAGGAGAACCTGGGATTGTGAGTGGTTCTGAGAGTGTCCGAAAGACAGGCAAACATTTCTTTCTTTTTTTTTTTATGTTTATTTATTTTTTTAATTATTTTATTTTTTTAAAATTTATTTTTGAGAGGCAGAGAGACAGCGCAAGCAGGGGAAGGTCAGAGAGAGAGGGAGATACAGAATCCGAAATAGGGTTCAGGCTCTGAGGTAGCTGTCAGCACAGAGCCTGATGCAGAGCTCGAACCCACGAACCGCGAGATCATGACCTGAGCCAAAGTCAGACGCTTAACCGACTGGGCCACCCAGGCGCCCCGATATTTATTTATTTTTGAGAGAGAAACAGAGTGCAGGCAGGGGAGGGACAGAGAAAGAGGGAGACACAGGATCTGAAGCAGGCTCCAGCCTCTGAGCTGTCAGCACACAGCCCGTTGCGGGGCTCGAATCATGAACCCTGAGATCATGACCTGAGCCCAAGTCGGATGCTTAACTGACTGAGCCACTCAGGCGCCCCGACAAGCAGACATTTCTGATAAACTTTGTTTTTCATTAATTTGTTCTTTCTTTTTTTTTTTAATGTTTCTTTTTTCTTCCTTTTTTTTTTAATGTTCATTTTTTACTTTTGAGAGACAGAAGGAGACAGAGCATGAGCAGGGGAGGGGAGAGAGAGAGAGAAGAGAGAGAATCTGAAGCAGGGTCCAGGCTCTGACCTGCCGGCACAGAGCCCGATGTGGGGCTCAAACTCATGAATCGTGAGATCATGACCTGACCCAAAGTCGGACACTCAACCGACTGAGCCACCCAGGCGCCCCTCTGATAAACTTTAACTTGACAAATGAGCGGGGTCTTGCAACACGAGTAGTACGTGACACCAAATGTCACATGATCACAACCGAGCCGACGGTTCTTCTCTGGCTCGCTCCCTGGCTCCCTGCAGATTGTGGTTGGTCACCAATGCAATGTCACATTTCCACAAAACCCTCCAAAGGAGGCAAAAGCAAGTGTCATTGGACAGTTCCTTGCTAAAGTTGCATGAAAAGAAAAAGATTCCATCGAGCCAATAGATAGCGGTGATTCTGTTAGTGAGAGTGAAAGTCGTCCTGCGCAGTAACCCTCCTCTCTCTTCTCTCCCTCACACCAGCCACGAAGGTTTTCAAGGGTAAGTGCAGGTGAATTTATCTTTTAAAATATTTTGTATTTTCTTCACTATTTTGTATTATATTACAGTGTCGTAAACGTTTTTATAGGGATATTTTTGGGTTGTGAAATGAATCATCTGAGTTTCCATTATTTCTTATGGGGAAATTCTCATTGATCTACAAGTGCTTTGGGTTACAAGCATGCATCCAGAATGAATTATGCTCACAAACCAAAATTTTACTGTATATTTATACATATACATATATATTCTGATTTTAGAAGTAATGTACCTCCATTGGAAAAAAAAATTTAGAATACAGAAAATATACATAAAGAAAAAACTTTTCTATACTGTTAATACCCCAAGATAATTGTTATTGGCATTATATTTCCTTTCATTATTTTTTCTATGCATATATACCTTACAAAATTATTAGGCCACATATTCAGTTTTGAGTATGGTTCAATGAAAAGGCAAAGTATAGGGGCAGACATTTCTGGTAAACTTTTTTTCCATTACTTTGTTCTTTCTTTTTTTAATTTTAAAAATTTTTTAATAAAAAAAAATTTTTTTTAAGTGGGTGGCTCAGTTGGTTAAGCATCCGACTTCAGCTTAGCTCATGATCTCATGGCTCATGAGTTCGAGCCCTGCTTTGGGCTCTGTGCTGATAGCACAGAGCCTGGAGCCTGCCTCACATTCTGTGTCTCCCTCTCTTTCTGCCCTTCCCCCGTTCACGCTCTGTCTCTCTCTCAAAAATAAATAAACAAAAAATTTAAAAAAAACAAAGAAGAGGCAAGCTGTAGAAGACAGGTTGAACGAGAGCATGTGGGTTGCATTTATGTATATATCGTCTGTTAGTCCTCTCAGGTCTGGGAATCATAGGTCATAATATAAATAGACATTTTCTCTGGAAACGAAATACAGAAAACTGTAAGTCCCACATCTTAGTACTCTTTCAACTTTTGGGGGAAACTACGGATTTCTTTGCAATCTGAATAAATAAAGATGAGGGGCAATTTCCTTAGCATCAATTCCTCACTCCCGTGTAATATATACACAGATGAACGTTGCTATTTATTCCCCAGTTCATCTGTCAAAACCAGTGTTTATGAAGTTTGAGTAAGCTGTATCATAGAGCACAGAGATTGAATGAAACAGCTAGAAACAGCCAGAAATATAGCACTCTATCCCTGAAGCTTGGTATTAGAGTCAGGTGCTACTTAAGTCCAATGGTAAGCGGTCATTTACAGCAGTCGAATGCCTGCAGGTAGTGACTTAGCAAGGCTGTGAGGCCTTTGACATGATATACATCGAGCCCAAGCTGCAAAATGCCTGATAGAATGTACCGTGGACTAAGGCAGAGCAACATGGTCATTGTGGCTCCCCTCTTACCACGCAAGCATGGGCAGAAGGGCAGATGGGAGGAGACCCGCCCTGTCCTGGGGGGCACAGGGCTCCATGCATTGGTGCCAAGGACACCGAGCTCAGGGGCTCTGTTTGAGGATGATCTCACCACCTACCTCTTCTGAGACCCTGCTTTAACCATCATCTCGGCTCTCTTACGTGTTCAACGTCCGCCTCTCTTGATTTTCCCAGCAGCATAAAACTTACTCTCACCACTGCATCTGGTTATTGTGCCATCTCTCTCCTCCCTTGCAAAACCAAACTTCTTAAAGGAGTTGTCTACACTTGCCGCCTCTGCTTTCTTACTTCCTGTTTTGCTCAAGTTTCTTTGGAGCAGAGACACATCTGGCTGGCCCAAGGGAACTCACTCCTGCAGGGACACGTTGGAAACCATGTGTAAGTCTAGAGATGGCCTCATAGAAACTTGGAATGGGGACTGTAAGCCCATCAGGATCAGATCCACCTCATCTCCCCTTCCCTCCCCTCCTTTTCTCGCTCTGTTTCTCTCTGGACATCCATTCTCCCCCTCTCTCTGCTTCTCATCTAGCACCATGCCATAATGACCACTCCAACGCCAGTCAACCTCAGGACCTTCAGCTCCCACTGTCAACAGAAGCCCGGGAAAGACGGACCTTAATTAATCTGAGGGTAATTCCCTCACTTGAGGAGACAAGTCATAGGTCACTGGCCTCATATTACAGGACAGAGCCATTTCAGGGCCACGGGATCATGGACAGAGCGACCTCCTTAAAAGGGGCTGTGGAGAGAAGAGCAGGCCTTGAGAAGCATCTTTGTTTTCCTCCCATTCACGCTTTAACCCAAGGCAATTGGTTTATGTGCTTGGCAGCCTGGAAGCCACTCTCACTGGGGTCACAGACAACGTCTTTGTTGTTGAGTCCAGTGGATAGTTTCATTTCTTTCTGTGCATGGATGTTCAGCGGCTTTTGAAACGGTTGACCCTCTCCTGCTCCTTTGTCTCTGACTTTCATGAAATACACACTTGTCTTAGTTCTCTTCCTGCTTTTCTGTCTGTGTCCTTCTGGCCTGGCTTGAGGGCTCCTGTTTCTCTACGTCTCCTCTCAAAGCTGGCCTTCCTCCGGGCCCATATTTTCCTTTCCTTTCCAGAGTCCTCTCTTCCTTCCCTTTCAGAGTCGCTCTCCAGGCCATCTCACAATCATCTGCTGGATCCTAATAGGTTCTAACTTTATATGTCTGCCTGACCTCCTGCCAGACTCCTTCACCAACTGGACAGCGCCCCCTGGATGTCCTGCGGAAACATCAAAGTTATCGTGTGTACATTTGAACTCACCACCTTCTTCCTCAAACTTTCTCCTCCTCTGTTGTTTCCTACTTCTGCAGCTGGCAGCACCCACTTGCCTGGGCCGGAAACTGGGCACCATATTCAATGCCTATCTTTCCGTCACTCCCACATTCAAACAAACTCCCGACACTAAAGAACTGACAATAATTTCTTAACAAACCCAACACCCAATAGTCCACTCTCTTAAGCATCCATCATTTCTTTCTTCCTCCTGCCATCACTGTCATTCCTGGGTCCTCCAAACAGCCTCCAAACTGGGCTCTGTACCTTCAGCTTTTCAGACTTTAACCCAGTCACCCCACAATGGCCCACGTATTCTTTTTTTCCCTCCTTTTTTATTGTTTGTTTATTTATTTTTAAGTAAGCTCAGTGCCCAAAGTGGGGCTTGAACTCACGACCCCAAAATAGAGTCACATGCTCTACCAACTGAGCCAGCCCAGGGCCCCTCCTTCCTCCTTTTTCTTTTTTTTAAACTTTAATGTTTATTCTTGAGAGAGAACAAGTATGAGTGGGAGCAGAGAGAGAGAGGGAGACACAGAATCTGAAGCAGGCTTCAGGCTCCAAGCTGTCAGCACAGAGCCTGATGTGGGGCTCGAACTCATGAACTGTGAGATTATGACCTGAGCCAGTTGGATGCTTAACTGACTGAGCCACCCAGGTGCATCCCTCCTTTTTCCCTTTTTCTTAAAAAAATTTTTTTAATCTGCAAGATCGTGATCTGAGAGAAAGAGTTGGATGCTTAACCACTGAGCCACCCAGGAGCCCCAAGACAGTTTAATATAACTATTAAACTATAACACTAAGGGAGACAGATTTTTTTTCAATTTATCTGTTTATTTTGAGAAACAGAGGGCAAAGTGGGGGAGGGACAGAGAGGGAGAGAGAGAATCCCAAGCAGGCTCTGCACCGTCATCTCAGAGCCCAACATGGGGCTCAAACACATGAACTGTGAAATCATGACCTGAGCCTAAATCAAGAGTAGGACACTTAACCAACCGAACCACCCAGGCACCCCTAAAGGAGACAGATTTTAATATTCTTATGTCCCCGCCCCTGCAGCTCCAATAACGTTTAACCCAGGCTAGGCCTGCCGCATCCCTATCCCAGCCCACTCCCCCCTCCCATAGTATTTTGAAAAAAAGCCCATATATCCTCTCATTTCATTCATAAATATTTCAGCATGGATTTATAAAAGATCGAGATTTTTAAAAATACCATTATCACACCTAAAAAGAATTCATAATTCTTTACATCATTAAATGCCTACTGTTCTGATTTCCAATTGTTTCATAAATGTCATACATTTTTTAAAACTTAGGACCTACATAAGGTGCGTACATTGTAATTGGTTGCTGTGTCTTTAAATGTCTTTTATTCTGCTGGTTGTCCCATCTCTTTCTTTTCCTTGCAATTTATTTACTGAAAGAAAACCAGAAACATGTTGTCTGTCCTGTAGAGTTTGCTTGCCTAGGTTTTTATGGATTGCATCCCCATGGTGTCGTTGAACTAGATCCTGGCTTCTGCATTTTCTATATATTGGTAATTGGACTTGGAGACTACCTTAGCCAGGCTGAGCCGCTGTAACAGAATACTGTGGATTAACCAATAGAAACTCACTTCTCACAGTTCTGGAGGCTGGAAAGTCCAAGCACAGGGTGCCACCATCACTGGGTTCTATGAAGACTCTCTCCCTGGCTTGTTCTTATGTGGTGGAGAACAGCCCTGAGCTCTCTTCCTCTTCTTGTAAGAACATTGATCCCATCATGGGGGCCCCACTTTTATGACCTTATCTAAACCTAATTACCTCCCCAGGCCCCCCCCCCAAACATCATCACATGATAGGGGGTTAGGGCTTCAACATATGAGTTCTGGGGGACGCAAACATTCACTTCATAACAAAACACCTTTTTTTAAAAAATTAGTGGCATCATTGCATCAGACTCTTAATATACTGGGTCTTAAGGTTGATCGATTTTCCTTAGTAATTCAAATGGTTAGTGCAAGTAAATATTTCTAGATCTGATTATGTCTTCTCCTATGTAAAATCCTATAACAACTCCCCATTTTTCTTAGGCTAAAGTTCACAGGAGTGATCATGTGACTATCCCCTGGGCGCTGTGACTGACCAAAAGGTGAACATGTGACCCACGGTGGGCCAATCAGAGCCCTTTACCAGCTTTTCCTGCTGGAGCTGGGGGCTATCTCTTTCCCTGTGGACTGACCCTAAGGGCAGTTCAGAGGAATTCCTCTGGAAGGTGTCTGGTTTTCATGAGAGGATTTCTGCTAACACAGTCCTGTTTAACCCTGGCCACATAAAAAGAGAGATTTAAATAACACACACACACACACACACACACACACACACAGCCCATGCAAAAAGCCAGACACAAAAGGCCATGTATTGTATGATTCCATTTATATGAATGTCCTGCACATGCAAATCTATAGAGAAAGAAAGTAAATTGATGGTTGCCGGAGTTCCAGGGGAAGGAGGAATGGAGAGTGACTGCCGATGGGTCTGCGACTTCTTTCTGGGATGATGAAAATGTTCTGGAATTCGATATCAGTGATAATTACACAACTTTAAAAAGGCACATTTTATGGTACGTGAAGTACATCTCAGTTTTAAAAGGTACCCAAGGCCAGACTCCCCTAGATCAGTTAACTAAAACATTGTGCAGGTGGGACTCAGGAGCAGGTAAAGCTCCCCAAATTATTCTAAGGAGCGCCAGCCTTGAGAACCACTGTTAGATGAACACATCTGCTCTCTTTCTTCCTCCACTCACTCCTCCTAGGGATAAGGAGGGAAAATGGGGAGGGAGTCCTTAGCATGTGTGCTTGAATTGTATCTCTGTCTCTCTCCCTTTCTCTTCCCTCTGTTAGATCAGTTCAGAAGAGAAGCTATCTAGAAGCCCCGTTATGACCACAGAGCTTGGTCACTGTTATTAACTGAATTGCACTTCCCCAGAATTCATACATCGAAGCCCTAATCTTCGATGTGACTGTATTTGGCACACACAGAGATACTTAAGGTAAATGAAGTCATAAGGACTACGTCCTGTCTTCATAAGAAATGTAAGGAACCCCAGGGATGAGCTCACACAGAGAAAAGGCCATGTGAGGACACAGAGGGAAGGCACCCAGGGCAAGAGGCCTCAGGAAAATTGAATATGGATGTCCAGCCTCCAAAATAAATTTCTTTTATTGAAGCCACCAGCCTCTGGTATTTTATTACAGCAGCACAAGCTGACTGATACAGTCTCCAATTCAGCTGTTTCTGTAACAGAGCAAGAGAAAGGCAATCGTGCCTGTAAATGATGAGACTTTGTCTCATTTTTTCCAATTGTTATGCCTCCTATTCTTTTTTTTATTGTGTTCGTGCATTGTCTAGAACCTCCAGAAAAATGCTCAATATCAGGAATAACAGACTTCCTTGTCCTATTCCTTAAGTTAATGAGAATGCCTCTGGTATTTTGTGGATAAATATGTTTGCTTTCATTTTTGATCCCTGTCTCGGTCCACCCAGGCTGCTATGATAAAGTACCACAGACTGGGTAGCTTTTAATTCACAGAATTTTATTTCTCCCAGGTGTGGAGGCCGGGAGTCCTAAATCAGGGCACCAGCAGGGTTGGATGAGGACCCTCCTCTGGGTTACAGACTTTGCTCACATGGTGGAAAGGGCTGGAGATCTCTCTGGAGCCTCTCCTACCAGGGTGCTAATCCCCTGCGTGAGGGCCACACCTCCTGACCTAATCACTCATCAAAACCCCACTTCCTAATACCATCACATTGGGGGTCAGGATTTCAAATATGAATTCTGGGAGAATACATGTATTGATACCATAGCAGATATGTTTGTTCAAATTAGTATGTTTTTTATTTTTAGTTTTTTTTAAATGTTTATTTATTATTAAGAGACAAAGACAGTCAGTGCGAGCTGGGGAGGGGCAGAGAGAAAGGGAGACACAGAATCGGAAGCAGGCTCCAGGCTCTGAGCTGTCAGCACAGAGCCCGACGGGGGCTCAAACTCACAAACCAAGAGATCATGCCCTGAGCCAAAGCCGGTCGCCCAACCAACTGAGCCACCGCCCCCCCCAAATTAGTGAGTCTTGACAAACCGTCTTGTTCCTTCTCCCTGTCTAGATACTTCTGTTGCTTCCTCTGCACACTCACTATGCTTTACACAAAATTGACTACTGACTAATTTTCTGGACTTGCCATGCTCTTTCATGGCTCCCTAACTTTGCACAGCCCCTTCTTCAGCTAGGGACACCCTCCCCAACCTTCCAAGGCCTGGCGGCTTAGAACCAGATACAACTGTAGTTCCTCTTGAGATCCAGGACATAGGGAAGAAGATTCTTGTTTCTCTCCCCATTTAGGAGAACATCAGAGGACAGAATCCCAAGACTCTCTTCCTCTCCTTTAATTGGAGAGGTAGCTAGGCTGACTCACAGCAGGGGGCGGGGGTAATTGGTCTTAACGGCGGGGCCCCAGGCTCCACTCCTCTTTCACTTCCTGAATTCACATAAGATGCTCTTGTGTGGTTAGTGCTCCTTTACTGGGTCACCCTCCCGGGGAAGTGGGAAGTGGGAATCTGTCATTTCTTTCCAAACACCTCCTCTGTAACTGGGTGGGTAGGTCCAGTGACCCTGGCCCTGTGGGCCCTGCCCACTCAGTTCAGTTGAGAGAAAGAAGGGCCTATATCTCCCTTAGACCTAGGTCCAGGCCAGGTTCAAATCTAGCTTTTATTGGCGCTTTTGCATGAAGTTTGGCCTTTAGTTTTCCATTTGGCTAGAGATTCTCGGACATAGATTCTATAGGTGTGCACGCTGGAGGAGAGGCAGGGTGAGTGGCTCTATTACACACTCACTCGGTGCTCTCGTCAAATGAGTTCACTCATTTATATGCCCCAGCCCTTCCCTCCCCTTGTAGTAGGTGCTATTGACTGGGTACCTTTTTTTTTTTAATGTTTTTTATTTATTTTTGAGAGACAGAGAGAGAGACAGCATAAGCAGGGGAGGGTTAAAGAGGGGGAGACACAGAATCGGAAGACAGGCTCCAGGCTCTGAGCTGTCAGCACAGAGCCCGATGCCGGGCTCTACCCCACGAACCATGAGATCATGACCTGAGCCAAAGCCGGATGCTTAACTGACTGAGCCACCCGGGCGCCCCTTGACTGGTACTTTTTATGATCTCATTGCATCTACCCAACATTCTACCAAGTATGTATCATTATTTTCATTATAAAAGAGGAAGTCCTATATACCACTACCATACTAACTTTTTAAAAACATATTTATTTTTTTTTTTTAATTTTGAGAGAAGGGGGAGGGGGCAGAGAGAGAGGGAGAGAGAATCCCAAGCAGGTTCCATGCTGCCAGCGCAGAGCCCAATGCGGGGCTTGATCTCACCAATCGTGAGATCATGACCTAGGCTGAAACCAAGAGTTGGATGCTTAACCGACTGAGCCACTTAGGTGTCCCTACCATATTAATTAGTATTAAATAATAATTAAGTAATAGCAAATACTGTTAGTATTTAAAGCAAATCTCTGCTTTAGGAAAGGTAGCAGGCCCCATTCTTCACAAAATCTGGCCCTAGTCTCTAGTTAGTCTTCATTCTGGCTCACTTCTTAATGTGCCTCTGTATTGGTCATTTGCGTTACTGATCTTATTGAAATATGTACTCTCCTACCTTAGTTCCTGCATTAATTCAGTCACAAATATTTGTTGAGCACCTACTGTGTGCTAGGGACTGAACCAGGTGCTGGGGACATGGCGAGTGATGAAGGCGGACACAGTCTTTGGCCCTAATGAGTTTTCCTTTAGCAGGTCAACAGACTTGGAGAACTTGAGGCTGATGAGTGTGAGACAGAGGGATGTAACCTAATTTGGGGAGCTAGGGAAGGCTTTTCTGAAAAGTGATTAATTTAAGCTGAGGTCTCTGTGTGCTAGCTCAGGCTGCCTCTTGGGCTGGCATGCTTTCCCTACTGATTTTCTCTGGCCCCTGTCCATTATTCAACTTCCAGATCCAGTGAAATTTCTGGAAGTCTGTGCCTAATATTTTTGTTAAAATATAAAATAAGGGGTGTCGGGTGGCTTGGTCACTTGAGCATCCAACTCTTGATTTTGGCTCAGGTCATGATCTCGTAGTTTGTGAGTTCAAGTCCTGCATCGGGCTCTGTGCCAGGCATATGGAGCCTGCTTGGGGTTCTCTCTCTCTCTCTCTCTCTCTCTCTCTCTTTCTCTCTCTCTCCCTCTCTCTCTCTCTCTCTCCCTCCCGTTCTGCCCCTCTCCTAATCTCTCTCTCTCAGAAAGGAATAAATAAACTTAATAAAATAAAATATAAAATAAGATGCTAGGAAGTAAACAAACAAAAATCCAAAACCTTTAGAAATATTTCATCACAGAGGTAGGGATCTGTTCTTTGTCTACCCTTATCTTTGGTAATAGAAACCTAAATTTTAGCTGGGCCTTTGTCCACTCAGAATAAAGACTGTTTCCCTACCTCCTTTGCAGCTAGGCTTGACTGTGGTATGTAAGCGGAAGTGGTGGGTGCTACTACAAGATATGTCCTTGAAAGGAGGCAGTGAGCTCCTTTTTCCCTCCTTCCCACCCCATTGCTCCGTGGACATGAAGACTGGAGATCCACCCTGGACCATGCTGATGAGGGCCACCTCCTGGGGGTGGTGGAAAGGAAGCTGGAAGTAGCCTGGGTCCCAGATGCCCCGAGAAACGCCGTATTAGTTTCCTGGCTATTCATCACCAATTGTGTGGCTCAAAATAAATCACCACTAACTGTGTGGCTCGAAACAACAGAAATTTGTTCTTTCATAGTTCTGGGATCTAGAAGTCCAAAATCAAGGTGTTAGCAGGGCCATGCTCCCTCTGAAGACTCTGGGGAAGGGTGGATCTTTCCTTGTCTCTTCCTGCTTCTAGAGTCCCCGCTGTTCCTTGGGTTGAAGTGGCATTGCTCCAGTCTCTGCCCCATTGTCACATGGCTCCTTCTCTGTGTGTCTCCCTCTATCCTCTCCTTTTCTTAAAAGACACCAGTCATTGGATGTGGGGCTCACTTTAAATTAAGGATAATTTTGGGGCGCCTGCGTGGCTCAGTCGGTTAAGCATCCGACTTTGGCTCAGGTCATGATCTCACAGTTCGTGGGATCGAGCCCCGCATCAGGTTCTGTGCTGACAGCTCAGGGCAGGGAGCCTGCTTCAGATTCTATGTCCCCCTCTCTCTCTGCCCCTCCCTTGTTCGCCCTCTGTCTCTCTCTCTCTCAAAAATAAATAAACATTAAAAAATTTTTAATAAAATAAAGTAAATTAAGGATGATTTAATCTACAAAGACAAATTACATTCACAATAAGACTTTATTTCCAAATAAGGTCACATTCTGAGGGCCATGTGGACATGGATTCAACTTACTACACCTACTATACAAATTCTAAAATGCCTCTATAAGCTTTTCAAGGGGTGGGAAAAGACTGTTTTCTCTTGTTTTATGCCATTAATATTTTGGATCTCTGAACCCATACCCCAGCCAGCCATCAGAGTCACTCAGCAGGGCATATCTTATGCAATCTGCTGGGGACTTCTATTCAGTGACAGCCTGCCCTAATCACGACAGGGGCTGGAGGGTGACAGGACCCTCCCCCAGTGACCATAATATTGGACTACGAATGGACACCTGACCCAAGCCAAACGAATAACATTTCCTCTTCCGGGAATTTAGAATAAGACTGAGAGATAACCGTGTCTGAACTTGTCTCTTGATTGGAGGAAAGATAAATATATGAATTGTGGAGTAGTTCTCTTCTGTTGATCATGTGCAGAGAGAAACAGAGAAAACTGGTTTCTACATGGAAAAAACAGAACAAGACAAAACAGATGTTCGAAGAGAGGAAGATCTATGAGTCTCACAAGAAGTCTGAATTGTTCCCATTCAGTCTTGGTTCCGGGGCTACTAGGAGACTTGGCTGCATTTGTGCCCTAAAGTTAAAAATACTACTAGCAGCAAGTCCTGGGAGCTTTGCATGGTCCAGAGAATCCCACAGCATCTGACACATTGGTCAGGGCACTCTGTCCTAGTTTGTGCAGTGCTTTGGTGGCCTAACCCAACACAAGGTTTTTCTTGCCTCCCACAGAAGCCCTCAGTGGCCAGGCAGCTCCTTCCCTTCTACCTTAGTCGTCTGGAAGAGGTGAACTGCCAAGTCTCCTGGAGCAGAGGGAGACATTGATGGGGGAGGGACAGCGAATTTTTTTTGAATTGTTTATTTTGTTTTATAATTATGTAGTATATCTGCAGAGGTTCAAAATCCAATCTATGAAGCAAGTATATCTAGATAAATTTAGATAAATATATTTAGATAAACCTAGTTTATTGCCCAGTTCCCTCTACCCTATTCCCTCCTTTCTACTAAAGTTAACAATGAAAAAAATTATGTTTTTTTCCTTTTAAAAAATAAGCAATTATGCACATAGTTTCCCCCCCTTCTTATTCAACACCATATGCGTTATCTTTACCTTGCTTTTTTATTTGTCAGGGGTTTTTTTCATTATTGTTGATGAGTATACATAACATGAAACTCACCATCCTAACCATGATTAAGTATACAGCCCAGTGGCGTTGACACATTCACATTGTTATATGACCACCACCACTGCCTCCAGAACTTTCCTCATGTTCCCAAACTGAAAGCCAGCGCCCATTAAAAAATAACTCCCCATTTCCCCTCCTCCCACCCCCTAGCAACCAAATATTGACTACTCTAGGTACTTCATAGAAGTGGAATCATACAATATTTGTCCCCTTTTGACTGGCCTATTTCATTAACATAATGTCTTCAAGTAACTAAGGTCACTCATAACTGCCTCGGTCCCAAAGTGACACATGTCACAGTCCATTGGCTGGTCTAGACACATGATCCCAAGTGAACTGCAGTGGAGGCTGGGAACTGTGGAGGAACACAGGGAATAGTTGGCGAGTGCTAGGTTTCCTGAGACAACACATGTGTCACATGATAGATTCCCTTTTTTTGCTTAAGCTAGCTTGAGTTGGTTGCTATTGTTTGCCCCCAAGGAATTCAAATCATATCCATTATATATGTTTGTTTCAACATGCGATAAATGGAGGAAGCTCAAAACTGAGGATTCTTCATTACTAACTGGTAATCTTTTCGTGCTGCTTTTCAAAATTAGAGTTACGGGATCTTGGTGTTAAAAGAATCCTGTAGGGGCGCCTGGGAGGCTCAGTCGGTTAAGTGTCCAGCTTCGGCTCAGGTCATGATCTCACGGTTCATGGGTTCGAGCCTTGTGTCAGGCTCTGTGCTGACAGCTAGCTCAGAGCCTGGAGCCTGCTTCGGATTCTGTGTCTCCCTCTCTCTCTGGCCCTCCCCTGCTCACGCTGTCTCTCTCTGTCTCTCAAAAATAAATATAAAAATAAAAGAACCCTGTGGACCACATATCTAGTTTGAACAGCATTTATTAGACAAGTATATTGAGCACTTAGGAGGCATCATGAACTGTGAAGATCATCAGGGACACGACATTGAATAAAGTTTGGTCCCATTCTAGTTCATGGAAAGCGTTGTCTGTTGATTCTCATTACTTGTTTGACCTATGACCTAAATGCGTATTATTAGATTGTGCTCATGAGGGAAATTTATGAGTCTACCATGAGTATATTTTTGAGTTGTATAATTTCACTTCCTCTTACTTTCTCAACACTTTTGCTGTTGGTAGGGCTGTATCCAAATTTCCCCATTTTCTTCTTCTTCGTATTTCTCTTTTTTGTAAAGTTAAATAATAAGGATCCCACATTTTACAAATTTTTATGAACTCTTCTGCCATCTATCTAGGAATGGCTCAGAAATGTTAAGCACGGACTAACTTTAAAAAAAATCTGTGCTTAATAACCCAGAGCTTATAGTGTGACATTATTGCACAGCAGTAAACATGGCAGGGAAATGAAGATTTCTTATATGAATGTGGGATGAGGTATGAAGAAAGCATCAGCGCTGTGTCGTGATAACCAGGACTACCTGGATTGTAGTCCTAGGTCTTCCCACAAATTAACTGCATCACTTTGGGCAAATTCCTTAAGTTCCCTAGACCTTAGCCCTTCATCTGTAAAATGATGCCATCAAACTACCTGAAATTTTCTGTTTTCCTTAAGTCCTATGCTCTTATGATTCTACAGAGAACCACAAGGAGGAGAGAATCAGACATCCCGCACACCCGGGAAACTGAAGAAAGAAAAAAGAAAATGAGATTAACTGGAAAATTCCAAGGACAAAGAAGGCAATATAAAATAATTCAGGAAAGCAGAAAGTAAAGAAGTGAAGTAAAACAAGTTACAAAGGAAGAAATGGAAGGTAAATTTCTTTTTTGTAATTGCAAGGATAAACCCAATGAAATTTCACACTGAAACTTGAAGAAAAAGTAGAAATCTGGTTAGCTGTACTTCTCTTGCATTAAGATGAACTCTTCAGAAGCCATTCGGACTTGCGTCGCTAAGGTTTGACAATTCTAAAGAAAAAAAGGAGGTTATATCCATTAGGTGCTTTAAGCTATCAGCTTGTTAAAACCAGCATGTTGTGGAGTGAATAAATGCTTTTAAGGAGAAGGTGGAAAAGAATGTTGCGGGGTAAAAATGAAACAATGTGGGGTCGCCCATGAATGAGTCATTCAGTTTTGCGTGTTGTCCTCCAGAACTCAGAAAGAATGATTACATTTCATGATTCCCTCCAGCCTCACAACAAAGCATGGTACAGTTGAAGACAGAAATGCCTGGCTCACGGTCATGTGACTCACAGGACAACGGGCCCCTGTTGTAGGGCGTTACGTGGGTGGCTCACTTGGATTCTCTTGGTCAGTCAGTGGCATCACTGCACAGACAGAAAGAGCAGCTTGGTTCAGAGGGAAGGAAGGAAGCTTCCCTTCCAGGCTCTTCCCACCCCATCCTCTCCCCTCCTGACTCTAGCCCTAGTTGTCTTGCTCTTGGGGTCAAAGAAGGATGCACCTGTCTTTAACTCACTCTTTACCCTCTTAGGGCCTGTGAGACCTTGACAACTTTTTGTGTGGTCTGCCTCTTATCCGCCACATCCCTAAACCGGGACAATGTTGTTTGTACATGGCATTAAATTACTAATGGTGCCCGTCACAGAGTCTTAGGCAAAATGGAAACTCAAAATGTCATTTTTATTATGTTTTCCCCTCCATGAACATCCTTCTCTGTTCAGTCTAAAGAACAGATGAATCCTTGAGAGCAGGTGATCTCATTCTGGAAAAAATTTCCTCTAAAAGACACTGTTACCAGCTTTAGGGAATAGGAATGCGAAGTTTTTATTGTAGAGAAGACACCTAAGACATTATGGATGGGGGGATGGGTAGCTGGGTGGCTCAGTTGGTTAAGCGTCCAACTCTGGATTTCGGCTCAGGTCATGATATCAGGGTCACGGGATGGAGCCCCGTGTTAGGCGCTGTGCTGAGTGTGGAGCCTGCTTGTGATTCTTTCCTCTCTCTCTGTCTCTGTCTCTGTCTCTCTCTCCCTCTGCCCCTCTCCTGCTCACACATGTTCTCTCTCCCTCAAAATAAATAAATAAACATTTTTTAAAAAGACATTATAGATAGATTCTGTGGGACAATATGTTCCCAGTCACAGGATCGTGAATCCCAGAGACGGGAATAACTCCTAAGGAGCTTATTGAGAGAGAACTGCTGGGTCATTTCGCCGGAGCGTGGCATTGTCTCCCTTTCCGCCTAGAGAGACATGGCTTTTGGGGGTTCTCAGTATACTTACTTCTGCACGCCAATATCCGGTTCGTAAAATGACTGCTGTGGGTTGAACTGTGTCTCCTCAGAAGACATATCCAAGCCCTGGTCTCTGGTACAGGTGAAGATGACCTTACTTGGAAATAGAGTCTTCACAGAGGTAATAGTTAAGATGAGGTCATACTAAAGCCCTAATCCAATGGCTGGTGTCTTCATAAGAAGAAGAAAATTTGGACACAGACTCACAGAGAGAGTACCTTGTGACAACGGCGGCAGAGAGGGGGGTGACCCATCTTACAAGTCAGGAGCATCGAGGATTGCCAGCAACCCCAGAAGCCAAAAGAGGCTAGGAAGGCTAGAGCCTTCAGGGGGAGTATGGCCTTGTCAGCACCTTGATTTTGAACCCTAGGCTTCAGAAGTTGGGAGAGAATAAATTTCTGTTGTTTTAAGCAACCCAGCGTGTGGCACTTCGGCAGCCCTAGGAAACTAACCCCCTGACCAAATGACCACATCTTTCTGTCCCCTTTCTTATTTTAACCAAAAGAATAGGACTAATCCTGGTTCTCAATAGCTCTGAGATTTCTGATGGAAATTTTAATATAATTATTAATAATAATTGTATTTTATACAGTATGTTTATATTAAAATAATATATATTTGAATTGGGGGAAGCTCCCTGGGAAAGACAGACCATCTCTCCACAGATTCTCTTCTGTGCTGCTCCATCCAGGCCTGGAGACCCTACCAGGGGGACGCAGGCACCACGGAATCATCTGTAAACGCTGATTTACTTACCTCCCACGACCTCAGAATAAAAATATGCTTTTAAGTATTAAAAAAAATATTTTTCTAATGCTTATCATTTTTTTGAGAGAGAGTGTGAGAGAGACAGACAGACTATGCATAGGGGAGGGGCAAAGAGAGAGGAAGACCCAGGCTCCAGGCTCTGAGCTGTGAGCACAGAGCCCCACACAGGGCCTGAACTCATGAACTGTGTTTATGACTTGAGCCGAAGTCAGATGCTTAACTGAGCAACCCAGGTGCCCTTAAGTATTTTTTAAAGTGTGTTTTTAGAGGACTTTATTTTATTTTATTTTATTTATTTTGAGAGAGAGAAAGATTGCATGAGGGAGGGGCAGAGAGGTAATCCCAAGCAGACTCCACACTCACTACAGAGCCTGACGCAGGGCTCGAACCCACAAACTGTGAGATCGTGACCTAAGCTGAAATCAAGAGGCAGATGCTTAACCCACTTAACCACCCAGACGCCCATGTCTTTTAAGCCTTTTGAGCTCTCGGAGCTGCTGTGGAAAATTAGAGGTAGCATTATTACCTTCCTTTGTCTCCCCTTTAATTTTTCTTTAAACTGACTTTCCTGAGGGGCGCCTGGGTGGTTCAGTCGGTTAAGCGTCAACTTCGGCTCAGCTCATGATCTCGCGGTTCATGGGTTCGAGCCCCATGTTGAGCTCTGTGCTGACAGCTCAGAGCCTGGAGCCTGCTTCAGATTCTGTGTCTCCCTCTTTCTCTGCCCCTCCCCCACTCACATTCTGTCTCTCTCTCCCTCAAAATAAATAAACATTAAGGGAGAAAAAGAATTTAAACTGACCTTCCTCAGAACTTGTTTGTGTTTTATCCGGTACACGATAATTCTTGTTCTGGTGTCACTGGTGGTTCCTCACCGGCGCAGAATGTCTCCCCATTCTATCTGGAACTCAGCTGCTTATTTCAATCTATGCACAGACTTCTAGCCCAGAAGGATATTTTGATTACCTATATTCCCTTATTTGTCAGACTGTAAAGATGACTGTAAATAGCATGCATGTCCAGCATTGCGGGGTGTTTTAAATTTTTAATTTTAATTCCAGCATAGTCAAAATACAATGTTATATTAGTTTCAGGTGTACAATATAGTGATTCAACAATTCTATAGATTATTGGTTTTGTTGTTTAATATGTGAAATCAATATAAATCCTGTTGGGGTGTCTGGGTGGCTCAGTCAGTTAAGCATCCAACTTCGGCTCAGGTCATGATCTCCTGGTTTGTGAGTTGGAGCCCTTCGTCAGGCTCTGTGCTGACAGCTCGGAGCCTGGAGCCTGCTTCAGATTCTGTGTCTCCGTCTCTCTCTGCCCCACCTCCACTTGCACTCTGTCTCTCAAAAATGAATAAACATTTAAAACAATGTAAAAAAACAATATAAATCCTGTCGACCTCATGCTTTTCTTTTTCTTTCTTTCTTTCTTTATCTTTCTTTTCTTTTTTCTTTCTTTCTTTCTTTCTTTCCTTCCTCCCTTCCTTCCCTCCCTCCCTCTTTTCTTCCTTTCTTCCTTCCTTCCTTCCTTTCTTTCTTTCTTTCTTTTCTTTTCTTTTCTTTCTTTCTTAACTTTTCCTGTCACAGAGAACCACCTGGAGCCTGGAACAGACACCAAGCTAATGACCTGAAAAAGGATCCATTGCTTCATTATATCATCATTAGTGATAAGCTTGCTGGTCTCATACTTCTTAACTTGAAACAGGGTTTTCTTTTACCTGTTGAAAGAGGAATCCTTTGTCCCGTGCCAGGGATATTTTTTGCATGCTTACTTTTTTTTTTAATATTTTTAAATGTTTTATTTATTTTTGATAGAGAGAGAGACAGAGCATGAGAGGGGGAGGGGCAGAGAGAGAAGGAGACACAGAATTGAAAGCAGGCTCCAGGCTCTGAGCTAGCTGTCAGCACAGAGCCCGACACGGGGCTTGAACCCACGAGTGTGAGATCTGACCTGAGCTGAAGTCAGAGGCTTAACCGACTGAGCCACCCAGGGGCCCTTTGCAGGCTTACTTTGCAACTTCAGTGTTTGCTCTTTTCTAGAACATTACCAACGTTTTTTACTTCTCAAGCCCTAAAGAAAAATCCGAATAACTCTGTTTCGTCTTACTCTTCTATGTAAACAATCCTTTGGCTCCCATTCTGTCTCTGAAATTTAGCCTTTTTGTTGCCCATTGTTCACTTTTCTGTGTGCTTTAAGAAGATCCTTCCTCAAATTAGGTCTTAGTTATGATTGAGATTTTTAGGATTTTTCTAAAACAACCATGAATATTCTCAGTCATCTGGCTCAGACACTCGGCGCTATTTTTAGCACACAGTAAACCTGTTGTTTTCAATTAGATAAATAATGGAACTAAATTTCCTGGCTCTGTTTTTTCCCATTTTCTCAGTTAATATTTGCTATGTGTCTCTGAAATGATCATTTTTAGGAGGTGCTCTTAATGATCCAAGAACTTCACAGAATGGCTCAGACACGGGTAGATTGCTACAAGCATCTTATATACGTCTATATTATTTAATAGATTTCACATTGTGCTGAGAGAAAAGATTCCTTCCTCATCTTGTAGGCTGATTGGATGGACCCCCAAGGGTGGGGAGGGGGTGATGGGAATAAGAATCACGAAGCTGAAGAGATCTTTGACCGTTACTATGAGCTGAATTGTGCCCCCTCACAATTCTTATGTTGAAGTTCTCAGACTGTGACTGTATTTAGAGATAGGGTCTTTAAAGAGGTAATTAAGGGGCCCCTGGATGGCTCAATCTGTTAAGCATCCAACTTCGGCTCAGGATCTGATCATGCAGTTGTGGGTTCAAGACCTATGTGGGCTCTGTGCTGACAGCTCAGAGCCTGGAGCCTGCTTCACATTCTGTGTCTCCCTCTCTCTCTGCCCCTCCCCTGCTCGCACTCTGTCTTTCCCTCTCTTTCTCTCAAAAATGAATAAACATTTAAAAAAATTAAAAAACAGGAAGAGGAGGTTAGGACACAACTAACACATGACCGAGAAATAATCATGTGAGGACACAGTGTGAAGGTGGTCATCTGCAAGCCAGGGAGAGGGAAATACACTTTGATGACATGTCGATCTTTAATGTTTACTCATTTTTGAGAGAGAGAGACAGAGACAGAATGGGAGTGGCGAGGGGCAAAGCAGGCTTTAGGCTCTGAGGCTGTCAGCACAGAGCCTGATGTGGAGCTCAAACCCATGGGATCATGACCTGAGCCAGCTGAACCGACTGGGCCACCCAGATACCTCTATGGCTTTTTTTCCTAAGTGACATGAGAAATTGGTGTATTAAAAAGGGGCAGTGAAAGAAAATCAAGCCATCCAAAGAGACCTACAAATGTTCCTTGGGCAAGTGTACTTGGCTGAATAGTGTCCCCCCCAAATCCATGTCCTCGAGGAACCTATGAATGTAACCTTATTTGGAAAGAGGGCTTTTGGCAGATGGAATTAGCTGTTAAGATGATGTCATGCTGTATTAGAGAGGGGGAAGGGCCATGTGACAATGGAGGCAGAAACTGCAGTAACACAGCTGCCCGCCAAGAAGTGCCAAGATGGCCTAAAGTCGCCAGAAGCCAGGAAGGGGCAGGCAAGGCTCCTCCCCTGCAGCCTCCAGAGAGACACGGTCCTGCTAACACCCTGATTTTGGACTTCGAACCTCCAGAACTGTGAGAGGATGGATTTGGGTTGTTTTCAGCCGCTAGTTTGTAGGACCTGTTTACCGCAGCCCCATGAAACTGACACAGGAAGTGAGCAGGGCAGGGGCGAGCACAGCTCTGGCCAAGTGCTTGCGGGCTTGTAAGTGTCGTCCAGTAGCTACCGGCCCGAACGAGAGATTTCAAACCTGTGGTGGATATTATCTCACAAGATAATACATACAACAAGCTTTAAAGTAGAAAACGCCTTGTGAACCATGAGGTGATTATCAGACCTCCAGGGTGAAGCATCATCTATATTCTGAAACGTCAGAATTGCTGCTTTGGGTGTAACAGCAGCTAACTTTTAAAGAAACCTTTCCCTTTATGAGGAGCATTATTATCTAGCAACAGGTACAGAAAGGGAAGTGTCAGAAGTGCAATGTTGTTGCTGTTGTGTTGTTGTTTTTTTTTAAGTAGGCTCTATGCCCACCAAGGTCTACACTAGAACTCACAACCCTGAGATCAAAAGTCGCATGCTCTACTGACTGAGCCAGCCAGGCACCCCAGAAACTGCAATGTTTTCTTTCTTTCTTTCTTTCTTTCTTTCTTTCTTTCTTTCTTCTTTCCTTCCTTCCTTCTTTATTTACTTTTATTTTTTTAAGTTATCTCATTTCTTTTTTTTTAGTTTATTTTTGAAAGAGAGAGAGGGAGAGAGAGAGAGTGTGAGCAGGGGAGGAGCAGAGAGAGGGAGACACAGAATCTGAAGCAGGCTCCAGGCTCTGAGCTGTCAGCCCAGAGCCCGATGCGGGGCTGGAACTCACAAACTGTAGGATCATGACTAGGGCCGAAGTTGGACACTTAACCGACTGAGCCACCAAGGCGCCCCTCTTTTTTTTTTTAATTAAAGTTTATTTATTTATTTTGGGAGAGAGAGAGAGAGAGACAGAGCACATGCATGGGAGAGGCAGAGAGAGAGAGAGAGAGAGAGCGAGAGAGAGAATTCCAAGCAGATTCTGATGTGGGGCTCAGAACTCTGAACTCACTAACCGAACTGTGAGATTGTGACCTAAGCCAAAACCAAGAGTTGGAGGCTCAACTAACTAAGCCACCCAGGCACCTCTGCGATGTTTTCTTAAATGTAAACTTGAAATATGAGACCCTGGTTTTAATGTTTAGTGTTTGAGATGCTTATCTTTTCTGCCAAAAGGAAACATGTGAAGATGAATGAGGTATATATATTTGAAGCTAATTGTAAATGAAATCGTTCCTAGGTAGGGAATTCCCAAGAGGCTGGGTAGCGTGTTGGGAATCACGCAGGATTAGAAATTTAAGTTTGGTTTCTATGAGGTCTCGGGTCAGAAATTCTTGCCTGATCCTAGACAAACTGCTGCATTTTGCCGAGTCTTTATTCAGCTAGGTGATTGCTAGAGTTCTCTAGAATTTCCCCGCCCAGTGGGAAAGCAGGGCCATTGGCCTTTGTAGTCGGCCGAATAGTGTCCCTGCAAAAGATATGTCCAAATCCTACCACTCAGCACCTGAGACTCTGACCTTATTTGGAAATGTAATTAATTTAAAGATGTCTGGATGAGATCATCCTGGATTAGGGAGAGCCCTAGATCCGGTGACCCGAGCCCTTACAAAAGACAGAAAAGGAGGAGGAAAAAGAGTTGCAGGAGGGCACACCATCCAGGGATCTGCGTGAAGACAGAGGAAGAAACCTGAGGTAGGCAGCTACCAGCCAAGGAGTACCAAGGATCCCAGAAGCCGCCAGAAAGCAGGAGAGAGGCAGAAAGCGGATGCTTTCTCAGAGCCCTCAGAAGAAAGCAATCCTGCCAACACTGACTTTGTTCTTCTGGCCTCCAGAACCGTGACAGAATAAATCTCTGTTGCTTTGAGCTGATGAGTTTGTGGTGGTTTGTAAGGCAGCCCCAGCAAACTCGCCCAGTTCCCTCGCGTCCGGAGGGCCCTGGCACAACAGGCCTCTCTACTAGCGACACATGAGTCAGCGCTGCCACATCTGATGATCAGAAAGCAGTGCTGCCCATCCTTGCCAGACCGAACACCTGTGTTATTCTAGTAGGGCTTTTGGATTAATTTCCAATGGTGACTTAAAATAATGCACTTTATTCTCTGATAGTTCTGGAGCTCAAAAGTCCAAAGTCAGCCTCATGGGGCCCAAATCAGGGGCCAGCAGGGCCCTGCTTCCGTCAGAGGCTCTCAGCACAATTGGTTCCTTGCCTTACTGAGCTTCCGGTGGCGGCCAGCGTCCTTTGACCAGTGCACACACCACTTCCGTCTTCAAGGCTGCCATTTTTAAGTGCCGTTCTGTCTTCATATCGCCTTCTTTCTGTGTGTAAAATCTCCCGTAGCCTTTTTTTCTTCTTAAATTGAGTTATAATAGATATACAGCATTGCTATTAGTTTTAGGTGTACAACATAAAGAGATGATTTGGGACATAACCTATCATATATACATGATTACCACAACGGTGTAGTTAACATTCATCACTTCCCATAGTTACTGTTTTTTTTTCTTGCTATGAGACCTTTTAAGATCTTCCCCGGCCCTCCTTCTTATAAGGGTACGTGTGATTGCATTTAGAGTTAATCCAGGATAAGACCCTTAATCACAGCTCAAGATCCTTAATCATATTGGCAGAGATACTTTTTCCCTATAAGGCAAAATGTTCCTGGATTTGGATCTGACATCTTTGAGGGCTATTATTCAGCTGCGTCTGGGGGTTTCAACTGGCTTTCATTATTTACTTATTTATTTATTTAAAAATGTTTTTTATTTATGTTTGAGAGGCAAAGAGAGTGGGGAGGGGCAGACAGAGAGGGAGACAGAGGATCTGAAGCCAGCTATGTGCTGTCAGCAGACAGCCCCATGAGGGGCTCGAACCCACAAACCGTGAGATCACGACCTGAGCCGAAGTCAGCTGCTTAACCACTGAGCCGCCCAGGCGCCCCTCAACTGGCTTTTAGTGAAATGTCAGGCAAGCCGCCCAAAGCCATCCATAGAAGGGCTAGAAGCTCTCCCTTCATCTGACTTGGGTCCTTTCCTCAGGGCACTCAGGGTGGGGGTGGGGTGAAGTCCGGGCCTTCAGAGACTATTCTGATGGATACTACCTGTGTCCTCAGTTCTCTATCTCCAGGTTTTGAGTGTCTGCCTCCCACCTTTATCTAATCCTCTTCCGGGTCTGATGTCTCCCACCCCATTTGAAAATTCCAACCCTTCCGGCAGGCTGGGACCCCCCTCAGGTATTTACCACTTGGGGCTTCAGCCTGATGTTCCTAAGGATGTCCCTCCGTTGGCTCTGGACTGTGTGTGTTTGCGTGTGTGCGTTGGGGGTTGGGGGCTGAGCTTGGTTTCCTAAGAATCGGGAGAGGGCTGTGTGCCTTGCTTAATTCCAGAGAGTTCCTTGACCAGGAAATGATGTGGCCAGGTTCCTTCTGAATCACTCAGGGGTAAGTTCACCTTGCCCACGGAGTGTTCCATCTCTTCCTGAGACAACCTAGCCTGATAGCACACGATGAGAACACTTGCTTCCTATTAACTGTACTTATGAATCCTCTCCTGGAAAATCTATAAGCCTAGCATTTTCGAATCAAAGAACTCTTCCTAGCTCCATTTTTACCAGAAAGTCTCCGCGTTAACTGGGAATAGCTCTCTCTGAGTCATTTGGGATGAATGGTGCTATTCTTGAACACACTGTTTCCGATCTCCACATTTATCTCTTGAGAGAAGTGAGTGTGTGGGTGTGTGTGTACATGTGTTCCCCCAGCTACGTGATTGTTAGTGGATTAAAGAATTGGAGGTAGCAGAAAGTAAATCTGAGTTTAGGAAGGGGTAGGGGCTAAAATGATATCAAAGAATGATCTGAAGAGGGAGGGACAAATCATGAGAACACAAAGAACAGGCACAAAATTCTCCTGGAATGTAGAAGCTCAGAATGTTCTTTTATGCTAGTGTGTTGGGAGCCAGGTTTTTGTGGTTCCTAACGCTTTTTAAAATATAGAGGGTCCTCTTAGAAAGGAAAACACGGTCCGATTTCGACTCAGGTCATGATCTCGCGGTTCATGGGTTCGAGCTCCACTTCGGGCTCTGTGCTGACAGCTAGCTCAGAGCCCGGAGCCTGCTTCAGATTCTGTGTCTCCCTCTCTCTCTGACCCTCCCCTGCTCGCGCTGTCTCTCTCTGTCTCAAAAATAAATAAAAACATTAACAAAAAAAAAGCAAGGAAAATGTGGGATGTGTACCAAATTTGTTGCAGGGCTTTGGATGACATCCAATAGTCCTGAAGCTTATGTGCCATTAGCCTCAGGGCAAATCCTCTGTCTTTAATTTGAATCCAGGCCAACATCCACCTTCTAGTTATATGATTAATATCAATTGCTCCTATTTCCCAATGATGTGATTTGAGCTAAAAGCATCCAAATCACGTATACTAACATATTTCTTCTTTAATATATATTAACATAATGTATATGTACATATTTGAAACATGTTAGGAATCTATGAAATAATCTGAAATCTAGTGGAGACCCTTTCTACGTAAAGTAGATTTTTACAAAAATATAAAATGACATTTCTGTAACACTTTATAGGTCAGAACTCGCTTTCAAAGACTTTACCTCATTGAATCCTGCCGAGGAACTTGAAAAAAAAATTTTTATATTTTCTCTGCATTTTACATGAGGGAAGCCGGCCTTGGAGAGAATTGGGAGATTTGTTGGCCCACATGGCTTTGGTGAATGGAGGAAGTGGCCAGACAGGAGCTCCCTGCTGGCCAGTGCTGATGGGGTCACAGGCAACTGGTAAACTGGGGGGGGGGGGCAGGGCACAGGGCCAGCAGGGGGATGGGCAGGGGAGAAGAAGAGATTGCATCGGAACTGCCTGCCTCACACTACTGTTTCCTACCTGTCTTTCTCCATCCCCCCTGGATTTCTTGGCTCCAGACTCAACAGGCAGAATAGCAAGTAATGCTATTATATCATATTATATCATATGATCTCATAGTCAGGGCCTGCAGGAAACAAGGAGCTGGTGGCCTGTTGGGGGGGTGCTTTCAGATCCGGAGCTGGTCTGTTTCTGCAGGTGAACACCAGTCCCTCAAAGCCTCCTTGGAGCCAAATTCTCCACTTCTCATCATGAACTCACAAGGGGAGAAAAATCCAGAATGGAAGCCCCACCCACCCAACCCCCAAATTGTTTACAGGGCACATTTTTTTTCTATTCAAAATGAAAATAGTTATACTGCATCCCAAGGGAATAACAGGCTCCCGCTGAAGCAATGGGACAGCCAGTGTAGTTAATGTCTGGGTGTTTCCAGCCAGCCCCCTTCACCCCACAGCTGGAGAGCTTTCTGGCTTCGCTTCCTGCTATTTCTCTCCCTCTTCCATCCTCCAAGAAAGGCCTGGATTCTCCTGAGGATCAGATTTCACAGCAAAGAGCTAAAAAAGAGGAAGGAGCCTGGAAAGGTTTAGGAGTATCTTCGCTGTATGAGGACAGTGGTGAGAAGAACAGTGAGATTAAAAAAACAACTTACAGTTGTGAAATAAACACAAAGGACTTGCATTTTCTTAAATTATTTTTAATTGTGTGGAATGGGTCCTTTGTTATGTTCAGTGCTGCCCTGGACTGAGCCCCTTGGGCTACAGCTTTATAAGCATCACACCTAGAACCTGGAATCTTGATGAAATCAGAGAAGAGCAATGGGAAAAACCATGAGAAGCAAGGCACTGCTTACAGGCAACTGAAATGTTAGGATTTCGCCATATTCAAAAAGCAGCAGCATTTTGAATGAAATGAAAACGAGAGCCAAATTATGAAATATGTTTGGCACATCTGCAGCTGGTTTCTGGTTACTCACCACGAGCCTTGTTAAAAGGTCACCGTGGAGGGGCGCCTGGGTGGCTCGCTCAGTCTGTTGAGCCTCTGACTTCAGCTCAGGTCATGATCTCGCAGTTCGTGGGTTCGAGTCCTGCATCGGGCTCTGTGGGGGCAGCTCAGAGCCTAGAGCCTGGAGCCTGCTTCTGATTCTGTGTGTCCCTCTGTCTCTCTGCCCTTCCCCTGCTCATGATCTGTCTGTCTCTCTCTCAAAAATAAATAAAAAATGTTAAAAAAAAAAATTTTAAAGGTCACTGTGGAGACTTTGCAAACCCTGTTCCACTCCTCACTTCCCCCAGCGGGGTACCCCACCCCCTTGCCCATACCGTCTGGAGCAGTCCAGAGACCCCTCCCCCCAACACACACCTCTGTGCTTCCTCAGGCTCCTTGAAGAATTGCTGGAAAAGAGAGGGAAAAGGATGGACCCCTGGTAGGAAAACTGAAATCCTGTATTTCCTTGTCGCTATGTGCCACCCTTACAAAATGGTGAAACACAGAGAGATGTTCTTTCTTTAACTAGAGTAAGAAACAAGGGATTTTAAGTCTACTGGGCAGCCTTTCAAAGATGCAAGTTTCTGCAGGAGCAAGCCCCCCCTGCTGTTTTCTGGTGCAGTACGAAGCATTCCTTAAAAAGTCTCTGCTCAGTCAATTAAGCTTCCGACTTTAGCTCAGGTCACAGTCTCACGGTTAGTGGGTTCCAGCCCCGCCTTGAACTCTATGCTGACAGCTGGGAGCCTGGAACCTGCTTCAGATTCTGTCTCCCTCTCTCTCTGCCCCTCCCCTGCATTTTCTCTCTCTCTCTCTCTCTCCCTCTCTCTCTCCCTCTCTCTTTCTCTCTCTCTCTCAAGAGTCTCAAGAGTAAATAAACGTTGAGTATCCAACTTTAGCTCAGGTCATGATCTCACCGTTCATGAGTTTGAGTCCCGTGTTGGACTCTGTGCTGACAGCTCAGAGCCTGGAGCCTGCTTCCAATTGTGTGTCCCTCTCTCTGCCCCTCCCTCTCTCTGCCCTTCCCCTGCTCATGTTCTCTCTCTCTCCAAAAAAAACCAAAACAAAACAAAAAAAACCCAACATTTAAAAAATTAAAAAATAAATAAACATGGAAAAGATTTAAAAAATCTCTAACACGATTATTTAACAGACAGCATTTTGACAATTATTATTGATTTATGATGGTATTCACCCCAACAGGCCATCCACGGAGAGTTATAATTGGCCGAGAGGAAGAACAAGCCACAGTTGTTGTTGTGGTTTAGAAAATGTGCCTGAGAACAAAACTCTGTTCCTTATGCTCCATTTAAAAAAGTATACAGGGGCTCCTGGGTGGCTCAGTTGGTTAAGTGGCCGACTTCAGCTCAGGTCATGATCTCACAGTTCGTGAGTTCAAGCTCTGCTTCCACCTCTGTGCTGAGAGCTCAGAGCCTGCCTAGGATCCTGTGTCTCCCTCTCTCTCTGCCCCTCCCCTCCCTCGCACTCTGTGTCTCAAAAAATGAATAAATAGGGGCGCCTGGGTGGCTCAGGTGGTTAAGCGTCCGACTTTGGCTCAGGTCATGATCTCGCAGATGGTGGGTTCGAGCCCCACGTTGGGCTCTGTGCTGGCAGCTCAGAGCCTGGAGCCTGCTTCAGATTCTGTGTCTCCCTCTCTCTCGACCCCTCCCCCACTCATGCTGTGTTTCTCTCTGTCTCAATAATAAATAAACATTAAAATTTTTTTAAAAATGAATAACTGTAAAAAAAATCTTTTTAAGTGTACTGTGCTGAGCGATGGCTTATATACTTAACTATACCTTGTTTTGACAGCATTTAGGATGTTCGGAAAGCTCAAAAATACTAAGCAGCATATGAAAAATAAAAAGACCCATATTTTGGGACTCCTGGCTTGTCAGGACAAAAGGCTCTATCTAGATCCTTAGGTAATAAATTACCTAAAAATATTTTTGTGTGTGGTGGAAGATGAATTTTACACAGACACACTTAACTAGTGTTTTTTTGTTTATTTGTTTTTAATTTAAAGCATTAAAAACACATGGTTAAATGGGGTGCCTGGGTGGCTCAGTCAGTTGAGCCTTCAACTTCAGCTCAGGTCATGATCTCACAGTTTGTGGGTTCGAGCCCCGCATTGGGCTCTGTGCTGGCAACTCAGAGCCTGGAGCCTGCTTCTGATTCTGTGTGTCCCTCTCTCTCTGCCCCTCCCCTGCTCATGATCTCTCTCTCTCTGTCTCTCAAAAATAAATAAATGTTAAAAAAAAAAACCCACTGGGTTAAAAAAACAAACTGTATAGGAATATATTGTGAAAAAAAGTTTCTGCCCTCCTTACATTTCTGATCTCCCCTCCCCATTGATGGGATTTGGGGGTAGTGGTAGGGTACGAAGCTGACGGCAAAGAATTCTTGAAGACATCTTTGATGCAAAAAGTTCATTTCATTGAAGCGTGGAGACAAGACTGGGCAGAAAGAGCTGTGCCGGGATTGTGAAGAGTGGCTAGTCACATACCTGCAGGTTGGGAGGGGGTTGGGGACAGCATAAGTCCCTAAGGAGTCTTGGAAGCAAGGTTTCGAGGACCTTGAGGGACGAACTGTTCTTAGGAAAACCTCATTTATTACTCTTAAGTAAAACCTCAGTCATGAGACCCTTCAGATGTATATCACGGGGCCTTAACCTTGGAGTATAATTGCCAACGTATACTGGGGGGTTAAAGATAAAGGAGGTTTGCAAAGGAATTTTTATGTGTTTAAGGAGACTCACAGGATCCTAGGGAGTCAGGATAATATTAAGCCAAGATTCCTTTTTTTTTTTGCCCCCAGCAAAGTGTCACCATCGGGGCAGCTGAGCTCATAGAGGGCGGTCACTGTGCCTGTTTCAAGGACTCGTCAGTGGGCTGCAGGCAGTCCGGGAATTTATTTTTCATTTGCCTTTGTTTCCCACATCACCATGGCAAGCACTTAAACCCCCTTTCATCTTGATCGGGGTCATATTAGGGCTCCAGGAAACAGAGTCTGTAGGTTCCTGGGGATTAGGCTATGGATAAGATGGCCTTTTTCTCGCAATTTACTGTTATTCACAAACTGAAGGGGACTCCTGACCTGCATGACTGTGACCTCTATCAGTCAGCCTTCGGCTTTCTTTCCTTTCCCCTGTCCTTGGGCAGCCAGGAGGGTCCGAGGAATATCACACACATCCCACCTTTGTGGGGGCTGAGGGGTTGTCAGCCTGTACTTTGCCCTCACCTTGCCCCCTCCCCCCCCGCTCCCCCCCTTCATCATCATTCCTCTCAAGTAACCATACTGTTTTGGTTTTATTTCAGAAATGTTCTGGGCTTATAAAAACACATCTCTCCCATTCTCCGAAATTAAAAACCCAAATGTGATACTTTAAAATACTGTTTTGCACTTTGGACTTTGTGTAACAGTATATCTTGGGCAGTTTTTTCAAATTAGCTTTTTAAGAACTATCTAATTTAACTATTTTTTTTTAATTGGAAAGTAAATGCATAACAGAAAGGAAGTGAGAGACAGCTGGCTTTAGACAAGTATGAAATCATCACTGTGAAGGCTAATTACCGGATTCCCTCTGGAAGGAGATTAATGCAGAAAGAATAGATTCCTTTTTTCTCTCTCAAACACACACACAAAGTATTATAGCTGGTTAAACAATAATTTAGGTGGAAAATTTTATCAGGCCATACAACTAAACAACGAGCTTTTAAAAAAAATCCTTAATTTGTTTTGAGAGAGAGAGAGGATGCACAGAGAGAGAGGGAGGGAGAATCCCAAGCAGGCTCTGCACTGTTGGCACAGAGCCCGTTGCAGGGCTCGAACTCATGAACTGTGAGGTCATAACCTGAACCTAAATCAAGAGTCAGATGCTTAACTGATTGAGCCACCCAAGCACCCTAACAATGAGTACCTTTTAGCCCCCCAAAGTATAGAAATGAAGGAGGTGGTCTTCTCCAGTGAACGGAGTGATCTCTTTCTTTTAGATAAATATGACAGTCTTCTGACTTTTCCCTTTTTCCTTCTGTGGTGCTTCTCAAGCAGTTTTATATATGTCAAAGTGCTCTAAAATAGTTGTTACAATTTCCATTTGTCCCTGATGAAGTATGGAAGGAGGTAGCATAAGTTTACTGGCAGGCAAATCCATGAGAAATTGGCTGAGGATTGGTCAAAAGTAAACGTTTGGCTTGCGCCTTTAACCACTTGCCCTGCTGACCTAAGAATTAGCAACCTCCTGGCAGGCAGAACATGTATTTTTAAAAATCCCTCCTTTGGGAGATTTCTCATACACAAACCAGCCTGAAGAAAGTTCTCATAGACACACAACATACACGACTGTGGGCAAGTACACAGGAAATGATGTTAAAAGTCACATTTCACCAGTGGACACGAGGTCCACTATGTCTAATCAGAACCAAAAATCTCAGAGTCAAATAATAAACTTGACACTGAAGGCCAAATCAATAACCAGAGTTAAGTCATTTACCAACATTATTTGCGTAGGTTTAACTATATGGACACATTTCCTCACATTGATTTCAGGGCTGGAAGAACCTTAGTGATTATCTCTTTAATGTATAAAGAAACAGACTGAAAAAGATTAAGTAACTTGCCTGCGATCACTCAGAGCTGGCTAGCACAGCTAACTCCCTAGGAGATATACTAAATGGTATAAGGATACCATACACAGAAGACATGTAACATGCAGGATGGCTATTCCTGTTTAAAAACAGCTTCACATGGACTTTCCAGTACAACCTGGATAACACCATTCAAGGGCAAGAGGATCTTTTTTTTTTTAAATGTTTTATTTATTTTTGAGGGAGAGAGAGAGACAGCGTAAGCAGGGGAGGGTCAGAGAGAGAAGGAGACACAGAATCCAAAAACAGGCTCCAGGCTCTGAGCTAGCTGTCAGCACAAAGCCCGATGCGGGGCTCAAACCCACAAACTGTGAGATCATGACCTGAGCCAAAGTCAGATACCTAACCGACTAAGCCACCCAGGTGCCCCAAGAGGGTCTTGAATTAGGAAGCTGGAAGAGAGTGATGAAGGTTAGTTGGTAGCCACAAACCAAAGTTGGGGAGGCCAGCCAGGGAATGGAAAAACAGGGTCTGAGGTTCCAGAAATCCCTAGAAAGAGCAAGGCAAGAGCAAGGCAAGGCAGCAATGGCAGGAGACTGGACAATGATTATCTGCCGAGGACAGAGCATTTATTGCTTCACTCATTCTGCTCCGCCAGGCATCCATTTAGAGAGAGAGGGAGACTGTTAGAGTCCAGGAGCAACTTTTCTTCAGGTTTTCTGTCTCTTAAAGATTCTGCTTGTTAACTCTGGATTTATAGGTAACCACCCCCTTCCATGGTATTAGTTAATGATTGACTGCTGTTTTCTGCTAAGCTGCTATCAGGCAGATTTTTCCAATAAATTTCTTTTTAAAAAGTGCTGCTTAACCCTGGCCGCACATTAGAATCTTCTGAGTAGCTTAGGAAATAAATGCTGATGTCAGAGCCAACCTCAATTAGATTCTGACTTATTGGTCTGAGGTCCTAGCATTGGTGCGTTTGAACAATTCCCCAGGTGATTCTAATGGGTAGCTAGGGTTGGAACCACTGATTTAAAACATCAGAAAAAGTTTCAATCAACTAGCCAATTGTTTTCAATTATAATAGCACTGTTTTCTTCACATCTGGCAGTGTGATTCATTAAAAAATGACATTTGTAGAACAAACTGTCATCATAAGACTTTCTCATCACCTACTCATTTTCACTAAATAAAGTCAGCATATGGCTGAATTCAACAGTAAATCTGAAACTGAGGATTTCACTGAACCTTACCTCCGTTATCTTGTGTCTAAGTCACATCACAAAGATTTGCTAGAGTAATCACTCCTCTTGATCTTTATGTTGAAGATATCTGGGCAGTCCAGGAGGTTTGGGATTTATTAGAGATTCCAGACATTTTGTCGTCATGGGTCTTTCTGTGCTATGGAGATTCAGCAGAAAATCAGTGTGGGCGGGAATAATTAGTATGGTGGAATTCTTGCTGCTTTGGGGCCTTCTCATTTTAAGCAGAAGGTTAAAAGTATTGCCTTCCTTATCCTGTCTCTTACCTCATTTTTTCCCCTTCTTTCCATCTAAAGCATTAAAGAATGTAGGAGATAGGACTAGCAAGACTCACAGATTTATAAAACAGAATGGGGGTGCCTGGATGGCTCAGTCGGTTAAGTGCCCGACTTTGGCTCAGGTCATGATCTCACAGTCCGTGGGTTCAAGCCCTGTGTCAGACTCTGTGTTGACAGCTCAAAGCCTGGAACCTGTTTCAGATTCTGTGTCTCCCTTTCTCTCTGCCTCTTCCCTGCTCACTCTCTGTCTCTGTCTCTCAAAATAAAATAAAGACATAAAAAATTTAAAAAACCAGAACGTAATTAAAAGTCATTTAGTTCAGGGGTGCCTGGGTGGCTCAGTTGGTTAAGCAATTGACTCTTTATTTCAGCTGAGGTCATGATCTCACAGTTTCACGGGTTCCAACCCCACCTAGGGCTCTGCTCTGACCTTGCAGAGCCTGCTTGGGATTCTTTCTCTCTGCCCCTCCCCTGCTTTCTCTCAAAATAAATGGATAAACTTTAAAAAAGAAAAGTCATTAGGTCCATCCACCATCTGAGACCAACAGACCTCACCAAGATCACACACTAGATCACGCCTGGAGCTGCACCTAGACCTGGACACCTGACACCCAAGCCGCATTGGGTTCAAGATACCACCTGACGTTTCAAAACTGACAGCTCACAGATATTCTGGAGGGCTTCCACCTTCCACTAGACATCTTATCTTGGTCAAACTAGATCCCTCTCATTTCACTGATCGACTTATTCTTTGATATCTTCTCAGGCCCGCTGCTTAATTTGGGACATGATTACTTCTGAACTTTACTGCCTTCTTCCTCGCTATAGAGCCCTGTGCTAATACTTGTGCATTTTCTATTGTTACAGGCTCCTGCTTGATGTGCATTTACTGGATACCTGCTGTTGTCAAACGTCACAAGGTACTGAAAGTAAATAAAAAATAGAGAACGGCGCTGCTCAGCGGGAAGGTTGGCTGGGGCTAGACCCCAATAAACAGCGTCTTGGGGTCGCATTTCCCTGCTCTCCTCATCTAGGTCTCTGCCAGGCCCAGGGGAGGATGTACGGAGTCGACCTGGCTTTCCTCAGGGCTGGTGAGAGGAGCCAGCATGGCAGGGAAGAACCCACGAGTGAGCTTCTGCTCCACAGGCCACACGGCAGGTCAGCCAGACCCTGACTCAGTCATGCCCGAGTTCTGCCCGCTTTCGCCCCAGATGGGAAGGCGGGCCCGCCCGCGGAGGGGTTCTGAGAAGAGCGGGCGGTTGGGTGGAGGAGGAGGAGTGGGGGGAGGAGGAAGAGCCTGAGGGGAGGAGCCTGGCGGAGAACCCCCGGAGAAGCTGGAGGATCGGGCTGCGGGAGGGGCAGGAAGGGGAGCGGTAAGGAGAAAGGCGCGCGGAGGAGACAGGGAGGGGGAGGAGCCTGGGGAAAGCCGTGGGAGGAGCCAGGGAAGAGGGTGGGGCCGGGAGCCGGGGGAGGTGCTGGGGGCGGGGCCGGGAAAGAGGCGGAGCCGAGGGAGAGGCCTCCGAGGCCACCGCCGCAGCCGCCGCCGCCGCCGCCGCCGTCGCCGCTGGTGCGCGTTCTCCTCCCGCAGGTCTGGCCGCCGGGGCGCTCCCTCAGCCGCCGTTCCTCGAGGCGCGGGCTCTGGCGGTCCCGGCCGACTAGGACGCCCCGCGCCCCCCCCAGCGGGTCGCCGCCGCCGGGGCCGGGGGCCGCGGAGACCTGGGAGCGCCCGGCCGCCGCCGCTGCCTCCCTCGGCGCCCGGGGCCGGCATGGAGCTCTTCCAAGCCAAGGACCACTACATCCTGCAGCAGGGCGAGCGCGCGCTGTGGTGCAGCCGCCGCGACGGTGGCCTCCAGCTCCGACCCGGTGAGACTGGCGGCGCGGAGTGGCCCTGGGCCCGGCCCGGCGCGGCGGGGGTGGGGGGTGGGGGAAGAGGAGGGGGCGCGGCCGGGCCCCTCGGCGCGGGCGGCCGGGCGGGCGCCGCCTGCGGCCCAGGCGCGCGGGGCGGGGCGGGCGCGAGGGGAGGCGCACGAGCTGTCATTATTTCCTGACGGGTGGGAGCGCTCGCCTCTCCCCTGCCCCTCTTCGGGGGACAAAGGGCCGGCGACCCTCGTCCCTCCGAGCGCGCCTCCGCGTCGACATCCGCTCCGCTGCCGGAGGGGAGCGGACCACGGGCTGAGCCGCGGGGTCGGAAAGTTCGGGCGAGGGGCGCCTGGCCTCCGAGGCCTCTTCCACTCTGGAGCGGCTCTGGCACGTCCTCCGAGACAAGTTCTGGGTTCGAGCTCCGTCCCGATCTCAGGCCAGAACCGTTCGCGCCGGTTCAGTGGAACGTCCTGCCGGGGAGCTTCCCTGTTGACATCTGTGTGTTTCTGGTCCTTTATTGTTAAAGGTGTGACTTCCTCCTGCATACCTCATAAGCACCCGGTTTAAAGCACCCTTTCTTTGATTTTGGTGTCACAATGAAACTGCATCATAATGTCTAACTTTTAATACTTTTGTGTGACTCAGTATTGTGTGATACCGGATGTGTCGTGGGGTCACATGTGGGTGTCATGTAAGCTGATGGGAGATTTCTAAGTCTGCAACGATTAGTTTGTGTGAGGGAAGTTAGTTGACAGTGGGGAGTTAAATAGAGCAGTCCCTGCCCTCAGAGAGCTGACAGTCCGGGACGCCATTTCCTTGATGGGGGGGTGGGGCTCCGTTCACCTCCCCCTTTGAGTTGCCAGTTATTTTTCCTGAGAACCTCCAAGAGCTCTCATTTTAGAACTGAGAGGACAGTGTTCTTTAAAGAAATGGTCAGAGCATTTAAATTTTATTTGTAATTCTGTGTGTAATGTAGACAGGATCACATGGTATGAACTGAGACGTTCGGTCCAAATGAGCTTTTCACATCACAGCTGTTCCCGTTTATAAGATGGTTTCCAAGGACCTTTTCCCTTAATTATCCCCAGTCCCCACGACAACCTTACAAAAGCAGGTGGTGGTATCCTCTTTTTCAGGTGAGAAGACGACACGTGTGAAACTTGAGTCACTTGCCTGGGCTCACAGAGCCTGCCAGAACCCTTTCCTGCAGCTTCCACTGCTTCCTTACGGGGGCCTGCTAGTCGATTTGTGAGAGCAGTGGAGAAATTATTTTTTCCTGGGCTCTGGCTGTATTTTCTTGCTATTACGGTTTATTTCTTCAATTAAAGAAGAGAAACTACTGCACCCAGATAAGGTTTCTGATCTTGGGACAGAAGTTGTTGTAGACAGGTTAAGTTTGGCCAGTCTCCAGTCATTCTGTTCTGTGTTTTTCCCAGTTTGGCCATTTGCCTAGCACCTCGCACTCCTCTGCCCCCCAGTTGGAGTAAGGCTTCAAATGCCCCTTGAAGAAAGTAGATTGCAAAATTCTCCAGGCTTTCTGAGAGCCGACTCTTTAGATTCTTAGGGCTCGACTTTTCTGTGAACACTTTGGCGCGTTTCCTCCACTATAAAGTGAGGGTTGGGCTTTTGAGCCCTTGCATCTAAAATGTTTTGAAAACAGTACCGATTTATTTGTTCTATGGTTGTTCAGTATACATACATCTCGGAGGACAAGAATTAATGTGTCTCTTAAAAAACCAGATCGCTAGGTGGTCCCCTGTGGACTTGGGCAGTGGAGTGAGTCCTATATAAATAGGGTGGGCTTGGTTCTTTCCATTTCTAGGGCTCGTCTCTCCCTTCTCTTGGCCTCTAAGATTGACAGAGGTGAGCCAAGCTGGTGGAATTGCATGCAATATGGTAAGGGCACGGGAGTCTTCAGAAGAGGAGGGGTTTTAAGCAAATTATTTGTCTTTTCTTTGGTTTGTGTTTGTTTCTTGTACGCAAGAGGCGCCCCAAACCTAATGGTTGCCTGGGCGTAAACTACTCCCCCCATGTGAAGTGAGTCCACTCTGCTTGCGTGTAGCTGGTGACTTCCCTTTCAGCGGAAGGCTACTGAGACACCACTGCTGAGCTAAAGAAGCTCCGTGAGTCCCAGGCGAAAGCCTTTAAGGACTGTTCACGGGGTAATCTGGGCCTAGAGTTTGTATTAAGCCATGTGGTTTGAATTACTGTTTATATATCCAAAGTCCATATCAGAAGGCAAATTAAACGTTTTTTTTTTCTGAATAAAATAACCATAGTCTTTGCAATTAAGTTCATATCCCTTCTGAGGATCTAGCAGACCACAGAAAGAAGTAGACAAAAAATCTAGAGGAAGGAAGAGGCCATTAGGTTTCTGAAGTAAGAGCCTGTTTTGATCTTCAGGTGTTCAAGGGGAGCCAGTGAATAAAGAATCCCATGCACTAAACCTTCCCAAGTAGTTTTTCTTATCCAATGCTCAAAGAATCGCTATTAATAATGGTATTTTAATGGGATAAGTGCTTTTCAGATCTTTTTCTATAGAATCATTTAATATTGTCTTCATTTTATTGGATCTTTTCCCTCTGGTGTTCTGGACAGCTTTGCTATTGTTCCTCATGACCGCATTTAAAATCTTTCATTGCTTCCTATTGGCTATCTAACTGAATAGGTTACTAACCAAGTCCTTTTCTTTTCCAAAGGGCAGTATTATAAAACCAAAAAAAGCCTGTGGGCATTGTGGTTTTTGTTTGTGGCTATTGAACAACCTGAAACAGGACTTTCCTTTTTTCTAGAGACATCAAAAGAATCAGTATAGATATTTAAAGTTAAAATGACCATTTCCTTAGTGGGCCCCTTTTCCTGCCTAATTTATTCTCTTAAGTCCCTGCTCAGTTACCACCTGCCCCTGTGCTCACCCTGGCCCACATCCCTGGGGCAGAATTCCTGGTCACCATTATTGTGTTTCTAGGTGCTTTATACACTCAGTACACACCGATTATAGCCCACACTGCATCACATGGTGGTAGTTTGCTTGCTTCTTTCCTGGTCGACAGCACATTCCCCAAGGCAAGGACTTCACTCCTCTTGGTATCGGGCTTCAGAGCGGTCAGGATGAAGCAGGCTTTTTTGGTTGAGTTGAGCTAAGGTCCGGGTTTTCTCTCAGTAATATCATTGTCATAAAAATAGGATGTTGTGTTATGCTTAATATTCATTTCAGGCCCTGTTTTGAATATCTTCTAATTGGGGCAGAAAATCTCTGTCCAGCAGGGTGAGGAAATAACTCTGAGGAAAGGTGTATTTCCACTTGTGCTATTTTTCTATCTGATTTAGCATCACCTTTTTTTTGTTTTGTTTTTTTGAAACCATTTTTTGAAATTGTGGTAGTATTCCTTATTTTCTTAACATGGTTTAAATTTTTCAGTTTTTTCTTCTGGATAAACACTTGAGTACTGTTACTTTTTTCTGATGTTTCCACTTTCTTAAGGGTAGCAAGGAGTCTGTATTCATATATAGCTACTACCGCTTTTTGGTGGATGCTTCTGTCCTACAAGGTAATGACTCCCAGAGATTGTTTTATCTTCTGCCAGGGAAAATGATAAAGCTCCGTGTGAATATTCAGTAATCTGCGAGTGGTGGTGTACTATCTGAGAATAAGGATTATAATTTAAAGACTTAAAAAAAGGAATAGAAAAAAGTCTACTGTTGGGAAAGGGTGATATAGTCTTATCTCTTTCGTCTTCAAAATTGCTCCTGCTAGCTTTGTGGCTTTGTCTGATATGACGGTGTTATGTAATTTCCTGCTGAGTATTGGTTCATTCTATTCTGAGACTGACCATGAAAAGACGAAAGAGCATCTGTCATATACATGACATTCATAAGCATGTAAACTGTACTTACAGTTGTGATGCTCTGATGAACACCAGAGAACATTTTTTGGAGGGTCTAGTGGCTCTCAGAATTCACAGAAACCTTAAAAAGTATTCCTGTTCCTCTTAGAGTTATTTTTTATGAAAATTATTTTTAGTATGTCATATGACGTTAATTTTTTTTCTTGAATGAGAAATTGTCATTATGGAATTGAAATCCACATAGAACTTTTATCTTTTTTCAGGAATCATACTTTATGAAACTACATTCAGTTATTCAGAGTTTTTAAAAAATTTTTAATATTTTATTTATTTTTGAGAGACAGAGAGAGACAGCGTGAGCAGGGGATGGTTAGAGAGAGAGAGAGAGACAGAATCTGAAGTAGGCTCCAGGCTCTGAGCTAGCTGTCAGCACAGAGCCTGACGCGGGGCTCGATCGAACTCACGAACCGTGAGATCATGACCTGAGCCAAAGCCAGACGCTCAACCGACTGAGCCACCCAGGCGCCCCTATTCAGTTTTTTAGTGTCATTTGGTGTTTACTTGGGGAAAAAAAGATTTTGAACTTTTATTTCTTGTAAAAATCATGCTTACTGAAAGTTCACAAATTACCATGATAAAATATAATTGGGCATTTTGATTTAAAATGATTAAATCTATTGTAAAAAATATTTTAACCATTTTGTTGAATAACTAGGTTTTTCCCTTGTTGTCTTTAGTCTTCAGTTTCCTTTAAGTAGTTTTCAGTTTTGTATCCCAAACCACTTTCCCCCCATATTTTATATTTCTAACAAACTAGCAGTTAGATTGACTGTACATTTATTTTTATGAACACTGATGCATGCAAGATAGAAGAGATCCCTATTTCTAAAGTACCCCCACTTCTTTAGCTTAAAAAAACACACAGTTTTTCTAAGGTGACCGATGACCTTTACAATCAAGTTTTACAGATTGTGGGAGTTTTTGTGCATATTTTGTCTACATTGTCAACTGAGATTAAGCATAGTAACAGCTTTTATTTATTGAACATTTTTCTGAGTCAGTTACTGTTCTGAGCCCTTAATACTCACTATTTTATTTCATCCCCACAATAAACATCAGGAGGAGGGTTTATTATTATCCTCATTTTATAGGTGAGGAAACTGAGGCATAGAGAATTAATTCGTCCAAGTTCACAGAGTAAGAGTCAGGCTCCTAATCCAGTATATGACTCTAAAGCCAAATTTTCTCCCAATATTGACAACAATGTTTTATGAACCTTTCTACCTTCTTGACTACAGTTAGAGAATTTATATTTGTATGGTAATGTCTGACATGTATCTTCAGCTGTCATCATTCTAGGTTAGAGACTGAAAGAGCCTCTCACGTCAAAGCTGCACATTGAGAAAGGATCCATGTAGACTGAAAGGCTGCTGCTGGGGCTGCTGGTCCCTCTCTGCCCCTGCCCCTGCCCTGACTCCTTGTAGCAAAATTAGTTCAAGTAGTTACAGGGAACCCTGTTCTATAATTGACTGATGGTTTTTCCAGTTACGGTCAGTTTATCAGGTTTCTCTTCTTCAGTTTTGAGAACATCTGCAGTTTGGGAAGGGAATAGATACAGGGTGGATCTTGGAGCAGAAACATCGATATGTCCTGGATGGGAACTGTTTCAGCCAGTGATTAGCAACCTGAAGCCTTTCCCTGTCTCCCTTCAGGAGCCCTAGATCCAATTTCACAGGCATCCTTTCAGAGCTCATAGAGCAGAGAGGGAGTGGAGGAGAAAAGGTCTTCGGGGCCACCACCTTCAAAGAGGGGAAGAACCTCTGTAGAGTCCTTGGTTCCTAGATGCTTGGGTTGTGACCAAGGCCTTAGCCAGCAGAGGCCAGGACTTGCCCAAGAGTGGCTTCAGAGGAGAGGCAGTCTCCAGGCCCTTTAGGCTACAGCATTCGGGTGCCAGAAACCAGGGAGCCCGGATAGCTTGGGTTTTCAGTAGTTTGGTTGCATTGGTGCTGCTCCCCGATGCTCAGCAGCTTGACTCCCCTTTGTCCTAACTTCTCAGGCTAACTCCACCCAACGAAGGAGAAGGACTTCTCTGAGGCACCTGGAGTGGCTCAGTTGCCTAAACGTCCAACTTCTGCTCAGGTCATGATCTTGCAGTTTGTGAGTTCGAGCCCCACATCAGGCTCGCTGCTGTCAGCCTGTCAGCACAGAGCCCATTACGGATCCTGTGCCCCATCTCTTCTGATCTTTCCCTACTTGTGCTCTCCCAAAAAATAAATATTAAAAGGAAAAAAGGAGGTGTAGATTTATTGCCATTTCTCTAGCACCTGGCCCATCACAGGTTCTTCTGTAAAAATTATATTGAATGAATTGAAAGGATTCTAGTCCCTGGTCAACCCTGTGTACCTTGAGCAGCAAAGGGGCTGTTGGGAGGATGAACTGGAGAATATAGGAACAGAAGACTAGAATACTGCCTCTCTTGCCAACAACAACAAGAAAAAGTGCTAATTTCTCATTGTCATTTTATTCACTGAAGGGAGGAATCGCACTATTAAGTCTAGGATTCAATCTCTTCTGTTTATGAATGAAAATAAATGGGATGCAAGGACATTTTAATTTTCTCGAACTGACCCTTGTGCAAAAGCCACACATCACTTGTTGCTGATTTTGGTGCTTGTGATTTATGAAAAATTGGGTTGTGCTCGCTTCGGCAGCACATTTTTGACAAAATTAGGTGATGTGTTTGCAGACAGATGCTAGACTATTAGAAAATCAAACTAGTTTGTGCTGTTGAGTGGTTCTCAGAGACATAGTTTGGTGTGGTTTCATGGGGATTTAAATGAGTTAGGTCTTTATAAGCAGTATTCTCTATGAATAAACTGTAAACTGTTCTATTTCTGTTCAAAAAAAATTTTTAATGTCTATTTTTGAGAGAGATAGAGTCAGAGCATGAGCAGGGGAGGGCCACAGAGGGAGACACAGAACTTGAAGCAGGCTCCAGCCTCTGAGCTGTCAGCACAGAGCCCGACACAGGGCTTGAACCCATGAACCGTGAAATCATGACCTGAGCTGAAGTTGGATACTTAACCAACTGAGCTAGCCAGGAGCTCCTGTTCAAATGTTTTAAAGTATAGCCTTTAAAAATCTAGTCTTGCAAACACAAGCCCTGAGAAGTAAGAGCAATGTCCTAGAACCTCTAACAAACAACTACTTGTTATTAAGTCTAAGGTATAATCATTATGTATTAACTGACCATAACTGAGCTGAGAAGAACATTTGGAGTATGTCTAACAAAATAGAGATATAATACATTTTAAAAATTATCATCTATTGATAGTAAATAATAATGCATAAATAGTATTTCTTAACTGATTATAAACCCTGAACATTTAGCATTATAGTACTATCACAACACATACCGGTAAGATCTTAATTAAATCTCTTGCTCTGTTAGGATGACTCATTTTCCAGTTGCTGTGAGACCCTTAAAAGAAACTGTTCTCATTCACAAAAAAAGCATCCACTCCTGGCTGCTTTCTGTGGTAAGCCTGGTTGAATGAAATACAGGTTGATTTTAGGTCAGCGTTTCTTGTTGTTTATTCTTTTAAGGTAATTCATTTTATTTCAGGTCGATTCAACTTTAACCATGCATTTCTTTAACTTGATAGTAGGATACTTAAAAATACATTTTCTTTATGAATCTTATTCTTTGAAACAGCTTGTCAATTACAGCGACCTTCAAATTTCACAGTTTCTGCCATGGTCAGTGTCTACAGTTTGCAACAGTCACAGAATCTGAAACATTAGGAAATTTTAAACATTGCCATAATGCTTTTAATTTGAGTAGTTTCATGTATGGTATTAATGATGCTTCTGAGTATCATTATACATTGTTTTTATGACAAGTACAAACATTCTTCTCCCTATTTCAGACCCTCTGGGGACAGACAAGATTGTTGAGTTGAGTAATAGTTTGCTACTGTCCCTTCTGGGCACCTGTACTTCCTGACCTCCAGGATCCGATTCTTTCCAGCCACTATTACAATTATCCATCTTTACTTCTTTACAGCACACATCTCCCTTGATTTACTATGGGGTTATGTCCCGATCACCCCTTGTAAGCTGAAAATACCGTAAGCCAAAAGTTCATTTAATACACCTAGCCTACCAGACATAGCCCAGTCTACCTTGAACATGAGCTGAACACTTCAGTCCAGCCTAGAGTTGGGCTCAAATCCTCTAACGCAAAGCCTAGTTTATGATCAGGTGTTGACTCTTGAATACTGTACTGAAAGTGAAGACAGAGGGCTTTATGGGTCCAGGCTGGTTGTTGGTGTGGGGGTTGTTTACCCGTGGGGTCACGTGGCTGACTGGGAGCTACAGGTGTGGCTGCCCAGCCATGGGAGGGTGTGGTGTTGCATAACACTAGCCGGCGTGGGGGAATCAAAATTCAAAATTCGAAATACAGTTTCTACCACATGTATATTGCTTTTGCACCATTGTAAAGTCAGAGTCGTAAATTGGGCCATCGTGAGCGGGGGACCATCTGTATTCTCTTTGGAGGAAAGCAGCCTCACTTTCCTTTCTCTAATTTAGCATTCTGTTTCTGTCTCCTTCCAAATTATATTAAGTCTGAAATTCCATGAAGTTATTTATTCTCTCAACGTTTATTGAAGACCTGTCTATTGGGCACTGTGCCAAAGAAAAAGGTGGATAAAATGCTGTACCCTAGCCGAGGGTGTGGTCCCATGAGGGCACACACACACACACATAGGATTCTAGAGTGACAGGTGCTGTGACAGCTGTACGGCCCAGCTCTGTGAGAGGCTTGAGTTGGGTATTGAAGTTTGAGGTTTTAGTGCTGTTTTTTTTCCAAGGTGGTGAAAATCTGTTTTTTCTTCCTAGTATAGGAAATGGGAAGAAAGGTGCTCTTTTATTTGATTCTGTGAAGTTTCTTCCAGCTGTAAGTAGTCTGATTGTATCTCTTTTATAAGAGTGGAAAGCCCTGGAAGAAACTGGCTGTATACGTTAGTAGACTTCTATGGACTTTGTTTCCTGGCCAGACTTAACTTTTTTGTTTGCACACTGACTTCTCTGTAATTGGATACTCAACACACACACACACACACACACACACACACACACACACACACAAGTTGATGAGAATGAATAGTGCCTAAGTGGCCAGACTGAAGTGGTCCAGGCTCTCCTCCTTACCCAGAGGACACTCTGCTGTGATCCTTGTTTTATCTAGAAGCAGTTCATTTGAGGCCAACTAAGGTGGCAAATCCTAGACCTGATGCTGGGTTTGAAGGCAGAGCTTTTTGTTGGTGAGGGCCTGGGGTGGGGGGTGGGGGTGCCGAGGACGACACAGACCATCCTAAGTGGACGGAGTCAGTTAGTTTTGAAGTTTCCAGGAGAAGCCAGGAAGTTATTTAGACACCAGCTGGGAGAAAGATTGTATCTATTTAATTATTGAAGTGTTAATTTTATGCATCTTGGTTAAAAGTTCTAAAATGAGGAAAGAATGGGGCACCCGGGTGGCTTAGTCTATTGGGTGTTTGACTTCAGCTCAGGTCATGATCTTACAGTTCAAGTCCTGCATCGGGCTCTGTGCTGATGGCTCAGAGCCTGCTTTGGATTCTATGTCTCCCTCTCGCTCTCTGGCCCTCCCCTGCTCATGCTCTGTCTCTCTCTCTCTCTCAGAAATAAACATTAAAAAATATATTTTTTAAATGAGGAAAGAAAATATCAACTGTTAGCTCTGATTTAGCTTTCAGGATTTCATTTCTAAAAGATCTATCAAGAAACAGTTTTGGGGAGCAAAGAAGGCGAGAGGCTCTCCCTCCCAACACATTGCTGTTCCTTGGGTAACGCATTACGAGCTTACTGTTTGAGGATTTATCGAATCCTTATTTGAACTGCTTCTTAACGTAATGAGTTTGGAAAATCGCAATTTAAGCTGTACTTGCCTTCATTTATTCTCAAACCAGGTCGTTTAGACGTGTGTCTCCTGTGCTGATATTCTGAATGCGCTGTGAAGTCCACACCTTTCATAATTTTGTACATTTCTGGCAGGTCCTCCCAGGACCTGATTACATTGGCTGACCTCTCACAAAAAAAGTCGTGTTTTTTTCTTCTTCTTCCCTTTGATTGTTTTTTGTTCTTTTTTGAGTTGCATTGGGCTTTTCTTAAGATGGGACAACTGGAACTTTACACGTCAGGATCATAACAATTTTTAGATTGGTTATTGTAGAGTTTAAAAAACAATTTCTGATATCCTTCGTGATCATGGTTAAAACCTTATGGCTCATAATTAGATCTCTGTTTTAATAGAAAAGTCTATAAATTCTTAAGATCTCTTTCCTAACTAGTGTCTCTCCTTTTTTAAGTGTTAGGGTAAATTTTTGAAACATTTTAAGTCTGTTTATTCTAAGAGAGAGTGAGAGAGCACAGTGGGCTCATACATGCACATGAGCAGGCGAGCGGCAGAGAGAGAGGGAAGGAGAGAATCCTAGCAGTACTTTATTTCATGGAAGTGGTTAAAGTCCTCCATGGCAGAGGTATCCTCTATGAATCAAAGTGATAGAATAAAATTACTAATGCAGGTTCCACCCAGTAACCTATAATCCTTTAGACAGTAATTCTCAATCTGCCAGTACATTAGAATCACCTTGGGGAGATTAACAAAATACCTATGCCAAGGCCTCACCCTGACCAACTGAGTCAGACCTTCTGAATGCGGGGGAGCCCAGGCATCCACATTTTCTAAATGAGAGGCCAGGATCAGCAACCATTGAGTTGGAGTTCACATGGGGAAATCACCAGCTGCTAGAGCTTCTAAACTGAGTTCTTTAGCTTGCTGAATGCCGGAAAATAATTAGCATTAGAGAGGCCAAAGAAACGTGCATCAAACTTTGCATTTATAAGATGGCACCTGAGTCAAATTATTCCCTAACCTATTTCCTTGCATAATTCGGAGAACTGAAGCTTGGATGAGCTAATGATGGGAACTTTCAGTTCCTCATCTTAGAACCCTTTTCCTCATCTCAGTTTGGTATTGGTGATTGTCTTCAGAGCAATAATATCCTTTGTCTTTAGCAGGAAATGAAACTTGGGTCTGATTATTTATGCATACCCTAGCACCTTCTTTATTATTATTTTTTTTTTTTCCCTTAAAGACACAAGTGAAATTGCCTGTAAACTTTAGTAGATGTGTGACACCCAGGCTTATCTAGCCAGGGCTGAGGGCGCGCCAGTCTCTCAGGGATCTTGGAATGAATGACTCATGCTCTCTGCAGGCACATAGACGTTAATCACTTGTTTTCTGTGTACCAGGAAGAGGAGGGCATGTGAAAATAGAAGCCATGTGCTGCCAAATGGGTCTGAAAGAAGAGTGGAAATGTTGACCTAATGGGTCAAACAATTGAGCTATGACAAAATACCCAAATATCTTCTGGTAAATGTTACGTTATTCCACTAAATTAGATTTGGTGTAATTTCTAAAGTGCTATACTTTTGCAATTTGTAAGCAACTCTACTAGATAACTTTGAAATTCCTAAATTTTAAAACCTATTTGCAAATATCAAATGTTTCTTTCAAATTTGCATGACACATTGGACCATCCCTTTTGAAGGAACGATTAGAAAGCAGTATGTTGGTTGTAGCAGATGAATTCCATGGCTGTTCTTTGTGGAAGGACGGTAGAGGCCCATTGGTCATATTCTCTGCCATCCCATTGCCCTCTGCCTCCAGAGTAGCCATTCATATTGGTGACAGGGTCCATTACCAAGTGTAGTTCCTACATGTGCTTAGACTCCTGTCCTCTACGTGTGTCCCTTGTACAAACAGACTGCTAATGCCAACTTTTATTTCCTTAGTGAAGAGTAACAGGTTAAACACACACACACACACACACACACACATTTTGAAGTGAACTATGTGCAAGGTACCCTACCAGGCAGCAGAGTCACAGCAGTTCCGAAAGATATAGGAGTGCCCCTCTTGGGCCAGGTACATTGCCTTCCTCTGTTGTTTTCTGTATACATTGGCAGGGGAAGCCATTTTAAGTTAATTTAAAGTTTCCTCTAATTTTCAGGCGAGTCTTCCATTGTGAGAAATCACACCTGCGTTATTATATTAAAATATAAATGCTTTTGGTATTAAGAGTACCTATTGCAAAATACTGGTATTTTGGGGGCTTCCTTTAAAACTGGTGTAAACAGGGGTGCCTGGGTGGCTCAGTCCGTTAAGCATTCAACTCTTGATTTTGACTCAGGTCATGATCTTAGGGTGGTGAAATCAAGCTCCTGAGCTGAGCATAGAGGCTGCTTGGGGTTCTCTCTCTCTCTTCCTCTCTTTCTGCCCCTCCCAGCCTCCCCTTCTCAAAAATGAATTAATATAGTAAAAACAAGATGTTAGTCTTACTGTCATTGAAGATAACATTGAAATAACATTGAAGATATAGGTAGGAGAAATCCATTTTCCATTTCAATCTTTCATGCTTGTTTTTACTTATTCATTCATTTGGTTCAATAACTATTAAATGAGTGCCTGCTACCAGTGACAAATAAAATAGGCATAGAATTAAATAGACTGATAGATTGAAACTTAATAATCTGTCCTTTAATTGGTTAGTTGAAACTATACATTTTCGCCTGAGTGGCTCAGTTGGTTAAGTGTCTGACTTCTGCTCAGGTTATGATCTCATGGTTCGTGGGTTTGAATCCCATGTTGGGCTCTGTGCTGACAGCTTGGGGCCTAGAGCCTGCTTTGGAGTCAGTGTCTCCCTTGCTCTCTGCCCCTCCCCCACTCATGCTCTGTCTTTCTCTCAAAAATGAATAAACATTAGAAAAATAATGACCTATACATTGTAAGTATTAAATTGTTATTTATTATATAATATATAATTATTGTAGATTATGCAATTATTATATTATTAACAGTTATTTCTACCTTTTTATGTTTTCTATTATGTATATGTGGTTTGGTTTGGTTTTTTTCTTTTTCCTGCCACTTTTTCCTGTCTCCCATTGGATAGCTTGGATTTTTATCAGGTGTCTTTCTGTTGCTGATTAAAAGTTATACAGTACATTCTATTTGCATTTTTCTATGGTTTTTCATGACTTAGGACCCAGTACTTATTTTCACATACGTAAGGAAAGTGTACCAATACTTGTGTTTTGTTCTCAAGCATATTTTTACCTCTTTTAGATTCTCCCACTGTCCTGTGTAGAGGATTTAGGGGAAGGGAGGAAGTTGGCCCCTGTACTCAAATTTCCATCTGACCCAAATTGGATTGCTGGGACTGAGATTGGATGCCTAGTTGTGAGCTCCGTGTTTCATGTTCTGAGGAAACAGGATTCTGGGGGCACATCTAGGCATTGAGGTATTCTCATAAAACATTCATTACTCTGAGAAGGCTTTTGGGAATTCTGGTCCTACCATAAGATTTAATGAGTAAAAACTTTGAAGTTGGTTTTTTTTTCCTTTTCTTCTTTCCTCTTTAGAAAAATCCATATGTAGACCCTTGCACTAAAAATCTGTGGACCTGAGTGGTAGGAACCGGAATTTTAAACACGGACATTTCCCAACTTGAGCTAAAAGGTATTGAATGTTTTTGTGCCAGGCGTTGTGTTGGGCACTTTCTCATGATTGTCTCATTTGATCCTTATTAAAAAACCCTGCAAGTTGGATGGGATGTCCATCGACAGCAGAGGAGCTGTTGCTGAGAGGGGTTCGGAGACTGCAGGCGCTCTTCCCCCACGTGTGAGCACCTGCCCTCATCACGTCCGCATCTCTGGACTCTGTCCCCGCTCCTGGTTCCCGTGTCTGCCCAGGCCGCCCTCGTGCAACGGGCCCTGTCCTGTCACACGGATCTCTGGCTTTAGGCCTCTGCTCTCTTGTTCATCCTCTACACGCTGGTCCTAACATTCCGCCTCTAATGCACGCCTGCCCCATCTGGATGGGACGGCTCCTGCACTTACTCTGTTGTCCACCCCCCACCCCCTGCCAGGTGGTCCCCGTGTACTCCTCCTTACAGCGTTCTGCACCACAGCACCAGACTGTCTATAGAGTCCTCACCGCATTTGTGCGCTTGTTATGTGTAAAGCGGCCTGTCAGATGTAGGGCTGACAAGAGCGTTTTTAATAATCTAGATGGGGAAGGTCTTGGCCTGGACACGGATGGTGCCAGTGGGGTTGGAGAGAAGTGAAACATTCATCAGATACTGAGGCAAAAATCAATAGGGCTTGGGGAGGGAGAAAAACATTTTGGATGACTCCCAGGTTCTGGCTTGTGCTGCTGGAACGATGTTGGTGAGCGGAAAGCCCTGTACCAATGGAAAATGGGGGATTACACTCGAGAACGTTTTGTAGGGAACCTCACAGTGTTAGAGGTGCATTCAAAAGAGCCCTGGACTAAGTGGGAAATGGTGCTCTGATTTTGACACACAGTCAGCCCCGATATCTTTATCTGAAATAGACCAGATGACCTTAACTTTCCCACTTTAAGTAGTGAACCCTTCTGTGTGATTCAGTGTAAATTACCTGATCTCAACTTGCCTCTCCGTTCCATGCCATCTCTTCCTTCATTTGTCCATTCAGCGTTTTGGAACCTGCTGTGAACCATGTACTGGGGACATAAGCTAAATGAGACTCCGTCTCCATGAGCTTCCTGTTCAGTCAGGGAGATAGGGAAGTCAGTAATTAGATGCACTAGACCAAAATAAGGTGCTGTGATAGAAATAGAGCAGGGTTCAGGGGGCCACAAATGAGTGCCTAATCAGTTCTCCCGGGTGGGCAGAGCGGGCAGTATGTCTGGGAACACCAGTGACTCTTGTTCTGAGTCTGGAATGAAAAGCAGGCAGAAGTGGGTGTGGAGCAGCATTCCAGACCCAGCCTGCGCACACTCTGGAAGCTGCTGGAAGGCCAGGGTGCTGGCGGCTGGGGAAGGGACGGGTCGAGGGTGAACACAGCCCCTGAAGACTTTTCCAAGGAATTTGGACTTTGTCCCTAAGGCGTGGGGAGTCGAAGTGATACATTTGGATTAGTGATGTTCATATTTATGCTTTTCTAATGCCTGCTATAATTTCTTTCACAATATTAATGTTAGACAAAACAGTTTTTGGGCAAAGAGCAATATTTAAAGGCAGCTGAGGTGCCTGGGTGGCTCAGTCGGTTGAGTGTCTGACTTCATCTCAGGTCATGATTTCACGGTTTGTGAGTTCAGGCCCTGCATTAGGCTCTCTGCTGTCAGCACAGAGCCCACTTCAGATTCTCTGTCCCCCTACTCTGCCCTTCCCCTGCTTGTGCATGCACCCACTCTCTCAAAAACAATAAATAAACATTTACAATAAAGGCCATTATTACATCCTGATAAACAGCAGTTCACCAGGAAGGTATCATAACCCTGAATGTGTAAATGCCTGACAACACAGTCTCAAAATATTTGAAGCAAAAATTAAGAAGGGAAAAATGGAGAAATATACACAAAGTATAAGATAAAAATAAGCCCTCTCTCAAAAACTTTTTGGTTGAGCAATGAAAAATATTAGTACATACAGGAGTTGAGCAAAATAATCCAAAGTTGATATAATGAGCCCTTACCCCAAAGTTAAATAGTATGTTCAAATGTTTGAGATCCATATAAGAAACACTTTAAGTCGTGACCTGGTGAACACACGTGTGTGTACCAGAAACAACGGTTTCATGAAATGTTTCTCTTTACCTGGTGCAATTTTCCTGTTTCCTGTTCTGCTCAGTTTCATTGATGTTAATGCCAATATTCTTATACAAAATTGATTTCATGACCCACTAATGGAGTGACACCTTTTTTCTTAAAAACACCAAGTTTCATGCACACATAGAACATTTAAAAATTGGCTTTCTGGATTCCCCTCACCAAGCCAAGCCTCTGGTGCCCCTCTCTATCCCCCTCTGAGCTTCCCCCACCTGCTAAAGCGAAGATGACTTTGACTCCTGCTTTTACTGAGTCAAGGCCATATGATCAATTCATTTGCTGCTTCTCCATTGCTATATTTAGCTTTTCACCTTCTCCCAGACCTAGAAAAAGTAGTGCCCTTCCTTTCCAAGGGCATCTTTTACACCTGTACTTTGGGTTTCTTCATCTTCTGTTTTCTTTTCCTCCGTGAATATCTCCTCTGGTTCTTATTGCTCCTTGATCATTGCATTAGAAACTCTGTCTTAACGGGTTTAACTGGCTCTCTCTGGATCTCAGAGATGATCTGTGACTATTCTTTTCAGTCATTAGAGCACAAAATTTGGTCGTCTTGATAGTTTTTTCTAGGTTTTTTTTTTTTTAAGTTAAAATTTTCTTGAATTCATGTGGTTCAAAATGCCAAGGATGGAAAAGGGCACTGAGTTAGAACTTTCTCACCCACCTTTTCTTTCAGCTGTTATGTACCCTGTCCTTTCTGCCCTGGCCCCTCTCCTTCGCCCACTCAGGAGAGAAGAGCTGTTTCAGTGTCATTTTTTACTTACTATCTTCCCATCCTTCCCTGGCTTCCTTTCAGGTATTTCCTGTTAACCTCCTGGGCAGCCTTCACTTACTGTCCACCCCACCCTCAAGCTGTGTGGCTCCAGGTCTTGTCCGGCTAAGACCCTTCCAACAACCTTCTCGTTTTTCCTTTCCCTACTCAGTCTCCACCTCTCTGTCAGCTAATCCCTGGCTGCGGTCTTGTTTTATTTATGCCATTATCTGCCTGCCAGAAAGCACACACTCATTAGTTTTTTATTCACATCTCGCCACAATTGGCCTCAGTTCACTTTTTCCAGTCTTATCAATCCGCGTCTTCACCGCAGCCATCGGTCTTCTGTTCCGGACAGCTTGTTCCTTTATTTTTTTAATCTACCTACTTAGCCTGGGACAGTACCTGGTCCCTGGCAGGTACTTGATAAGCATTTCTCCAGTGAAGGGACACATTCCAGAACAAACTTGGTGCTCTCCTCTGCATTATTTTTCTTGTTGCTTTCCTAATGCTGCAAGTTCCTCTTCTATGTAACTGTTTCTGACTGCTTTACCTCTAACTCTGTCTTCCTCTTTCGTATTACTATACAGCTACTTTGGTACCCAAAGGGTAAAGTTCCCAAACTGTGGTCTGCTCGTTTGAGGTCAAGGTTAAGGGTTATGGGTCGTTGGAGCTCTTTTCTTAGAGGGGCATCTGTGTTGGCAGGTGTTGAGACTTGGCCTGCCTGATAGAGATTCTGGCACTCTCTTTGAAAAGAAATCAGGGTATTTTTAGTCTGTACACCAGCTGAATTCCAGAGTTAGGATTTTAAAAATTAATAAATATTTAATGCTGGGTAAAGAACAGCTTTTTAAGAGTATAGATAATGAAAAAAGGATCTATATAAAAATTAAAAACTGAAAACATTTGTAAACATGTCAGAGTGATATCTTTAATATAAAAAGGAAGGAGTATAAAAAAAGTGTTAGAAGATATGAATAACAAAATCATGGAAGAAACATAAGCAACCAGTTTTATAATTAAATGTCTAATTTTATCAGCAATGAAAAGAAAATAAACATCATTTTGGCAGTGGATGCCAGCAAATGAGAACCATTTAAAAAAGAAATTCTAAATAGCCCCAAGAGTACTTTAAAACAAGCATTTCCATATGTTTCTGGCAGAAATCTAAGTTGGTATATAACCTTTGTAGAAAGCAATTTGGTAATCTTTGAAAGCTTTACATTTTATGTTTTCACCTACTGATTTCATTCCTAGGAATCTGTCCTAAAGCTGTTAATTAGGGAGGCAATACAATATTTGCATAATGTTCATCATTTATCACAGTATATTTTAACAATAGGGACAAACTAGAAATCACTTAAATGCCCAAGAGTTAGAAAGTGCTTCCTTTAGTGGAAGATTATGCCGCTGTAAATTATAATTTTGAAGAGTGGATTTTTTTTTAAGTTTACTTTGAGAGAGAGAGAGAGAGAGAGAGAGCGAGAGAGCGCACAAGAGGGGAAAGGGCAGAGAGAGACAGGGAGAGAGAATCCCAAGCAGGCTTTACACTGTCAGCACAGAGCCCGACACAGGGCTTGATCTTAGAAACTGTGAGATCATGACCTGAGCTGAAATTGAGAGTCAGACACTTAACCCACTGAGCCACCCAGGTGTCCCAACAAGTGTTTTAAGGACACGAGACAATGCTCATGAAATGTTATAAGAAAATTGCCTATGCTGCTGTATTTTCAGCCTTGTGATTTGGTATGCACACAAACTCTGACCCTAAACGTAGCAAAATAAGTTATCTGGCTGGTGGGATGGGAGTGGTAAAATACTTTCTTTTGTACAGTATTACCTTCATAGTAAGAATGCATGTTACTTAAAATGGAAATACGGTCTTACTGGTTAGTTCCATGTTTAGGTTCTGTAGCAGGTTGGTGAAGAACACAGGCCATGAGTCAGGCAGGCCTGGCTTTGAATTGCACTTCTGCCCAAAGAGAGTCAACTTCATTTGCCTCCCACTAAGTATATCATTAACAACAAAGACATTTAATACAGTAGCCAGAACTCAAATGAATTTGGAGACTCTGAACTATTGAGTCTGTAATTACCCCATGAGTTATAGATTGATTATAGATTTCACTAAAATAAAATTTAAATGGTAATAATTAAAATGAAATCTAAATTTCCTGCTAAGACAAATATTGTTTTCATTCTTGGTAACTTTTTCCAGGTCTTGAGCTACCACTAGGGTCACATTTCTCTCCATGTATTTAACAGCCTTTTGCGCCTGGGTTTCTCTCTCGAGAATTAAGCACTGCCATTCTCACACAGCCATTGTGTGTAACGAATTAGCTTCTTGTCTGGTCGTGGAGAATAATATCGGGTATGTGCCATCCTTGGGAGAATTGAGAAAAGTCACCAAAGCATTCTGTTCTGTCCTAAGGACCCCTGATTGGGATGCCTGGCACATGGTAGGCACTCAAGAAATGGCAGTGGCTCTTAAGTTTTCCCCAGAGAAGTCACATGAAAGAGCACCGGCTTTCTGGATTTCTTTGCTTGGTGTAAGCTCTTTGGGAAAGGGTGTTTTCCAGAGTGTGATCCAGTAAGTGGACATCTCTATGGCGGCTTCTCAGGCCTTGACTTTGAATCAGGGACTAGCTGTGGGCTACAAGGTAGTTAGAGAACTTGTCTAGCCTGCCCTCTTGCAGTGCACCAGCCTCTTTCCTCCACTGCAGGGCGCCAAAGGACTGCCTCCCATCTGAGTAGCGTTTCAGCCCGTCATTTCTCTCCCCATCCCTGTCCTGCTGTCAGAAACCTTATTCGGGCCTCAGATTTAATGCTTTTTCACAAATTGCTTTACAGTAATGCATTCAGTTCTGGATATTCATAACTGCCCTTTGGGGATATTGATCACTTAGAATAGACTGCTATTGTTTTAATGTGTTTTCTGATGAATATTTTCTCATGATTACTTCTTATTTTGTTTTAGCTACTGATCTACTTCTTGCCTGGAATCCCATTTGTTTGGGGTTGGTAGAAGGTGTTATTGGGAAAATTCAGCTTCATTCAGGTATGTTGTTTCTATCGAGTCCTTAAATTTGTCAAAGTTAACATGGCACTCTGTGACCTTTTCTTCTTTGGGGATGATTGTGGATTCTGTTCTGGCTTTGATTCCTTTGCCTTAATTTTAGGTCTTCTCAAAGTAAATATAGTTCATGTAAGTTTCATGAAATACAAACAAAACTTTAGAGGAAAGGAGGGATAATTTTACAACCTTTCTTCCTCTTAAAGAAAAAAAAATGAAACACCTACTATGTGTCAGGAATTATGCTAGTTGGTAGAACACAGTAAGAAAAAACTGGCCTGTTTTCACCCTTGTTGTGGAGTTTACAGTTTAGGAAGACAGATCTCGGTCAGTAATCACTGAAATAAACGTGTAATTATCTGGTAATTGTGGTAGGTGCCTGACAAAGGCACATGAACTGCATCGGTTTCAAGGGAAAGGGCGGGAGGAGTAAGACGGCAGAGAGAGGCACGTGGCAGACCGTGACGGGCCTACTACCATCCCGGACGCAGTCAGCTTTGGCTAAGGAAGAGCATGGTTCTCTTAGCATGCAGTGTGTCCCTTTCCAGGGCAAACCGATGAAAGGTCTAGGTGATTCACCAGGCCCTTGCTTAGAAGACAGACACTTGTGTCTGGGGTTCAGAGGGAATTTTGTTGATGAGACAAGAGATGTTACATAGGCAGGTTCCAAAAAAGTCCTGAAAAGGACTAACTGAAATATTTTAAGCACTATATTTAAATACCTACTTTTCCTTAGGCCTCAGTTTCAGTGAGTTATGAACTGTAGGCAGCTTTACCACGAGGTACTGTGTCCCTCGGTAGTATGTATGCCCTTTTTTACTCTTCTAAAATAAACTTGTTGTGGGGCACCTGGCTAGCTCAGTGGGTAGACTGTGTGACTTTTGATCTTAGGGTTGTGGGTTCGAGCCCCACATTATTTGTAGAGATTACTTAAAAAATAGAATCTTTAAAAAATAAAACTGTTACGCATTTGGGAGCTAGGTTGCTTTTTCTGTGTGGTAAAGCACCTGTTGCTGGACACCATCTCATTTTCCTTTGTTAGATTCTTTGGTTATTTTTTAAAATTTGTTTTTATTGGGGCACTTGGCTGGCTCAGTTGGTAGAGCACATGACTCTTGATCTCAGAGTTGTCAGTTTGAGCCCCACGTTGGGTGTAGACAATAAAATTAAGTCTTAAAAAATTTGTATTTTAAAATATTTCATAGATACAAAAAGTTACTTATTATAGATGCACGGTATAGGCTGTTGTAAAACAACGTATATATGCCATTCAAATTAAGAAATGAAACATGGTCAGTGTCCTAGGATCCCTCACTGTGCCTTTCTCCAAGTATATTCTGCTTCCTTTCCTTCAAGAGCACCTACAATTTTAAAGTGCTCTTACACTCAGCGTGGAGCCCAGTGCAGGGCTTGAACTCCCGAACCTGAGATCAAGACCTGAGCTGAGATTAAGAGTCGGATGCTTAAATGACTGAGCCATCCAGTCGCTCCTAAAGCACCTACTATTTTTAATTTTTGTGTTTACTACTCCCTTGATTTTCATCATTGCTTTTATTACATATGTATCCCTAAGTAATAACGTTGCTAAGGTTTGTATTTGGGGGACTTTACTATTAAGCTGTTCATGTTTTTTTTTTTTTTACTTCCTTTTTCCCCCCTGACTTGATGTTTTTAAGATTTATCCATGTTGACGTATGAAGCTTTAGTCTTTACTTTCACTATTGTATAAATATATCATAATTTGTCCTTTTCCCTATCACTGGGTAATTGTTTAGGGGGTTATTTTTGCTTTTAGAAATAATACTGCGGGGTGCCTGGGTGGCTCAGTCGGTTAAGCGTCCGACTTCGGCTCAGGTCATGATCTCGTGGTTTGTGAGTTTGAGCCCCACATTGGGCTCTGTGCTGACAGGTCAAAGCCTGGAGCCTGCTTCGGGTTGTGTCTCCTTCTCTTTCTGCCCCTCCCCCATTCACTCTCTGTCTCTGTCTGTCGGTCTCTCTCTCAAAAATAAACATTTAAAAAATTAAAAAAAAAAAAAACACCACGACAAGCATAGCTGGATATTGTGTTTTTGGTAGTTTTATAATTCTTGTGGTACAAGGAGAAAAGCATTTAGACCTTGTATAATCATGCTAAGTATTTTAGTAACACGCTCCTACCTGTCCACATTTACATAAATATATTTTTAATTCATTTATATGCTGACAGGATAATTTCATAGCTGAGTGTTCTGAGCTAAAACTCATTTTCTATTGTTTAAAAGAAGCTTAGGAAACTTCTGAGTTATTTTTCTTCAGTTTCAGGCACATCCTGCAGCAAAGAAAAAAATCATTGAAATCAGTCAGGAGATCTGGATCCGAGCTTTATTTCTTAGCTTCAAGAAGTTGAGGGGGTTACTTACATCTGTTTTGTTTACCATCATGCGCACAATACTATGGATTGACTCATGCAGCTGTTCTGCCCCTTCTCTCCTGTATCTGGGGTCATTCATGTGGCCGAGGGCACCCGGGATTTTGCCGGGGGCATCTGTTTTCTTTCCAGGGGCACCTCCGCCCGTGTAACCCCTCTCACACACAAGGCCTCCCCTGAGGTCCTCTCTCTCTCTCGGATACCTGGGCATTTTTCCAAGGCGGTGGCTGAGTGCCAAGAAGACGAGTCTCGGTGGGTCAAGGTTTATCGAGCCTCTGCTTGTGGCATTGAGCTTGCTAACATTCCATTGGCCAAAGTAAGCCCCACAGCCAAGTCCAAAGCCAACATCAGAGGGGACTTTACAAAGGTTTGTATCCCAGGAGGCTGATGCAGTGGGGCCACGATGCCAGCAGCCTCTGCGTTGTAAGCTGTAAAACAGGAATAAAAATAACTGCCCTCCTTTCCCTCATTGTATTGTGAGTCTAAATGAGATAATACACCTGAAGGTAATAAAGTATCACTATTGTATTAAGGCTCTTTTGTTTGCAAATATAAACCTATCAGGATACACAAAACAAAGTTTTATTAGAAATCCAAGGGATCAAAACCCAGAAGTGGATGTTTTACAGGATCTGAGATTACATTTTGGGGCAGGTGGTCTCTAAGGACCACTTCTCCTATGTATCTCCTTGATTTTTCTCTTTTTTTGGCTTTCTCTGTTTCCGCGTATGTAGGACAAAATTTCTGCTCATAAATGGTACCCTCAGCCCTCAAGCCCAACAACGGGTGCTGTTCCGGACAGCCACCGGGAGACTGCCTATAGCCATCAAGGACTGAGTGGGGAGTCTAGTTCAGACCCCTAGGAAAGAGATTCCTATTGGTGCTGCCTGGGCCATGGCCCCTCCCCCCGTCCCCCGGTTCTCAAAGTTCAACCATGCTCCAGAGCTTTACTTCTTCGGCCAGAGTAGGAGGCCCTGGACTGCAGAGACGCCCCAAAGTTATCTCCTACCAGCAATGAACAGATAGAAGGTGTTGATCGACGAGTTCATGATGCAGGGAGCGTGTGGACATTTTGGAGGCGGTGGACATGGACGTCTCCCGTGGTCAGCTCTGTTTACATGTGCTTTCCAACTCCTTGCACCACTTGCCCTTGGACTCAAAACAAGTGGTTGCTAAGCACTGGGGGTATCTGTTCTACAGGACGTTCTGGAAAAGGGAGAGGTGGAGAAAGAAAAGGTAAGAAAGGAAAGAAAGGAAGGCAGGGAAAGTAATCTCTGTACTTTTTTTTTTCCCTTCTTGTCACATCTCTTCTGAGGTTTGGCTCTTAAGAGGGGGAGTGGGAAGAAAGCAAAGGAACATCTTCTCTGTGCCCCTGCTGCTCTTCCTTCCCTCACCCACCGCCCACGAGAGCTAACTGCAGCCGCGCCCCGGTGTGTCACTCGCCCCCACGCCCGCCCCCCAGTTCCCCACCCTTCTCGCCTTCCCTCCCTGCGTTCTCCGCTCCGTGATGCCTCATCCCCAGTCCTCCTTGAGCCCCACTAAATCTCTTGCTCCGGCCACACCATCAGCTTGGCCGGTTGGAGGTTTGTTCCCTGGATGACCTGGGCCTAACATAATCACTTCAGATGCATGTTCCCCCGGGAACATCTTACTTCTGGGGGTAGAGGATTGGGGGGGGGTAACATGTCTGCACTTAAACTCTTTTCACTCCTGTTTCCCTCCTACTTATTCTCTACATTTCAATGCACGAATTTTTGTTCTTGTCTAGTGTGATGGGAACATAAGTTTATTTGAACAGATGTCATTGACAGTCTAACAATGGCGTGGGTGAGCCATGCCACTGTTCCTGACTGTCACTGAACTCTGAGCTCTGGAATGTAAGCAGTTGTGACTTAGGAACAGTATTAGTTTTCGAGGGCTGCCATAGCAAAGTCCTGTGGACTAGGGGGCCTAAAGAATAGAAATGTATTTTCTCACAATTCTGGAGGCCAGAAGTCCAATGTCAAGGTGTTGGCAACAGTTTCTCCTGAGGTCTTTCTCCTTGGCTTGCAGATGGCTCTCTTCTCCCTGTGTCTTCACATCGTCTTCACACTGGCCTTTCTCTGTGTGTATCTGGGTCCAAACTTCCTCCTACAAGGGCACTAGTCACTTTAGGGTCCTAATGGGCCCACCCTAATGACCCCATTTTAACCTAATGATGTCTTTAAGACCCTGTCTGTCCAATACGGTCACATTGTGAGGAAGGCCTCTTCCCCTCATGTTTGCAGGCAGGTGGACTTTCAGCTAGGGTGAAATATAGTCTATCTCTGCCAACTTGAATGTGCCTGACTTTGGTTTGACCAGTGGGGTTTACCAGTTTGAAGAACAGAAAACAGAAGGGACATGTGACATGGTAAATAGATGAAAGAAAAGCACCGCGAAACATCAACACTTTTTTTTATCCATTGTAGGGTCAAGGAGGACAGAAGAATGATAGATTCTTATCACACCTATAATTACACATTAATTTTTTGTGTTCCTTTTTTCTCGTGGCCCCTCTCACCTCGTCCCCTGGGATAAGCTCCAGGAAGACAGGGGCTGTTTCTCTTGTGCTCACTGCTGTGTCCCTACAGCAGGACCGCACATAAATGTTCATCAAGTGCTGCTGTACCAAATAATTAGGGAGAGCCTACTGTGCACCAGGGTCTGCACTCGGTGCTGCGGACGGTGGGGGAACAAAACTCGAAGCTTCCAGGAGTGTAGGACTGGGTCCAGGAGCTAGATGTTAACTACCCAATCACACTGTGTGCTCGTTCCGCTTCAGCTTCTGGAGAAGAGTGTGGGATGTTGTAAAGCACGTGGCAGAAAGGCCTGACTGGTGGGTGCAAGTCCCGGATGGAAGGCGGCCCTGAGGACTTGACGTCCGAGGCAAGGCCGGAAACACGAGTGAGACCGCCTGGACAAGGCCAGGGTGAGGGCACAGAGTGAGAAGAGAGATGGCCCTTGGCAGAGTCTGCAGCTGTGCAGAAGGCCCGCATGACTGATGTTTCTGTTTTCTGTGTGAGGCTGGGGAGAGAGCCGCATCTTCACAGAGACCTCCAGGAAGAGGTCGCATTAGGCTGGAGGCTTTGACTGGATCACAAAATCAGAACTATTCCTTAGATCAGAGTCTATTTTGGGGAAAAAAAATCTATTTTGAAGATAGAAAAGATATGCTCAGGGTAAAAAGTATCTGAATATATTAAAAAAAAAGTATATATTCCGTGATATTTTCAGAAATAGCGTGAAAACTGTAAGGAATCTTGATTGATTTCACAATAGAGGCTCTTGGCGTAGTAATTGAGTGAGTTACTACTCGTAGTATCGAACAGCCAGAGACACGCTCACCGCGGTAGCTCCCATTCATTAAAATCGCGCTGGCCATCTGCTCCTTCTCCACTGTTGAAGTGGTGAAGATGTCTCCATCATTAAAATGGTAAAATGTACTATGCATATGGTCTTAAAAAGTGTGATTTTAGTCTGCTGCGGAGACTTGGCTAGGACACTGATGACATGAAATCTTTGGTATATTTCGGTGATGAATGAGCGGAATGTCACTAGCCTTGCTTCAGTACTTTCCTGAAGAGCCATTGGAAAACCCCAGCTGTCAAGGGCCCTGGAGGGAACACAGAGAAGCCTGGGATGCTCTCGGCCTCCACCCTCCACCAGGGGCCTGGTTCTTGGGCTTCTTGTGTTTAAATATGAGTGTGGTTGTTGGTGTCCATTTGCATTGTGGGAGAAGTAGATTGTTTTATTGTCTACTGACAATTCATGTTATTAAAAACGTGTATTGTAAAAACGTGCGAAAATGGTCGTAGAACTCCGTACATTTATTAAAATCGTTGAGTTGTATACTTACAGTGGGGGAATTTCATGGTATGTAAATTCTCAGTGAAGTCATTAAAAACATTTAAGTTGGAAGGGAGCTTTTGACATACACTGTTGTTATTCTGATTTTATCGTAATTAAAAAAGTAAATACCTCTCTTCTGAGGTTACACCTGTTGATTTTTCTTTTTCATGTACTAAAGTTGCTTTGAAGGAAATATTCTAAGGAAGTATTATTTGTGACCTAACATTTCTATCTAAATAGGAATGACTTAAAATGTAATTCAAATGTAGTCATCTTATATTCACTTTGTTATTCTTTTTTTTAATTTTTAATGTTTATTTATTATTGAGACAGAAACAGAGCATGAGCGGGAGAGGGGGAGAGAGAAAGAGGGAGACACAGAATCCGAAGCAGGCTCCAGGATCTGAGCTGTCAGCACAGAGCCTGATGTGGGGCTCGAACCCACAAACTATGAGATCATGACCTGAGCTGAGTTGGATGCTTAACCAATTGAGCCACCCAGGTGCCCCTCACTTTGTTATTCATGAGGGTTCCAGAATTATTATTTTGGAGGTAAAATTTTCATTGGTGATTAGGTTCCTGGTTAACCCTTAAAAGATTCTGTAATTGTAGTTTAGGGGACCGACTCTGTACCTGGTTTTGGGTCTGGGAAGCAGGCAGCTATGTGGGGGAGGTTCCTTTCTCTGACTGACATCTTCTCACTCTTTTCTGCTTTCCTTCTCTTCCTTTTACTGTCTCCCAAGGTATGTGGGTACCGAATGGCCTTACCTCCTCTCTTTGCTCCCTTCAGCCTCTTCCATCACTTTACACTGCAGAATTTTCCATCACCTCCCTTGTCCCTGATCTGAGCTCCGGTCTCCTTGGTGTGGATGGTTCCACCACCCTGGCAGCATAAACTGGACACACAAGTGTGACCCACAGTTTTGAGTCTTCCCAGTGGTCATCAGATAAGCAAGCTTCTTGTTTCCGAGCCCATCTCCAATTGGCAGATTTTCATATTTTCAGGCAGGGAGATTCTTTGGAGATGGGCCAGCTTGCCTCTTATGCTGTTCCACTATCATTCCATTTTCTGTTTTTCTAAGTTTATTTATTTTGAGAGAGCGAGAAAGTGAGAAGGAGGGGTGGTGGTGAGTGTGGGGAGAGAATCCCAAGCAGGCTCCATTTGCACTGTCAGCACAGAGCCTAATAGAGGACTCGATCCCACAAACCATGAGATTGTGACCTGAGCTAAAATCAAGGGTCAGACGTTTGATGACAGAGCCACCCAGGTGTCCCCTTCTATTCCATTTTCTGCTTATAAAGCATTTGTTCTTTTTAAAAAATTTTTTTAAATATTTATTCATTTTTGAGAGAGTGTGAGTAGGGGAGGGGCAGAGAGAGAGGGAGACACAGAATCCGAAGCAGGCTCCAGGCTCTGAGTGGTAAGCACAGAGCCTGATGTGGGGTTCGAATCACGGACTGCAAGATCATAACCTTGGCCGAGTTTGTACACTTAAACCGACTGAACCACTCAGGCGCCCCAGCCATTTGTTCTTAAACTCCAGTTTGTCTCAGAGATTCATATGACAGTGATATTAAAATTTTTAGCTTTGGAAAAAGGATTGTTACAGTAAGAGTGACTGTATGTATGGACCACCTGTAAAGGTGCTTTCTATATTTATTTCCTCCTTTTAGATTCTTTTTGAGCTTGTTCTCTTACTAAATATTCTCAAGTGATTATCATCAAATTGTTGTCAGACCTGATGGTTTAAGAAAAGAGATTCTTTTTTTTTTTTAATTTTTTTAATGTTTTATTTATTTCTGAGACAGAGAGAGACAGAGCATGAGCGGGGAGGGGAAGAGAGAGAGGGAGACACAGAATCCGAAGCAGGCTCCAGGCTCTGAGCTGTCAGCACAGAGCCCAACGCGGGGCTCGAACCCACAAACATGAGATCATGCCCTGAGCCGAAGTCAGAAGCTTAACCGACTGAGCCCCCCAGGCGCCCCAGAAAAGAGATTCTTGATAAATACAGTAAGTTGTCATTTACTTAGACGTGGGCCAGTATCAGCCAGCCAGAGCAGAAAGTGAAGGTTAGTGATTGAATTGACTTGTTTTTCGAGTTTGTTAGAACCTATGGGTTTGGGCTCCCCTCTTGGAGGGGCCAGCTGCCTCCAGCCCTGAAGCAGACCTGTGTCCCCTCTCAACCAGTAATTTGTCTTCATGCTGGTAAACCTGCATCATGAATAAAAATCCCAGTTATACTTCATGTATTTGTTATACCCAATAGGTAGGAGAATATGTAATACATTAAAGTTTTCAGTGAACATATGAGAATACATCTTCGCACCTTAAGGAAGGTAAGCTATAGTTATGTGGAAAATGTACTTTTCTATATAAATTCATGTTGCCCAATGATAATAAGCTTGACTTTTCTACTTTTCTAAAACTATTACAGACACAAAAGGTTTTCTATTTTTATACAGTAACAGAGATTGTTCCATTTTATGGCAGTCATTATTAGGGACCTAAATTCATCCTGAGCATCATAAGCTAACCTGAATATGTTTCTGATTCCACCATTTGGTATTTTTGAAATGGTGCCTATTAAAAATGCCTCTTGCCCTTAATGCTCTCTTTGTGAGATATTGTCAAGTTTCTACAAACCTGGTCTTGAGGAACCTTTACTAGTCAGCAGAGCCTCCAGTCAGGAAACACTGAGTAACTACTATGTACGGAAGATGAACAAATTAATAATTGGCTTTTGAGTTGGTAAGAGAATTAGAAGGCCAATGTGATGTACTTTTAGCTACGAGGTACCTGACTGAAAATAACAGTGCTGGTATAGTGGTGGTATTTTTACTCAGTGTACAATGCCCCTAAAATATATTCAGAGATGTGTAGTGATTTATTTCTATTAAGGGGGGAGTGGAGCATTTCTGTTAATGTAGTTAAAAAATAGAATATAGAATATATTAAATATAGAATAAAACATTAAATATGCTATGAATTCACATCTTTAGAAATTTAAATTTATTTATAAATTTGCATAAAGCCAACTCTATAGACTCTTGCTCATATTCCTATAAAAGTACTCACTGGACGATTAATAGCTTATGCAGTGGGTATCAATGAAGTAGGTTTTATGCACATATCCAACTGAATATAAATTCCTTCCAAAGATTTGTATTAAAAAAAAACAAAAACAAGATCCTTCAAATTGGAACATAATTTATCCTGAGCTAAGCCATTAAGATATCCCAATTATTAGATTCTCTTATAATGTATAGTGTGTTAATATAATATTATATAATGGCTCATTTGAAGAGACTTCACACATTAAAAAAAATGAAATCAAGAGAAACTAGTCAGATTCTGTTTCTGACAGCAACAGACTAGCAGTATTTGAAGAGATAATAGCCAAGAATTTTCCAAAACCAATTATGAATACAAGTCACAGCTTTAAGAAGTACTTTGAACCACAAGGGGAGAAGTATAAAGAAAACCACACTGTGGCATCTCAAAATGAAACTGATGAAAACTACAGACAAAGAAAACACGCTGAAAGCAGACAAAGGAAAAGTACACATGAAATTCAAAGGCATGCAGTGAGCCTTGATAGAAACAATGGAAGCCAGAAGATGACAGTATGATGTCTTCAAAGTGCCTGTCTAGAATTTTGTACCTTTAAAAGTTAAGGAAAATAAAGACATTTTGAGACAAACTAAAACCGAGAGAATTTGTCACTAGCAGGATCTGTTAGAAAGAAAGACTAAAGAGAGTCCTTCAGGTAAAAAAGGTAAATGACTCTAGATGGGAGCGTGGAAATATGGGAAGGGATCTCCATCCCTTCTATCTACAGAAAATGTCAGTATGCTGGTAAATTTAAAGGAATTTGGCTTTATCCTTTATATGGATCTTAAAATAAAATAGAATTAAAACATACAATAATAGAAATGATAAGGAGTTGGAAGGGGTTGGTGTTCTAAGGTCCTTTACCTGTCCAGGAACTGGTAAAACTGGTTAAAAAAAAATAAAGGAAAAAAAGTTTTTGTAGGTCATCGTTCATGTTCTCATCCCCTACAATATAACCACTAACAAAATAATCAAAGATTATAAAATGTGAATAAAAGGGAAAATAGAATAACAGTTTAAAAAAATCCCCCCCAAAGGTAAGAAAAGTATATAAAACAGGTTGAACAAAAAAACGATGGTAGATTGATTTCTAAATATATCAATAATTACATATGAATGGATTTAACACTCCATTAAAGCCCAAAGCTTTCGTACTGGGATCCATCTAGAAGCTGCTCTCCAGTCAAGCACTTTAGGTGTATGTATACAGAATGGCTGAAAGTAAAAGGATCAAAAAAAATCTTGCAAATGCTAACCTACTGAAAACTGAGCTGTAGTATACTAATATCAAAGCAGACTTTAAGGCAAGAAGCATAGAATGATATATATCTCAATAAGAACAGAAGGTTTAAGTCACCAGAAAGGTCTAACAATTTTAAATTGGTATGCACCTAAACCTAACTTCAAAATTATAAAGAGCCATGAGTCATTTAATGCAAATTGGTTCAGACTGTCAATTTGAAATGACAGAGACACATAAAAGTATTCTTGATGTCAGTTTGACACAGAGGAAAGAAACGGTGAGCCAACTGTAACCTCCTTTCCTGATTCTCAGTTTCCTTCTTTACCATCGTGTCTCCATCCTCCGATATATGTGGTGGGAACGAGGCATCATCTGTAGAAGCCCTTCAAGAATTTAAATATTTGTATTCGCATATTCTATGACAAACAGCTGTGGAGTATATAGTGTCCGCCTGTCTTTGGGGTAGTATTTCTTTGCATGTGGACGTGGTTACGGACCCCACTGTGCCCTCCGTTCACACTGGGCTGTGTTAAGACAGCAGGTCCTCATTGCTGTGCCGTTTCCCACCTTCGCTGAGAAGCGGACCCAGGAGAGGTGCAGGGCCCGCTTTGTCCTCAGGATACAGTCTGCTCTCTGGGGGCAAGCTAACGGAGGTAAATGTGAGAGTCAACAGCAGACTTCTCTTTTTAGTTTTGCCTTTGGTCATAATGCGAATGGTTGTGTAGAGATGCAGAGAAAGGAGAAAGTGTCCAAAAGAGCAGTAAAAACAGAACCTACAAAATCAATTATGGTTGTATGCTACGAAATGCCTTCTCTCTCTCTCTCAATAAATATAAATAAAGTCTTAACGAAAAATCCTACCCTACTGAACCAGTTCAAATTAGAACCAGTCTTTGGAAAAGGTAAGCCAGAAGAAAAGAAAATAGGAAAAGCAAAATCTTTTTCACACAAATATTTCATTCACTTCAGTTGTCTGGCACATATATGAATACATACTGCATGTGCATTTCTTTCTGGAGCTCTTTTAGTTGAATCTCACTTAAGCCATTTACCAGGTTAACCAATGCCCCCCACTGCCTCTCTGCAAAGCCTGTTGGTGGACGTCCTGGATGCTCCGAAGCCTGAAAGCTGGTGGCTGGTGGGGGACTGTGTCGGAAGCCCTCTCTCTCCTGGTGGATCATGGATTGTGTTTGTTCTCAAACCTGTTTATAGCTATATAAACTCATTATTTGTAATTACATGATTAAATATTAAACCCACCAATTCTAAGTGCAAAAGGAAGACTTGCTTCTATGAAAGTTGAACTGAATACTCTGGAAATACTTAGGTAAAACTGTATTGCATTAAAAAGAAAAAGAGTAAGGGGCGCCTGGGTGGTTCAGTTGGTTAAGTGTCCGACTTTGGCTCAGGTCATGATCTCACGGTCTGTGAGTTCGAGCCCGACGTCTGGCTCTGTGCTGACAGCTTGGAGTCTGGAGCCCGCTTCAGATTCTGTGCCTCCCTCTCTCTCTGCCCCTCTCCAGCTTGCTCATGCATTCCTTCTCTCTTCCTCTCTCAAAAATAAACAAACATTTAAAAAATTTAAAAAGAATAAACAGCAGCACTGACTACCCATCAGTGGCTCATTCACAAAGAAAAATTCTAGGTGAATCGATATACATTTGAATGTTTCATACGAAAACTAAAATTAAGGAGCTTCTGGGTGGCTCATTTGGTGGCGTGTGTGACTTAATTTTGGTTCAGGTCATGATCTCATGGTTTGTGGGATCGAGCCCCTCACTAGGCCCTACACTGACAGCGTGCAGCTTGCCTGGGATTTTCTCACTGCCCCTTCCCTGCTTGCAGGCAGGTGCAAAATAAACATTAGATAATCAAACAAAATAAACATTATAAATAGATTTTTTAAAGGCATCTTTAAGCTTTCAAGTAAGATTAAAAGGACTAATGCCAAGCATGATAATTAATTGTTCTCCCTGACGTAGGGTTTGGATTTGATCTAAAGAATATCCATGGAATGGGGAATAATGGTCAAAAGGAACTTTAGCTTTATTCATTAACATTTACATTTTTTTAATGTTTATTTTTGAAGGAGAGAGAGAGAGACAGAGCAGAGGAGAGGAGAGGAGAGGCAGAGAGAGAGGGAGACACGGAATCCGAAGCAGGCTCTAGGCCCTGAGCTGTCAGCACAGAGCCCATTGTGGGGCTTGAACTCAGGAACCATGAGATCATGACCTGAGCTGAAGTCGGATGCTTCTTTTTTTTAATATTTTTATTTTTTTATTTTTTATTTATTTCTGAGAGAGACACACACACACACACACACACAGCAAGAGCAGGGGAGGGTCAGAATGAGAGAAAGACACAGAATCCAAAGACCGGCTCCAGGCTCTGAGCTAGCGATCAGCACAGAGCCCGACGCAGGGCTCAAACCCACGAACCGCGAGATCATGACCTGAGCCGAAGTCGGACGCTTACCCGACTGAGCCACCCAGGCGCCCCAACGTTTACATGTTTAAGCAAATGAATGTGTCCGTGTATTCTTTATAAAATTAACATTAATAGAAATAGATGGCTGGCCACTCATCATTGCATCACGTGCTAATCGTTATGTTGGTAGGATGGATACTGTGTTGAGAAACCCGTCGGTGGAATACTTCCCAGAGGTCAGGTCATGAGTATGTCTAAAAACATTTTCTGAAATTGGATGAAAAAAGTTTTTTGAGAAAATCTTTATTCGCCAATTGTTTTTACCCTTTTAAGTGAATCAGTCATTGTATAGAGCAAGCAATTGACTCTTTTCCAGTACTATTGTTCTAGCTAGCCCCTACTGGTCATCCTTTTCAAGATCATCATTTCCTAATCAGTTTTCTTATCTTGCTGGGGAAGTCAGATTTCCTTGTTGTCCCTTCCTGGAGGACCCAGGGTTACAAAACTGACGGTTTCTCCCATTGTAATATGTTAAAAAAGGTGAAAGAGTATCTTTATGCCAAAGGACCTTGCGAGCCGAAGTTATCTTGGACTCGGTTGCTCTGCACATGCACATCTCAGTGTAGAGCTTTCATTGAGCCACACTTGTTTTCCTGGTAGATGATATAGATTAATACTGCCTTGGTGCTTTTAAAAGTTTAATTACAGAATTATGCCTGACGCAGACTGGGACTGCCAAACCCTGGTGACTGGGCGCTCCTACCTTTTCCTTGTCTTAAACTGTAAAACACATATTTGCATCATGTAACCCTGTTCCTAACATGTTCATTCTTGCCAGACTTTCCAGACTTACGGGGTTGTTATGTGCTGTTTCACCTAAAGGAAAATTATTATACAAATAGTTCGCTATTATTTTCCATGAGGTTTTTGTTTTGCTTTGTTTTCTAGAGTCGGTGGTTTTGTCTGGAGGAGATAGCGCTGTGTCCAATTCAAAATTTTCATTTTCCTTCCATTGTGATCATTTTAATTGGGTGTTTGTCTGTTTGTTGGAACAATGGTAAGAAAAGGTAGCTGTTTGGAGTGATGTTGATGTAATTTAAGAATTAATAGGCTGTCCTAGCTTTACCTGTGTCTTTGGCAGAAAATATATTTTTTAGTTTTTTATTCTCTGCTTTGCTAGGTAAAACTCATAACAAGTTCTTTTATTTATTTTTTTAGAAGGAACTTTAAATATAAACTGAAGGGGCGCCTGGGTGGCTCAGTCAGTTAAGCATCCGACTCTTGATTCCGTGTCAGGTCATCATCTCCCGGTTCATGATTTTGAGCCCTACATTGGACTCTGTGCTGGTAGTGGTGGAGCCGACTTGGGATTTTCTCTCTCCCTCTCTCTGTCCCTCTCCTGCTTGCACTCACTCTCTTCCTCTCAAAATAAACATTAAATTTTTTAAAATTACAATTAAAAAAAATTGAGATGTAATCCAAATGCCATAAAATTCACCCCTTTAAACATGTACAGTTCAGTGGTTTTAATACATTCTCAGGGTTGTACAATCATTACCACTAATTCCAAAACATTTTCATCATCCCAATTTGCTTGGATTATAACTAGTAGAAATCTATTCCCCTATTAATTTTACTTTCCATGTTTTCTTTATTTTTAATTTTTATTTAAGTTCTTATTTACTTATTTATTTATTTTGAGAGAGAGTGTGAGCAGGGGATTGGGGGAGAGAGTAGGCTCTGTACCATCAGTATGGAGCCCAATGCGGGGCTCCATCTCAAGAACCGTGAGATCATGACCCGAGCAGAAATCAAGAGTCTGGCGCCCAATTTACTGAGCTACCCAGACACCCCTCGTGTTTTCTTTTCTATCAAATTGTGAAACTGAAAACAGGAGATTAAAAAACTTAAGAGACCAGTTAACTCAATGTAGTTTGTAGATGGGTTGAAAGTCAACCATAAAAAAGACTTCTAAATCCATGGTTCCCGCACTTCAGCTGCTAAATTACTTCAGCGCAGATTCTAGATACACGGTTTATCCAGCACACTTCAGTATGTGTTTCGGCGCCATTTAACGACCTACATGCTCTCCCCCTCTTTATCATAGCGTACCAGGTGCCCACCTTGTCTGGGTCTGTGTGTTCTGTTCTCCTCTGGTATTCATCTGACCATTCCTATACCACTACCCCATTATTTTAATTACCCGCTTTATAGTATGTTTTGCTATCTGGTAAACATTATCTCTTACTAACAATAACATGAATTATAAAGATTATTTAATCCTCATAGCTATTCTCTGCATCAGGCAGTTCTATCCTGTTCTATAGATAAGAGCACCAGGAAGTCAGCTAAGTATTGTGCTGCTAAGTACCCGGCAAATGAGGAGTGAGTTAAAATTCAAGTCCGAGTTCTGAACTCAAAGTCCAGCCCATGAAAGCCTCCCTGAAAAGGGAAGGCTGATATTTACAGATTTTCGCTGTTGTTTGATCATTTACATTATATTTTTTCAGATTTAATTTTCATCATAACTCCCCAGATATACTGATCAGTCCATAATATATGTTTTTAAAGAGCACCTTTTCCACATTTGTTACATTTTTTTTCTGTAGAACTAGCTAACTAAACTCTAAAAGTATGCATATTTTATTTTATTTTACAGGTCATCTCTGTATGCATACTTTATTTTAAAATTATTTGAGTGTGGAAGTTGTATTTCAGTCTTGGCAGCATCAGTATTTTTATGAAAAAAGAAAAATGATGCATTTTGGTTTCCCAAGTGAGTTCATACATGGAGTAAAACCTCTGTTCGAAGGTCAATATTTTAATATTTTGGCATTATGCCATTAGGTTTATTGGGAAGATATTCATCATTCTTGATTATGCGTATTGTTTTTCATTGCTGTGATTTATTAAAACCGTAATTTACAATGTTAATATGAAATGTATCCGAAGTAAACTCCAGCTAGAAGGCATAAGCTAGGGAAAGGACTTCCTAGTGTTGGTCTGCTGCCAGCACTCTAAGAGAAATTATTCCTGTGACATGAGGAATCCCGTAGTAAGGATTTTGTTTTATTCAACAAAAGTCATTGACATTCAACAGTATTGTTTGTTACTAATTCGTAGCCTTCTGAAGAACAAGTGTTACATGTGCCTTATTTATTATGTGTTAGGTTTATCATATGATAGCTGCTTGATAACCTTGATCCATGCCTGAAGTACTCCCTAGCCCATGGTAGGTACTCGGTTAATGTTTAATGATAATGAATAATGAAATGGCCTGTAAATGCCTTGAAATTTCAGAGTAAATTTCCACCGTACTTTATAAACAGTTATGAAATTCTTCCAAATTCTTGCATCTATGAGTTGCCTTAAGCCCTTCTTCAAAGCACAGTCTGTAGATTGAGAGTTGATTGATATTTGGGGGAAATTGAAATACAATATATTTCTTTAAGAACATTTTTTATATGGTGGATGTATATCCATCATGTTGGTTTTCTACAAGAAATTACTGAAACATGATTATTTTTATTTTGGGTGCTAATTAGGCAGTACTTTTTTAAAGGGTGTCTGTAACTTCATGAACTGAAAAATTGCATTTGTATGCTGTCTTTCATAGACCATTTCTCATTTAATTAAAAATCGTTTGTGAGAAATAAAAATTTGGATTGGAAAGATCACTGTTGGGCCCCTGGGTGTTTTCTTTCCTTCTTTCTTGTACTTACTAAAGATTTCTTTAGTTTATTTTACCATCTCCCTCCCCTCCTACCCTACCCCTTCGCCTCATTATATTATTTGCTCAGTCCTACTGTGCACATAAAGTGGTTTTGGAATCGCTAACTCATGTCCTTCCAACAAATTCACTAACCAGAGTACAATATTATATACAGTCTTTATCCTTTAAAAAAATACTGTTTTCCAGAGTTATTTAGGTGAGGTTTTTCTAACCATGTGGTTACATTATCCATTTGTATTAGAATTAAGTTGCTGTTGGCATTTCATTTTTAGTCCCCCCCTCCCCTTTCTGGTTGAAAGCAACTATTTCTTTATTTTTGAGGAGATGTGAAATATCACTGTGGTCCCAGGAGTCAGAACTATGTGAAAGGGTAAATATACTCAGAGAACTGTCATTTGCCCTGATCACTTTCTCTGTCCTGTTTCCTCCTTCTTCCATCAGATTTCTGCCTACTACTCTCTGTAGGTAACCAGTCTTGTTAAATTCTATCTTATCTCTTTTGTTTTTGTGTGCAACTGAGCAGTATATGAGTATTTTCTCATATTTTCTTCCATAGAGGCTGGCTCTAGACACTCTTTTGTACTTTGATTTGATAGTAAATCTATGACTTTATTATATCCTTATTCTATAAATATATCCGGTTTGCCCACATAATATATCCAAGAATAATTTCTTGTCGGTTCCTCGAACATGCCTAATATCTTTTCTACGGCTTCATAGTATTCCACTGAGTGGATGTGTCCTAGTTTATTCAACCACTGTCCTATGTCTAGACCAGATTGTTCCTAGTATTTTGCAATTACAAATGGCTACAATGAATAGACTTGAGTGTACATACTTTCGGACTGGTTGCATGTCTTCGGGGTGGACTCACAAGAGTGGGATTGCTTGGTTTAAGGTAAGTGCACGTGTTTTTATTGTTAGGGAATCACTACATTTCCCTCCAGAAAAGCTTTATCTGTTTGAATGTATGAATTCCCACCAGCACTGTATGTCAGTCCCTGTGTCCCCTCAGCCTTGCCAGTGAATGTCCTGTCATACCTTTTATTTTCCCCAATCTGATGGGTGAAAATGGCATCAGCACATTTTAATGAGTGAGATGCAACATCTTTTCCCATGTTCAGGGCCATTTTTATATCTTTGTCGTGTGCTTTACTTTGAAGGGGTATATGTAATGTATATATATTTTGTTGTTAGATTATTCGTCTTCAGGTTGCTAGGATAGTAGCACTTTACAGATACCACATGTTCGTGTGATTTTTCTCTTACAGACCTTCCATGGTGGCTTATTTTAATTCGGCAGAAAGCGTTGGTGGGCAAACTTCCGGGAGACCATGAGGTCTGTAAAGTTACCAAAATTGCTGTGCTGTCCCTTTCTGAAATGGAGCCTCAGGATCTTGAGCTAGAGGTAAGGTGGAAGCCTCAGGAAATTTTATGGAAGCTTGGTGTAAATATAATAACAAATAGGAGGATTTGGTTTAGTAGACCAAAATTGTAATTTTAGGACTGGATAATATTTTTTAAAGTAACTTAATCCTGTGGTTTTCAAACTTCACTTTAGTAGCGGAAACGTTCGTACTCTGTGAAATCCAGTGTATCAGCTGCATAAAGGCAGAAGTGGAGATACAGGGGAGGGGATCCTTGGGACCTGCCCGCTTGGCCGCTCCTGGAAAGCCACTTTCTGCTTCCAGGGAGCACAGTACTCTGCACAGTACAGGGTAAAAACTCCTGAGTTGGGAGAGAGCGGACTTAGGAAGGTGACATTTAACTTACTCTATATCGGTTTTATTCTGTTTCTCGAAGTTTTTCTAAGCATATATTTCTTTTGTAATTTTTTTAAAAGATTTTTTTGAAGAAAGAAGCCACTGATCTAGTGCAATATTTTAATTTTTCAGGAGGAAACCAAGCCTACAATAGAGGGACTTAAGGCCAAAATAATGAGATTTCCCAGGGCCAGGATTTTTTTTTTTTTTTTAACCACACGGTACCACCACTTGGTAGAAATAACCAGGGAAAGCTTTTGTGTCACGTTTGCTGTTGGTGTGGGGATGTTGTGTTTGGGGACGTGCTCCCTCTGCCCTGGGGTATCCCAGTCACTATGTGATGTGTGAGACCCTGACGGTTGGTGGATTATCCTAAATAATGCCTCAGACCACCCTGTAGGGTGAGCACTGTTGCACCCACACGATACAGATGAAGGAAGGAGACTCGGCAAGAGTTAAGTCACAGCAGGCGTATGATGGGGTCCGGACCTGGACTCGGGCCATCCGGTCGTGTGTCACTCTGCTGGGCTGCCTCCCTGATACCTAAACAGCAGGAAATAGATACCAGAGCACCCACTATCCCACAGTCAATACCTGTTTTTCTAGGCTGGTTTCTTGGGGAGGAAATTTGGGGGCAGGGTTAAATTGTTTAAAAAAATAAATAAAAATAACATTTTTATGCTTCAGATTGTACTGGAAGTTGGACAGTCTAATTTTTAGAAACCAACATTAAGATGAATTTAAGAGGACCCCTCTGTTTTATTTATTATAGGAATCAAAAAAAGGCTAGACTATTTCTTATTCCCCTTTATTGGTGCTAGAGCTAGAACATGAATCATTATTGCTGATCCAGAGACAAATAACTTAGGTAGCAGTTAGGCCTATAAGAAGCAGGCCTTGGGGCACCTCAGTTGCTTAAGCTTCCGACTTTGGCTCAGGTCAGATCTCACGTTCGTGGGTTCGAGCCCCGCGTCAGGCTCTGTGCTGACAGCTAGCTCAGAGCCTGGAGCCTGCCTCCAGTTCTGTGTCTCCTTCTCTCTCTGCCCCTCCCCCTCTCATGCTCTGTCTCTCTATGTATCAAAAATAAATGAAACATTAAAAAATTAAAAAAAAAATAGTGGACCTTTGCAGCCAGACTAGCAAAAACTCTTGTAAAATTTACTAAACCGATAAATGTGTCATCAGTGTCTTTGGATGGCTTTGCTGGCAAATTGAAAGATCAGCATGGATTTCTGTCACCAACCTTTGCCTTGAGGGGGAGCACCCCTTGGGCTGCCATTCTGGTCTAAGCACTAGGCTAGGGACCCTGGTGGTTAGATTTAGAGCAGGGGGCCTGCTTGGCTGCACTTTATCCACATGGCAGTCGTTGCTTTGCGCACTTACACTCCCAACTCTGTCACTCCTCATCCAGGGAAGTTCGGGACCCTTGTTGGATTTTTCAGGGAAGTTTTCTGATGCCCTTTTGCTCCCCAATCTGTAACATTCTTGAGATTAGTAGCTGACTATTGTAATGGGGGAGGAGGCAGGTAATGACATTTACATGGAATTTTTTAAACACAGAAATGTGAATATTACGAAAACTTTAAGTTTTTCATTCTACACATTTTTCCTTTTGTCTCTATTCTCAAGTAAAACAGATTACCTTCAAATAAAAATGAAAATGAGATTTCCCCCCAACGTGAAAGATGTGACTATTTTTACAGCACTGTCGGACCGTATTTGCTACAGCACTTATCATGCGCTTTAAGGGTATGGTCCATGTTAAGAGTTGAAAGTATAGTAATGATCCCTGTTAATTGGGGGTAAACGTGACGTAGAGAAAGTATTTCCAGATCCTATTTTTGGAATAGTTTGGCACACCTTTCTCTATGGAGATTATCATTTTAGAAATTTGCACTTAAGCCTTTTCCCCTTTTTTAGAACAGCTTTTCAACAGTGAAAAACAGGAAGAACGAGCAGAGAACAGTTATGTCGGAAATCATGAATTCCTTGCTTATTTTCCAACATGTAATTAAAATCTTTGGGATCTTTATTCCTATTTCCATATAAATCCATTTAAAAGGGGCTTTTATAAGTTTAGTAATCATTGTTATTTGTTTTGATTAGTCAATTGTAAACGAGAAGGGAAAAAAGCCCACTACTTAGAAATAATCTCTTGTCCCTATTCTAGTGAGTCTTAATGGTTATTTCCATTTGCCCCTAAGCTCTTCGAAGGAGCGATATTATTTAAAAATTTTAGAGTAGTTTTTTTTTTTGCATTTTTATATATTTTTCCTACTTCTGTTATTTTTTCATGAACATACATATTTTTAAACTAAACTGATCCTTACATTTCTTTCTAATTGGGATGTCTGGGTATTGTGTTCAGTGCCCTCATCCTTTCCCAGCAGGGTCCTCAGGCTCTTACGTGTGGACACTGTTCTCAGACTTCCAAGGCCTCATCTGTGTTCTGTGATTGGAGCAGAAGCAGTCTTATTCCAGAGTCTGGAATTTAATAGATTTTCTAGTTTTCTGCCTTGGTTGCCTTTTCACCTCAAGTATTAGGCCTGTTTGCCAACTAAAAAAAAAATAATAATAATCCACGTACTATACAATTCACTCATTTACAGCATATAATTCAGTGGCTTTCAATATATTCAGAGTCTCGTGACCGGCACCACAATCCATTTTAGAACATATCCATCCTGTATGTTCTCTGCAGAGAAACCCTGTGCTCATTGGCGGTCACTCAGTTTTCTCCAAACCCCAGCTCTCTCAGTCCTAGGCAACCACTGGTCTACTTTCAGTCTAAATTTGCCTGTTCTGAGCATTTCTTTTAAATGGAATCTTATAATATGTGGCCTTTTGTGACTGGCTTCTTTTTACTTAATGCAGTGTTTTCAAGGTGCATTGTTTGTATATCTTAATACTTAATTCCTTTTCATTCCACTGTATGGCTATATCACGTTATCCATTCACCAGTTGATCGATATTTGGATGGCTTTCACTGTTTGACTGTTAGGAATAGTTCTGTGAACATTGGTGCACAAGTTTTTTGGCGGACACTTGTTTTCATTTTCCTTGGGCACCGCCTAGGAGTGGAATTGCTGGGTCATATGGTAGCTCTGTGTTCAACCTCTTGAGGAAGCACCTGTTTTTCAGGGCAGTGTGCCATTTTAAAAAATGATCTATACAAGGACACGAAGAATCTGTGGGGTTCAAATAGATAACATCGATGTTCTTTCTTTCAAAAAAAACATCCTTTTAAAGGTTCATAGCCTTCTGTCCTGTGTCTGCATATCTTACCTGCAGTATCTCATTGCCTTAATAGATAACTGCGTCATTTTCCATATTTGGTTTCCCTTTAGACATCTGTTTAAAGTTTTAGCTCCAGATGAACATAGATACCAACTTTGAAATTAAATCATTTATTTTCCTTTTCGTAAACAGCAGCAACATCAGCCCTTAATCTTGGTTGTGAAACGTAAGCCGCTAGAGTAACAGAAACACTAGGGGAGCACCACAGGGCCTCTGGCGGTGGTTTTCCTTTTGAGAGCGTGTGGCTCAAAGCTGTGAGAAGGGCCTAAGCACACACTGCACAGAACTGGCCGGGCCTCTGGAAGAGGGAGGTGATCCCACTGTCACTGTTGTATGTTGTAATCCCAGGAGCTCTGTCTAAACAAAGCATCTTAGGTCAGGACGGGATCCCAAGACGTTATTTTCTCTATCCTTGTTTTATAGAGGGACTAAATTTAACACTTTTAGGATTAAGGAATGTACACGTTGTGATGGGCGCCAGATGATTATAGTAAAAACTTAAAATTAATGATAGCCTGCTTTAAAAATTTTTTAACCCTTTTAAAAACAATAGTGGTCTATACTTTTCTAAAAGTAACAGTGTAGAAGATTCTAAAATACTTATTGAATTGTGTAAAGTGAATTTAAATCTCAATTTTTATTTTTTTAAGTTTATTTATTTTGAGAGAGAGAGTGAGCACAAACCAGGGAGGGGGGGGCCAGAGAGAGAGGGAGAGAACCCCAAGCAGGCTCCTTGCTATCAGCATGGAGCCTGGCACAGGGCTCAATCCCACAAACCGTGAGATCATGACCTGAGCTGAAATCTAGAGTTGGATGTCTAACTGACTAAGACACCCAAGTGCTCCTAAATCTCTATTTAGAAAAATTGGATTTAAGAGACAGAAATCGACTTCTAGGTAGGATGGTATCCCGAGTTTGTGCTTTGCTATATAGATCACAGTCCTGATCTGAAACCTTTGGGGCCATATTTATCTTAGAATTCAGGGTTTCGAGAGTTTTCAAAAGGCTATTTCATGTATTCCATACATACCCAGTAAATCTGGGACATTACCCCATAATACAATACGTTAATATTTCCTAATGAATCATATGAATATTCATACTAAGAGAGGTAAATGGTGACTCTCAATAGCCTTCTATCAGTTGAGGGCATATTTGGCCATTAATGAGCTTGTAACAAACTTAAAAAAAATTAACTTGCAGGTTTCATTGATTTTTAGATTTTGGAGTTGTGGATAATGCAGTTAAGGGCTATTGGGATTAGGTCTGTTCCAAGCCCAGGAAGGGGATAGATTTTGTTTGTTTGTTTTGTTTTTTAAAGAATAAGTAGAAATCAGACATTGCAAGGCCTGGGGGAGGGGAACCATCTTCATGGACCATAAATGGACAGTAGGTCGAACTGAGGCCATAGGCCTCCTCGATTCTGGGTTCAGAGTCAGGCAGTGGGAGGTGGAGATTTGGCCTTTGCACGGTGAAGGGAACTAGAAGGGCCGCAGGAGAGACGGGCCCTGGAACCGTGCTTAGTGCTGGAGGGCGGCTTGTCGCCTCCTGAGAGGAGGCTTTTTAGCTTGTCCCCTCTCGGGGGGATCATCGTGCATAAAGAATTCTCCTGTTCAGCCAGTAGCCCCTGCCTTGAGAAATACTGATCTGGGCAAAAGTAAGGATCTGAATTAAAATAATGGCACTCAGCATGAGTGGTTGGGGTTGACAGGAGAGACAGTAGGGGAGAATAGTGGGAGGTGGGTGCACAGTGTCTTGCATGAGGGACCCTGCAGAGAGAGTAGTCAGTGCCCCGGGGCAGCCAGAGGAGGAGCCAGATTTGGGAAACAAATGATCAGTTTTGGAAATGCTGCATTGGAGGGACTAGTGTGTCAGTAGCTGGGAGATGTCATATTTTTGGGTCATGAACTCAGAGCACAAGAGTGGCATTAGAAATGTGTAGTTAAACATAGCAGTAGTTCAAATGAGGCTAGAGGATGACGTTTCCTAGACTTCATGAAGAAGGGGAAGAGCGCTAAGGGCGGAATGTTGGGACACACCACTGTCTTTAGGGACAGAAAGAGATGCCAACAAAGAAGACTGAGCAGGAGCATTTCGATGTGGGAGAAGAGCCCAGAGTCATGGGGCCAGCGGAGGAGGTCACGGGAGGGAGCGCTAGCGTCATGTTCTTAAGGACCGTTTAGCCTCTCCATGCTCGAGGGGCCCTTGTTTTAGTCTGCCTGAGCAGTCCCATTGGGCTTTCACTCTCTGACCTACCCCAGCCAGCCCACGGTCCTCACAGTTCAAGTGACCATGACACCCTTTGTCCGCTGCTAACTCAGAGGAGATTCTAGGCTTAAAGCATGGATTAAAATATGCATGTTCTGGTAAACTCTGACGGTGTTAGAAGATGGGAGGAAAGGGGCTCCTAGAGACTGGAACAGATGAGAGAGGAGCGAATGAAGGAGAGGTCCTGGTCCTAGATGGGACGCAGCAGGAAGCTAGCCTTGCGGAGGAGGGGCTTCCCTCCCGAGAGTGAGCAGTGCGTGGGTGCAGACGTGCGATGCTGCTACACGGTTACTTTGGAATAGCGGGGTTCTGCGCATTGGCTTTTATGCGTCCCTGGGGGAGATTTTGCCGGATTGAGTACTGTTAAGGAATAACTATGTCTGACAAACGCGTAACATCCTGTTTTGGAAATTAAAATTGGCAATAGTCTATAACTAGGTTTGGGCATGTTTTCAGTTTTTTTGAGAGTGTTATTAATATGACTAATTACTAGCATTCTGGGTTAAAATTGCTAATCAACAGTTGCTCATTGTTGCAAGCAGAAGAGGCAGCAGGGGTGTCCCTGGAGCCTCTTTTTAAAACTGCTTCTCTGCCACCCCAGTGGTTCTCCACCAACGCAGGTGGGGGTGGGGGTGAGGTATATTCACAGAAGGAGGGCAGTGACAGTTTTCCCAGGACCACTTGGATGCATGCCCCATGTATGAGCCTAGGGGCTACCATTTATATTTTAGCATCAGAGCTCATTCAGTCACATAACAAATATTTATTGGTCTCAGGGACTAGGGACTGTGTGGCACTAGAGATACAGGAGGAAACAAACCAAACATCTCTGATGTTATGGGCTTCCGTGATAACGGGGAGGATGTCAGCATCATGATTCTGTATCGTGTAGTATGTTGGGAAGTAATACATGGCCACAGGAAATAAAAGTCCGGCACAGGAAGACCGGTGGGGAGAGTGCTCAGGAGAGGAGATTGTGGGAAGAGGTCTGGGGAGAGGGTGTGTGGGCAGAGAGAATAGCGAGAAGGGAATCCCGGGGCGGAAGCATTCCTGACGTGGTGAGGGGCAGCAAGAAGGCCGGTGTGGATGGAGTGCAGGAAACAAGGGGAGGAACGTAGGAGGTGAAGGCAGTGGAGGGAAGGTAAGAGTCTGGGTTTGGACACGTCGAGTTTGAGATGTCCGGTGGACATTCAGGAGGAAATGTTGGGATTTGAGAGTCTAGAATTTGGGGGGAGAGCTGGACTGGACACACCTATTTAGGAAGGAGGGGTAGGCATATGGATGAAACCGGAAGCCGTGATGCTGGATGAGATCAATTTAGACAGAGAAGGGGGTCAAGAGCTGAGCCTCGTGGTGTCCAAGACATTAAGAAGTCAAAGGTCAGAAAGGAACCAGCAAAAGAGATAAAGAAGGAACAGCCTGTAAAAGCCAAGTGCAGACAGTGCATCAGCGAGGATGACAGAGTGACCAACTGTGTCATTTGCTGCTCAGAGGTTAAGATGAAGACCGCGAGTCCACCACTGGGCTTAGCAAAGTGGAGGTCACTGGTCACCCTGAAGATAGCCGTTGACGTGGAGTAGTGGGGGGCTAAAGCCTGACTGGAGTGGGCCAGGGAGAGAAGGGGATGAGGTGGGCTGGAGGCAGTGAGGGGTACAAAGAACAGGACATGAGCTGGCAGAGGAAGAGGCGTCAAGTGCAGGTGTTAGAGGACCGATGTATCGGTATGTTCCTAGGCTGACGGGAACGGCCCGCTCAAGGAGGGGAGCGGGGAGAGAGTTTCTGGAGCAGTGAGTGTTTGCTCAGCTCTCCTCTCCATCCCTGTCGGCTTCAGAGCTTGGTGGTCTTGCTTCTTCTCTGGGAAATCTGTCAGCTCAGTGTTGGCAGGACGGCTCTGAGCAACCTTAGGTCCCTCGTGTTCACAGGTGGAGCAGAGGCAGCCTCAAGTTGCAGTCAGGTCGTGAGACCCAGGTGAACAGAGGTTTTGATAGTTGTAATTTTTGAAAAGACCTAAAATCTGTAAGATCCTGTTAGGTCTGACTACAGTCCGCTTAACCAGTCTGCACTTCTGATTTTTCTCCAGCTTTATTGAGGTATAATTGACAAAAGTATCCACTTCCAAATTCAATAGAACAGGAACACCTCTCCCCGTTTTATTACATTTAAAATCAGAGTTTGAACTAGCTTTTGTTCTCATTTTTTATCCTGTTAATCATCTAGTAATAATTATTTTGTAAGTAAGACACTATAATAGGCACGTAGTAACTGTTTGCCCCTGGTGACAGTCTACCGCTTAGTGTAGGGATACAACCAGTGTGTTGAAAACACGGACTTAGGGGCACCTGGGCGGTTCAGCTGGTTGGGTGTTTGACCAGCTCAGGTCATGATCTCACAGCGCGTGGGTTTGAGCCCTGCATCCGGCTCTGTGCTGGCAGCTCGGAGCCTGGAGCCTACTTCGGATTCTGTGTCTCCCTTTCTTTCTGCCCCTCCCCTGCTAGTGCTCTGTCTCTCTCTCAAAAATAAATAAATATTAAAAAATTTAAAAAAAAGGAAACACGGGTTTAGCCTCCATGTGGCTAAAAGAATCTTTGCCTCTCAGAGTCTGCCTTGTGTGTCAAGCCCCATGAAATCGTGTGTCAGACCCGTGACTTTAAGCAGGTAGCCTTCTTCAGGATCTCTGCGCCCTTCTCCTAACATGTTCCCATCTTCTCCTCATATCTGTCAATTAGACTGCACATTTCCTACAGCCTCTGCTGACTGCTTCTTCAAATCTAATCTCTGGTCCCAATGAATATGTTTTTATGCCAATTCTGTTCGTATGTGTGAGGAGAGGAGGAGAAAGAGTGTGTGAAACGTCCAGCTTTTAAGATTCCCAGTAGAGCAGACTCCTGACATCTTCTCAACCCACACGCTCCATTAACTGGCATGAACGAATATTTAGCTCAGGCAGCTGTAAAGTAACACCCCTGGAGCACAGCAGATGAGTACTTTGCAATATTTTAAATCTCAGATGCCAATGTTCAAAGCATTAATGAACCTCTAGCAGAGTATTTTGTTCTTCAGTTATGTTGGTTAAAGACTTACTGTCGTTATGATCTGAATCTGAATTTCTGACCCCCCAAATCCTAAGGATGTCCTGGCCTGTGTTATATTCTTATTCTCTATAATAGCTTTCTCTTTCTTTAAAGTTTATTTTTATTTATTTTGAGATGGGGCGGGGGCAGAGAGGGACAGAGAGAATCCCAAGCAGGTTGCGGGCCATCCGCTCAGAGCCTTACACAGGGCTCCATCTCACGAACCATTGAGATCATGACCTAAGCGGAAATCAGGAGTCAGATGCTTGACGGACTGAGCCACCCAGGAGCCCCTCCATGGTAGCTTTCTAACATCAGGTGTCTACTTGGTCGTTTTACTAATAAATCTTTGAGGTTTTCTTTTAACCACTGTGCATGAGCGGTTAACAGTCCCTTCTGCACTTGTACTGGGACATTTACCAGGCAGACAGTAATAATAATGAATTTTCTTTCTCTTCCTAATTATTTAGCTCTGTAAGAAGCATCATTTTGGAATTAACAAACCAGAGAAGATTGTACCGTCTCCAGATGACTCAAAGTTTCTACTGAAGACCTTTACGCATATTAAATCCAATGTGTCTGCTCCTAATAAAAAGAAAGTAAGAGATTCATTGATATGGGCTTAGAATTCAGCTTTGATTACTTTTAAATTGAAGGGTAATTTCCTTCCCAGGAAACTTGTTTTCAAACTGCTTGTCCCATGCATGGTTCTTGGGATTATTTTCACTTCCCTCCTAAGAAGTTGGGTATTATCCACCTAACGCTGTACGTTGAATTCCTGCCGTAATAGTAGATTAATTTCTTCCAGGTTAAGGAAAGTAAAGAAAAGGAGAAGTTGGAGAGGAGATTACTTGAGGAGTTGCTGAAGATGTTCATGGACTCAGAATCCTTTTACTATAGCCTGACTTATGACCTAACCAATTCAGTGCAGAGGCAGAGTGCTGGGGAGACAGATCCCCGTCCCCTCTGGCAGAAGGTACATCTCTCACGGCTCAGAGCAGCCGTTGCCCCCCAGAACGATTTTTGGACCCGTTTACTCCTAGAGGAAAACTCAACATGCTTCCTAACTATTCATTCTCTACCTTTTCCAGGTTGATGACCGATTTTTTTGGAATAAATACATGATACAAGATCTTATGGAGATTGGTGTGAGTAGTTGTTTCTAAAATATCCTTAAGGTAGTTGTTAAGCAAAGTTTTAAAAATTGTATTAAAATGGATTCAGAATCTCACTAAAATGGGGGCACCTAGCTGGCTCAGTTGGTAGAGCATATGACTCTTGATCTCAGGGTTGGGAGTATGAGCCCTGTACTGGGCATGGAGTCTACGTAAAAAAAAAAAAAAAAAAAAATCTCACTATAATGTTTTCTTCTCTAGAATGAGGATCATATAGCTAGGAATGCCAAGGCCTTGTTTTGAGACCGCTCCCAGGGCACCGCCTCAGGCCTAGCTTTTTAGCAAGTTCCCACAGGATAGAAGTGATTTAAGGCTGCCGAACTAAAGTCCACAGAGTTCCCAGGAGAGAGAGATTTTGTTTGCACCCATTGGAAATGTTGAAATGTGCTTTTTCTTTAGTGATGCCAGGCACTTCCGTTTCCTGCTTCCTCATCTGGGGATTGGAGTAGGCAGATCTCTGAGGACATTCCAGTACTGCCAGCCTGTGAATCAGGGAAGAGAGGGAATGTGCTGAGATTACTGGATGAGGGTCCTTCCAGTTTAATGATTACTCTGTTCCTTCATTCTGTCTCCTGTGTCGAAGAATTACACCCGTCTAAGGACCATCCATTCATTCAGTCCACAGATATGTATGGAAGGCCTACTATGTGCCAGTTACCATTTTGGACACAAAGTGAGCAAATAACTGAATGGGTAGCATATTATCTTTTCAATAACTTCTCAAAAATTTCAAAATGTTTTTCTCCTATCTCCCCCACCCTTGGTGGTGGTTAGCATAAATGATTTTGACTTTGGCAGTGTCTACCACAAGGTATCTGTCATGCTGCTAATGAGAAGGAGGCTTGAAAATGTTCTCACCTCTTATGAGGCTGATCAAACCATGACCACTGAAACTCAGTGACAGGGAGAAAAATAAGGGGGACGAAAACACATCTGTTTCCTGCTTGCTGACATCCTGAGCTGTGATTTGTTTTGCGGGGTTATTGTCAGGTCCTGGGAATTACCATTTAAAACTGATGGCTTGCAGGAGAGGCAGCGTTTGGCTGCATACATTTCTCTGTTCCTGTCAAGAGTTTCGCATCGTTGCTGGAACAAACATACAGATAATGACGATAGTGGTAGGAATAATGAATGCATCTAGACCCTCCATAATTTTCAATTCTAACCACCTTCCTAACATCCTATCTGCTGCTCCATAAAACAAAACAAAACTGAGACAGGTCCTGCCTGGCTTATGTGATTATGGATGATGAGGTGCGTTTGAAGGTCGTGCTGGGGTTAAGGCTGGGTACAGCTGTGGAGATGAGGGGGGGTGGAGGGAGGGAGGGAGAGAGAGAGAGAGAGAGAGAGACAGACAGACAGACAGACACACCAACGCCCTGCAACACTTCTTACCCTTCACTCTCTGCAGACAGTCAGCTGGGACACTGGAGTATTCTTAGCCTCAAAGGCACAGAAGGGGAAATGTCTAGCTGTAATTAATACTCTCCTAATTATGTTGGGTGACTTTGTAAAATAAGATATGTATGGAAAGGGTTTTTTGGGTTTTGATTTTTTTTGTTTGTTTGTTAATTTACTGTGTGGATTTTAGTTTGGCGAGGCAAGTTTTTCCTAAACTGGAAAATAGAGTTGGGCCTCTGCGCTTTGTAGTAAGGGCATCAGAGTTGGTCGTATGTTATTAAACCCTTGATACAACGGTGAGTTAAAAATCAGCCTACAAGTGTTTGGTTTGTTTTTTTTTTTCCTTTTTGGTACCAACGGGAACAATGATAGTAGCTATGTTTGTTAAATCCTTGTAATAAGGCAGGTACTATGCCAAACACTTTTTACATTTTAGTCATTCACTCAGCCTAGTGAGGTAATAGTTCTTCCTGTTTCTCAAAGCAGGACGTTGTGGCATGGTGAGGGTAAGGGATTCATTCATCGGAATGAATTCGTAAGTGGTGGAGCGTGAATTTGTTCCTCAGGCAGTGTGTCTTCGATGCGGTGGGACCTCTCAGAGCTTTTTGTATTCATTCATTCATTCATTTATTTTGTAAGTAGTCTCTACACCCAATGTGGGGCTCAAACTCACGACCCCGAGATCAAGAGTCGCACCTGTCTCTGCTCTACCGACCGAGCCAGCCAGGTGCCCCTCAGGCAGCTCTTCCTGAATGCTCACCCCAGAGAAAAAGGCTCTCTCTCCCCTTTGTCTTTTCCCTCTTTCCCTCCCTCCCTCCTGCCATTCTCCAACAAGCAGAAAACATGGTTAAAAAATAGAAGGTTTCTGCTTCTAGTTAAACGGACAAATATGTGCTAGCTTCTGTTCGGGTTTAAGAAAGCAGCAGGGCTGTACAGAGTAGAAACAACATGATGTTCATATTGTTTTCAGACTCCAGATGTGGACTTTTGGATTCTCCCCATTATCCAAGGTTTCGTGCAGATTGAAGAACTTGTGGTTAATTATAACGAATCCTCTGATGATGAGAAGAGCAGCCCAGAGACCCCCCCTCAGGAGTCCACCTGTGTAGATGACATTCACCCACGGTTTCTGGTGGCTCTCATCTCACGCCGAAGTAGGCACAGAGCAGGTGAGCAGGAGGGCTGAAATCACGTGCAAGTTAAATTCAGAGAGAATGGAAAAGCTGCAGATGTGTTGAAATGCTAATGACAATAATGGATTTGGAAGCATAATTGGCTTCAAAGTGCTCAGTGACTCTAAATAGTGTGATGTAATTGGAGACCAATTTTTGGAGGGAGGTGAATGGGGGAGAGTTAACAGAAGCAGAAGGAAAAGGAGGTATATATATGGAGAAGAGAAGAAAGTCACTTGGGATATGCTTCTAAATACCATTGTTCCCACTGACAGCCTGTATCACGCTAATAAATCCTTCCTGAGTGCTGGCACCCTTGGGAGAGCCCTTCCCTTTCAGTTCACAGAGAGTCACTTTGATGCAACTTTTACAAAACAGTGATGCATATGGTTATGAGCTTGGGGGAAGTTGATACTGTTCTGCCCGGAGGTTGCACGTTAGATCCTGAAAGCTATCCTGGAAGATAGATTTGGTTAAGCATGCCCTTTTTTGTTTGTTTCTGTTTTATTTATTTTTGATACAGAGAGAGGCCGCATGAGAGGGGGAGGGGCAGAGAGAGAGACACAGAATCTGCGCAGCAGGCTCCAGGCTTTGAGCTGTCAGCACAGAGCCTGACACAGGGCTCGAACCCACGAATGTGAGATCGTGACTTGAGCCAAAGTCGGAGAAGCAGATCTAAGCAGGGCTCCTGGGTGGCTCAGTCGGTTAAGCGTCCAGCTTCAGCTCAGGTCATGATCTCATGGTTCTTGGGTTCAAGCCCCGCATCGGGCTCTGCGCTGACAGCTCGGGGCCTGGGACCTGCTTTAGATTCTGTGTCTCCCTCTCCCTCTGCCCCTCCCCTGTTCGCACCCTGTGTCCCTCTCTCTCAAAATAAAACATTTTTTAAATGTTTTTTTTTTTTAAAAAGTATATCTAATCAGACTGATGTCTTTTTTATGTTGTTTTCTGTCTTAATTTTCTTTAAGGAATGCGTTATAAACGAAGAGGAGTGGATAAAAATGGAAATGTTGCCAATTATGTGGAAACCGAGCAGTTAATTCATGTTCATAATCATACTTTGTCATTTATTCAAACACGAGGCTCTGTGCCTGTGTTTTGGAGCCAGGTCGGGTATCGATATAATCCACGACCTCGGCTGGACAGAAGTAAGCATGTCCATTACTAAGTTTGCCAGGATGGTTTGAGAGAGTGTTATTTAAAAATACTAGGCACTTTATAGGTTTGGATTTGCTTGGCCAGATACTTCATTTAAAATCATAATCCACTTGGTGAGATTTAATAGAGGTATCATAACTGCAAGAGTAATAATGGTTGTTGACAACCTAAGTTGCTTAACAATAAAAAATGCTTTAATGATAGAGTAAAACATAGCTTCTTTCACAGATTTTAATTGTTTCATTGGAGAATACTTTATGAAATGTTTACTTTTGGAAAAGGGTGAATGTAACCAATATTAAAAGAAGCAGGAAATAGGCTCAGAGATATCTACAAAAAATAGATAAGATGCCTTTACTTAAATGTCTCACTGTGTAAGGTTTGTTGTTGTTTTAACTATTGAAGATTTCATTTCTCCCAGTATTTTAACTGTAGCACTGTAGCATGGTAGTCTCATCAGATTGCTCAGTTAGGTTGGCTTTAAACATTGTTTACAGAATATTTTTCTCTCAAACCTCTATATAAGAATCCAGTAAACCTTCAGTTTATAACATTCATATTTTTAGAGGAGTTTTTATTCTCTAACTACAAACTAGATGGAACCCGTTCTGACAGTAGGCTGGATGCATGCACAGTGAAGGTCCTGATTACGCAGTGTGCATTTCCAATGCGGTCTGGGCAGTCTCCCTGGGGAAAAAAGCCATCAGAGATCTTTGGCTTAGCATTCTATTTTAAAATACTGGTTTTAGACTTCTTAGTTACATTAATTGCCAAGAAGTTGATGAAAAGTAAGAGTAAGGGTGGAATAGTACTTATTTCTGTCTCAAACATGGGAAGGAAAAATAGATTTTGTATCATTTCTTTGTAGGTGAAAAGGACACTGTTGCATATTTCTGTGCCCATTTCGAAGAACAACTGAAAATTTACAAAAAACAGGTAGGCTTTGATCTATATTAATAAAATGTTCCTTCATATTCAGCCATGGTTATGTATCTGTTTCTTTAAATTTCATTAAAATAACAATGTACTATTTGTAATTAAACAAAATGGCAGCTTGTCCAAAAAAATGGCATCTTTCCATGAAATTTAAGAATACATAAGCTAAGAGTATTTCTCATATTCTCCAGGAAGAATTATCATTGAATCAGCTACTTCAGAGTGTTTTTAGATAAGAGATTAGGGACACCTGGGTGGCTCAGGCGGTTAAGTGTCTGACTTCGGCTCAGGTCATGATCTCCCAGTTCGTGGGTTCGATCCCCGCATGGGACTCTGTGCTGACAGCTCAGAGCCTGGATTCTGCTTCAGATTCCATGTCTCCCCCTCTCTCTGCCCCTCCCCTGCTTGCACTCCGTCTCTCTCTCCTTCAAAAATAAATAAATATTTTAAAAAAGATAAGAGGTTAGTCTACCATCATTAATTATTACAGTCTAAGAAGTAACTAGAGTAAGGAAAGAAAGGCATGTCAGTACCGTACTGCCTGTAGTTCTGCCTCCTGAAGGTAACGATTTGATACACATCTTCCAATATGTTTTTTCTCTGCCTACCTTTCTTATGTATTCTTATGTAGGAGAGTGAGCATATAGACTAAAATCAAGTGAAAACTATTAAGTGAAATCACAAGTTCAATAAGATGGCCAGATTTCAGATACAGGATTTGATAGAATAACCGTAAGTCTGATCCAGTAGCAATGACCAGTGCAAATGTGTAATGCTGTAGGATGCATTTTTCTAACAGCGACAAAAATTAAAAAAGAAGAAATAACCTAATAAACATACAAAAAAATAATAGCTTGTGTCTGAGGCCAGGAGATGGGAGGAAGAATTACTAAAGAACACAAGTGAAAACCTGAGTAAATGGAGAGAAAATACCGTGTTCCTGGCAGGAAGGACTAATCCTGAACAGATGTTAGTTCTTTCAAAATTAATATATACATTTTGTGCAGTCCCAAGAAAGTCTGAGCAGGAAAATAAAAAGCAAACCCTAATGGCCACCTGGGTGGCTCAGTTGAGTGTTGGACTTCAGCTCAGGTCATGATCTTGCGGTTCATGGGTTTGAGCCCCACATCGGGCTCACTGCTGTCAGCACATAGCCCACATCGGATCCTCTGTCCTACTGTCTCTCTGTCCCTCCCTTGCTCATGCTCTCTCTCTCAAAAATAAACCTTAAAAAAAAAAGAAAAGAAAAGCAAACCCTTGGGTTGAAAAAATTACAAAGTTTGACAATAAGAGATAAAGGCGGGTAACTGGGGAAATGAGAACTCTCACACGTTGCTAGAGGAAACAGAAGTTGGTATAGCTATTTCGAATGGCATTATCAATCAAAGTAAAATAGGCTTATGCTGTTAATCCAGTAGTTTTGCTTTTTGATATGTATCCTACATATTATATCTAGAAGTCTTTTCCAGGCGGATGTGGATCTGAATGTAAAAAGTTAAACCATAAATCTTTTAAAGGAAACTATAAAAGATTTTTGTTGTTGTTCTTTTTAAAAGACCCAAGGCCTTAGCCCAGCCTCACTGTGGCACCCCTAGAACATCTTTTGGATCTTTGGTCTTATTCAGGACTTAAAAAGCATTAACCAATAATGAAAAATATTGATACTTTTGACTTAGTTTTTAATTTTTATTGAAGTTTTATCATTTATTTAAACTGTATTAAAGTTAAATAGGATTTAAATCACCAACCATAATGAAAAGAATAATTTAGACTTTATTTAAAAAAGAACTTCTGTTTATTAAAAGGTACCATGAAGAGAATGGAAAAGCAATTCACAAAGTAGGAGTAGATATTTAAGATTTTTTAATACATATATAGGACAAAAGACTCCTATCTAGAGTTACTAAAGAGAAAAAAAACCTCTTAAAAATGCTAAAAATAGATGTACAACCTAAAAGAAAAAGAGACAAAAGACGTAAGCAGATGTTCAAGAAAAAGTGTATTTAACTGGCCAATAAGCATCTGAAAAGGTGTTGAACTTCATTCATCATCAGGGAAATGCAGACTAAAACCTAACTTACAGAACAGAATGACTTGAATAAAATGATCACCTATACCAAATTTCATTAAGGATGTGAAACAAGAGGGACTCTATACAAAAAATTTTTTAATGTACCTGAAACACGTGTTCGATCGAGGCGGCATGTCCAAGAGCGTTTTTTGCGGCATTAAAGTAACCCGACAGTTCGTCAGGACGTCGGTGGATAAATAAAGTGTGACACATGGGAAGTGTCGACTACAGACGCTTAAACACCATGAGGTGGATCTGTGTGTACCAGCAGGGAAAGGGCTTAAGACCGCACAGAGCGAGAAAAGACTGTAACAGCAGATGGTGTGTTGCCATTTCAAAGCCACCAAACAAAACTGTGGAGTCTATGTTCATGTAATTCTTTTTTTTTTCTAAATAGTTTATTGTCAAATTGGTTTCCATACAACACCCAGTGCTCTTCCCCACAAGTGCCCTCCTCCATCACCACCACCTCTTCCCCCACCCCCCCCTTCAACGGTTCATTTTCAGTATTCAATAGTCTCTCAAGTTTTGCGTGCCTCTCTCTCCCCAACTCTCTTTCCTCTTCCCCTTCGCCTGATCCTCCATTGGGTTTCTCCTGGTCTCCTGTTAGACCTATGAGTGCAAACATATGGTTTCTGACCTTCTCTGCCTGACTTATTTCCATGTAATTCTTTTCCACATACACTTTCTCACACATGAGGCATGCACATTTAGGTAGGCGTACCTCTACATGGGCTGAAAGTGCACACACCGAACTGGTTGGTAACTGGTGTTAACTCCCAGGGAAGGGTGTGGGTCTGGGTTGTGGTGAGGAGGGATTTGGCCTTTATCTATGTTTGAGTTTTTTTGCAGCATGAATAAGTTCATGTATCAGCAATATGTGCAATTTTAATTGGCATTACAGAAAATAAGCTGCAGTTGATTTATTTTTTAATGTTTATTTTTGAGATAATGCCAGATCGTGACCTGAGCCGAAGTCAGATGCTTAACCGACTCAGCCACCCAGGCACCCAAACCACAGTTTAAATGTAACAACTAGGGATGCCTTGGCTGGCTCAGCTGGTGAGCTTGCGACCCTCCATCTCAGAATCATGGGTTCGGGCCCCGTGCCGGGCTCTGTGCTGAAAGCTCAGATCCTGGAACCAACCTTGGATTCTGTGTCTTCCTCTCTCTCTGACCCTCCCCCACTCACACTTTCTGTCTCTCTCTCAAAAATAAACAAACATAAAAAAATTTGTTTAAAAAAAACTTAATGATATCGAAGTGTGTAAAGGAAGTGGAAGAAATTACCTCCTTACGCCCTCATCCCTGTTCTGCATGGACTTTTAAGGCCTGTTTGTACACGTCAGTTTTATTGGCGTGTGTACTGAGCAGGCACCTTGTCTTCCCTGATGGTACCCCAGTAATGTTCCCTTCACCTGCATCCCCTGGGTGACTGCTCTCTGGGAACTGGGCCCACATCCGTCTGACTCAGTCGGGGTGGCACCACCGTTCCTGTAGCCAGTGATTGGTTTAGCCATTGACCTGTGTGTGCTCATTGGCGGTTTGGCCAGTGAGGTATGATGTGGGGGGAGTCTGCTGGGAAGCTTCTGGGCAAGATTTCCTACTCTAATAAATAAGCAGAGACACAGGCCCCACCAGGCCCTCCCTGGTTGTTGTGTGTGGTTGGGACAGACTGCTGCCGCTGCCGCAAAACCATGAATGAACCAGCCTGCGGGCTGACAGTGTGCCGGGGATGGCAGCACGGAGAGATGGCAAGAATTGGTCTTGAGGCCTCTGAATTAAGCATTCCGGAACCATGCAACTTCCAGACTTCTTGTTCTGAGACCTGAGTCAGTGATTTTCTTGTTCTGAGACCTGAGTCAGTGATTCATCATTTGCAGCCAAAGCCCATCCTGATGCATGGATACGAATTTAAAATTAAGTCAAAGGGATAGGCCATGTGTGCTGTTCTGCAGCTGTTTTCACTTGATGTTCCATGGCTGTTAGTTAACTGTTTATCTGTTAGTGGATCCTTAGGATCTGGTTTTTGCTATTGTAAAAAAAATTCCAGAAAACTACTTTTATGTACTTTGGGACATTTGTGTGCTTTACAGAACAGATTTCTAGAGGTAGGATGGCTGGATCAAACAGAATGCACTTATTTTTTTTTTTAATTTTTAATGTTTTTATTTATATTTGAGAGGGAGAAAGAGAGAGAATGAATGAATATGAATGAGCGGGGGAGGGGCAGAGAGAGAGGGAGACACAGAATCAGAAGCAGGCTCCAGGCTCTGAGCTGTCAGCACAGAGCCCGATGCAGGACTCAGGACTCAGGAATGGGGAGATCATAACTTGAGCCGAAGTCGGATGCTCAACCGACTGAGCCGCCCAGGCACCCCAAACAGAATGCATTTATTTATTTATTTAAAAAATTTTTTTAATGTTTTTATTTATTTTTGATACAGAGAGAGACAGAGCATGAGAGGGGGAGGGGCAGAGAGAGAAGGAGACACAGAATCTGAAGCAGGCTCCAGGCTCTGAGCTAGCTGTCAGCACAGAGCCTGATGCGGGGCTTGAACCCACGAACGTGAGATCTGACCTGAGCTGAAGCTGGAGGTTTAACGGACTGAGCCGCCCAGGCACCCCTAACAGAATGCATTTAAACATGATTCCTGCCACTCTGTTGTCCCCAAAAGATCCCAGCAGTTTACACTCTCAGCAACAGTGGGGGCCAGTGTCCATCCCCCCATATATCCACTAATGCTGACTACATTTAGGATTCAGTTTTTGCCTCTTGTAAGGATGAAAACTAGTTTTTAAGTTAGTATTCCTTTGTTTTTAAGAGGTTTTATTTAAATTCCATTTAGTTAACACACAGCGTAACTTTAGCTTCAGGTGTACAATATGGCGATTCAGCACTTCCATTCAACACCAGGTGCTCATCACAAGTGTCCTCCTTAGTCCCCATCATCCGTGTCACCCATCCCTCCACCCACGTCCCCTCCGGAAACCACCAGTGTGTTTTATGCAGTTGAGAGTCTGCCTCTTGGTTTGCCTCGCTCTCTTTGATTATTAACAAAGTTGTAGCCTCATGTTTATTGGCTATTTGTATATTTCCTCTTGTGAATTTCCTCTGTGTTGTGAATTAACTCTTTTTCTTACTGAATTTATAGCACTCTTAATAGAGTATCGGTTTAATGTTACATGTCTCTTCCCCCCCAGTCTTTTGTTTCTTTTTGTTGTTTTACGTTTGCTTACTTGTATTGTCATTGGGTAAAGAGGTTTTAAGTTTTTATGTTGTCACATTTGTTCATCTTTCCTTTATCCCCTCTGGTCCTTGTCTTATGCTTAGAAAGTCATGTCCCATCCCACAGTTATGGAAACCTCACTCCAAATATTATTTCTAGCTTTTTCATAACTTAAAAAATATATTTAGGTGGTTAATGCATCTTATAATTTCTGTATAATGAGATCCAGAGAGCTAAAGTAAGTTTTCCCCACTTTATAGATAATTATCCCAGTGCCATTTATAGAATATTCTATATTTCTCCCAGAATGATATTGTTAATATTTTCGATTCCTCAGTGTGCATAGGTCTATCTCTAGGCTGGCTGCCCCGTTCTGTGTGTCACTCATCTGTTCCTACACGAATACTTCTGTCTTAATTCCTATAGATATAGAGTATGTTTTTTTTTCCCCAATGGGACAAATCCTCCTTTATTATTAGTCTTCAAAACTTTTTCCATATATTTATCCTTCCAGATGAACTTCAGAAGTAATTTGTCAAGTCCATGGAAAGATCCTGATCAAATTTAATAGGGATTGTTGAGTGTTTAATTAATCTGGGGAGACTTGACATCTTTATACTTTTGAATCTCGCTATCTAGTACCATAGTGTGTCTTTCCATTTATTCAGATTTTCTTTTATGTGTTTAAGCAAAGTTTTATCGTATCCGTATGTAGGTCTTGTATATTTCTCTAAAACTTCTAAATATTTTTAATACTTGCTGTTATAAAGGCCTTTGTTATTTTATTATAACCAATTTATTCTAGTTGGATATTGCAGATACATAATACATTAAAAACCTATTAATGCTATTGATGTAAATGGTTCTCAGAAACCTAAATGTAACAAGTGAAAATCCAATTTTATAGGAAGAAAAAATTGATGCCTGAGTGGATAAATTTCTGAGTATGGCTATAAAATATTTCTAAACCATAATTTCAAATCAACGGATGAAAAACCACATTGAGTTTAGCATCTGATTAAACCGAATTTGTTTTCCCTTAACCCTCGCAGGTTATCATTAACTTGGTGGACCAGGCAGGAAGGGAGAAGATCATCGGCGACGCTTACCTGAAGCAAGTGTTGCTCTTCAACAGCTCCCACCTCACTTACGTCTCATTCGACTTCCACGAGCACTGGTGAGAGGGCTTCCTGTCGGGAGACGTGGTCAGTTCCAGTGGTGGTGGGGCCCGTAGCCGGGGCAAGCTGAACCCTGCCCTTCCTGATGGGAAGACAGCTTTCTTCCCCTTGTTACTTAGTTGGAATTTTCTTTTTTTATTTAATTTTCTTTTGACATTTATTTATCACTGAGAGACAGAGAGAAACAGAGCATGGGAGGGTCAGAGAGAGGGGGAGACACAGAATCTGCAACATGCTCCAGGCTGTGAGCTGTCAGCGCAGAGCCCAATGCGGGGCTCGAACCCACAAACTGCAAGATCAAGTCCTGAGCCAAAGTCGGGTGCTCAACTGACTGATCCACCCAGGCGCCGCGACATGAATAAAACTTAGTTTTATTTTTATCTGAGCTTCATTTTGGCTAAACATTTAATTGTTCCTGGAATATTTTGTCTTTCCCAAGACAACGTGGTGATGGAGAGTTCCTTTTTTCCTCTTATTGCTTGAAGAACTTCTGGAGCTTTTCCTTTCTGCTTGAGTCCAAGCTTAGCAGAAGGAATCGAGTCCCCTGACTTAAAATTCCTCCTGCTGGCTCATCTTCATACTCTGTTAGTAACACTTCTTTCTCTATGGATAAGCTTCACTAGAATTTGTGTGGAAAAACCCCGATAGTAATTGATAGTAATTTTAACGTGTGTATTCTGAAAGCCAGGTGCTTTTTTCCCCCAATCCTGGCTCTCCTGTGGGTATGTTTTCCTTAGTGTAAATTTGGTGGAGAAAGAAGTTTCTGTGAGCTGTGACGTGTTTCAATGTATTCTTTTTTTTTTTAATGTTTTTATTTTATTTTGAGAGACAGTGAGCGGGGGAGGGGCAGAAAGAGAGGGAGACACAGAATCTGAAACAGGCTCCAGGCTCTGAGCTGTCAGCACAGAGCCCGATGTGGGGCTTGAACTCACGAGCTCTGAGATCATGACCTGAGCCAAAGTCGGATGCTTAACCGACTGAGCCACCCAGGCGCCCTTCAGTGTATTCTTAAATATATTTTCTTTCACAATGCAAATTAATTATAAATGTGTGTATAATTGTCTATGTAGTTGATAGTAGTGTTAACCTCATAGACTTACAGCAATAATTTTCTTTAATTTCTCCAGGCTACTTTAAATATTGTGTCTTAAGCAAAAAATCCTGTTATTAGGTTTAACCTGTTATTAAACTTTTTTTTTCCTTTTGGCATGCATTTTAGCCGAGGAATGAAGTTTGAGAATGTTCAAACACTAACAGATGCCATTTATGACATTATTCTCGACATGAAGTGGTGTTGGTAGGTATCTCCTAAGAAGTCAATTTGACAGAGTCTTGGTCTGTGAAATCGATGTGTTTGTCTGGTACTGCTAAGCACTGAAATAATAGCAGCAAGCTGAGAAAGCGTGTTTGTTCTTATTTTGCTTCCCAATTCTAGTCTCCTTCCCGAGAGAGTGTTAGTCACTAGGCAGTGTCAGCTCTGAAAAGGGAAGAGGCGTCAGGTGATCAGGCAGGATGAAGTGAAATGCTCTGTGAGTGTTCTTTAATTCCACCTAATGCTCCGTGGTCTACATTTCCTCTCCCTCTTCTCACCATGCCTAACGTGGGAAGGAAGCCTTAGGGGCACAGTTTGCAGGCATTTTTCAACATTAGAAGGAAGAGGATTCTCAGACTGTAGGCGGGAGGTGTAGGAAGAAATTGGCTTGCATGATAGGAGAGAACATTTGATTACTTTAAGGCCAGAGGTGGGCAGAGAAATCAGACGCCCCAGGCCTGCTGCATGACTCCTCACTGAGTGGTAAAGTGGCTTTGTTCAAGCTACATGCATTTAGATGCATTTCTGCTTGCAGTCAAAGAGGAGGGACAGGATGGTGTTTTAAAGTGTCTCCGGCTTTAATATATATTTAAATATTTAACAGTTAATTTGAGGTTGTGTCAGATCTGCCTGGTACTTGTGAAACTTGGGGCAAGTCACTGCACCTCAGTTTTGTCTTTGTTTTTTCCCCAAACGGGAATAGCCACGTCTGTCTTACCGCGGTACTGTGTACATTAACAAGGTACTCAGTGATGCGGATCACACAGTGATGTGCCAGACAGACGGACGCCAGTGCTGTCGCTGCTCTTGTTCCGCTCTAAAGACTTGAGGGTTTTGGAAAGCTTGCTGAAGTATTGCATATTGTAACAGAATCCCGTACTATTTTTGAAAAGGGTCGATCAAGCCGGAGTCATATGTAAACAAGAGGGGATTTTTCGCGTCAACTGCATGGACTGCCTGGACCGCACCAACGTGGTCCAAGCCGCCATCGCACGGGTGGTCATGGAGCAGCAGGTAATCGGGGTCCCCTGGGCTGTTAAGTATTCCTTTCTAACACTTCCCCCCACACGTAAACGAGTAACCAAAATCTTTGTTCCGTGGGCCACTGACCGCATACGGACAACCTTGTTGCAGAGTACGACCTTCGCTAGAAATGAGTGGAAGTAGGGGGCATTCTCTTGAGTGCTCAATTCAAAAATGCGAGGCCCCGCATTGCAGCGTTGATGGGGTGGCACTGTGTGCTCATAGGCTTTTGTCTGTCAGCCCCAAACCCTGCCTTGTGCATGTGGGGCTGGGAGTTGGCCGCGCTTTCTGCCCGGCCAGAGCTCTGCGTCGAAGGAACGAGCTTCTTCACCGTGTTACGGGCCTGCTAGCAGCGCCCTCTCTGCAGCCATTGGCTCCATTGGCACCAGAGAACCAGCCCCTGCCCTCAGGCCCCAGGTGGTGGCCGCTGCTCTGGGGGGTCCTTACGTCTGTTCCTCAGTGTCCTCCTCGAGGTCTTTGAGCCCCGCGACACCTGCGTAGCACATTCTCAAGGCAGAAATTTAGCATGGTTTCTGGGCTTTTTTGATAGAACCTTGTGACTGTTTTGTTTTTGTTTGGGGACCGTGAGTCTATTCCTTCTAATGTTACTCTAAAGCCGCCAGATTTTGAGTCCGAACTCTGGCTCTGCCACGTATGAGGTGGTGACCCCGTGCCAAGAGCTCAGCGGCTCGGAGCCTATGTCCTCATCCTTAAAATGGACGTAATAAGAGGATTGATTGTGTAGGGTTGTTATGAGGAGTAAGGGAAATAATTTCTATAAAAAAGCTTGTAGGGGCGCCTGGGTGGCTTAGTAGGTTAAGCTCTGACTCAGGTCATGATCTCACAGTCTGTGAGTTCAAGCCCGATGTTGGGCTCTGTGCTGACAGCTCAGAGCCTAGAGCCTGCTTCTGATTCTGTGTCCCTTTCTCTCTCCATCTCTGCCCCTCCCCTACTCTCGGGTGCACTTGCTTGCTCTCTCCCTCCCTCCCTCTCTCTCACATTCACTCAAAAATAAATAACACAGGGGCGCCTGGGTGGCTCAGTCGGTTAAACGTCCGACTTCGGTTCAGGTCATGATCTCACAGTTCATGGGTTCAAGCCCCATGTCAGGCTCTGTGGTGACAGCTCAGAGCCTGGAGCCTGCTTCAGTTTCTGTGTCTCCCTCTCTCTCTACCCCTCCCTTACTTGTGCTCTGTCTTTCTCTGTCTCAAAAATAAACAAACGTTAAAAAATAATTTAAAAAATAAAACATTAAAAAAAAGTTTTTTAAGTCTCTTAGACCCCAGCACGGAGTTCACATTTATTGGGCACCTACTTCTCTGTTACTGTTAATGTTATTGTTTTTTCAATGGGCTTTTTTGATAGTTGGACATCATAGGCAAATGAGAAACAGACAAAATACAATACGAGCCTACACGTTAAAAATTAACACCAAGACCGTATAAATATTTCACTCTGTTTATTCGTGGGTAACCATTCATGAATCTCAACTGTGCTTTATTTTAGAAAGCCCGAAAGCACCCTTGCTCTTATTCAGGGACCCTGGGCTGTTGATGACCCGGGCTCACGTGTAGCTAACCCACCAATGTGTTCGTTTTAGCTGAAGAAGCTGGGCGTGATGCCCCCGGAGCAACCGCTGCCGGTGAAGTGTGGCCGGATCTATCAGGTCATGTGGGCCAACAACGGGGACTCCGTCAGCCGGCAGTACGCGGGCACCGCCGCTCTGAAGGTGAGCGCGTGCGGCGGCCTCCACGGGCCACGCTGGGGCCACAGGACACGGTTGACCCTCCCCCTACCTCTCAAAATAAGTAAACATTTAAAAAGAAAGAAAGAATTGCCAATAGGGAAAAGATAGTCTCTTCAATAAATAGTGCTGGAAAAACCAGAGATTCACAATGTGAAAGGGTTATGTTGGACCCCTATGCTACACCACTCACAAAAATTAACCTGAAATGTGTTAAAGACTTAAATGTAAGACCTGAAATTTTACAGTTAGTTTACTCCTACAAGAAAACTTAGGGGAAATCTCCGAGACATGGCCTTGACAGTGATTACTTGGGCGTAACACCAAAAGCAAGTGAGAAGAGTAAAAATAAACAAGTGGGCCCATGTCAAATGACAGAACTGCAGCACAGTGAAATGGGAGAAAATATCTGCAAACCATATACCTGTTAAGGGGCAGATATCCCAAATCTATAAGGAACCCCTATAGCTCAGTAGCAAAAAACAAAAACAAAAACAAACAATCTGACTGGAAAAAATGGACAAAAGACCCGAACATTTTTCCAAATAAGACCTGCAAATGGCCCAGAGGTATATGAATAGGCGCTCAACCTCTGATAATAAGCAATTATCAGAAAAATGCCAATCCAGGGGCGCCTGGGTGGCCCAGTTGGCTAAGTGTCCAACTTCGGCTCAGGTCATGATCTCGCAGTTCGTGAGTTTGAGCCCTGTGTCGGGCTCAGAGTCTGGAGCCTGCTTCAGATTCTGTGTCTCCCTCTCTCTCTGCCCCTCCCCCACTCAGATACGTGCTCACCCTTGCTCTCTCTCAAAAATAAATAAACATTAAAAAAATGAAAGAAATGCCAATCCAAACTACGGTAAAATAACCACCTCGTGCCTGTTAGGATGGCTGTCATCAAAGAAAAGAGATAGCAAGTATTGGCAGGGATGTGGAAAAATAGATGTCCTCAGTGGGAATGTGAATCGGCACAGCCATTATGAAAAACAATATGGATGGTCCCTAAAAAATCAAATTGGAAGGCCATGTAACAAATTGGGTATGTATGGAAATGAGATCAGTGTCTCAAGGAGAGAGCTGCGTCCTGTGTTCGCTGCAGCGTTATTTACAGTAGCCAGGCCGTGAAAACAAGCTCGGTGCCCGGGGGTGGGTGGATGTGGAGTGAGTGACACGTGCACGTGTGTGTGTGCGTGCGTGTGTGTGTGTGTGTGTGTGTGTGTTTGATATCATTCAGCCATAAAAACAGAAGGAAATGCTGTCTTTGCAACAACATGGGTGAACCCTGAGGGCACTGTGTTATGAAGTAAGCCAGACAGAGAAAGACAAAGACTGCCTGATCTCACTTATGTGTAGAATCTAAAAACATCAAACTCAGAAGCAAGAGTTGATCGGTGGTTCCCAGGGGAAGGGAAAATGGAAAGGTGTCGGTCAAAGCAGACAAACTTCCAGTTCCAAGATGAACACATTCTGGGGACCTGCTGTGCGGCACGGTGACCATAGTTAAACCTACCGTGTTGCACCCTTGAAATTTGCTAAGAGAGAAGATCTTAAATGTTCTCACCACATATACACGCGCATGCGCGCACGGACTGTGTGAGATGATACGTTAATGTAATCATCTCACTGTATCTACATAGGTCACATCATCACATTGTTCACTGTAAATTCACATATGCTACTGTTTATATCTTGCCAATTATAGCTCAATAAAGCTGGGAGGAAAAGGAGAAATATTTCATTTTTTCCTTGATACTAAACATCTTTGGACTCAGCACTTATGTCTTCCGTAATAGATTCTTCTTGCTAAATATTTCCTATGAACAACTTGACTAATTAGCGATATGCTCTTCCTAAGTCATCAGTGTTAGGACAAGGCCTGTTTTTGAAATTGCCTTGGATGGAAAAAGAAGGGTTGCGACGGGGGAAGCAAAGAAGACCCTGCTTTCCTTTTGCCTTAAGTTTAAGTCACTGCCCTCCAGGCCTTGCTCAGACCCCTCCGTCCTGAAAAGCAAGAGCAACAAACCAATTTAGATCTTCCTTAGATCATTCTACAGAGATCGCAATGGGCAGCAAGACAACAGAAAACTACAGAAATCTCTGCTCTTTCTCTCTGGACACATACATTCACATACACCAGTTAAACACCAGTGTAGTAAACTCAAGGGAACGGTCCACATTTTCCCACATCAGATATTTGTGAACTTTGAGTATCCTACCAGGTTGAGGCTTGACGATCTTTTTGTTGGTTACGTAGTAAATTCTGACCTGTAAATTCTAGAAATTCTACAGATTGCCAAGAATGGATTTAGTTTAAAGCACCATCTAACTGAAGACTTAATGCCACAAATAGCATTTTAATTATTTGATGCTTGTGTCACACCCAAATATTAGTGGGTATTTTAATCTAACTCCATTATTTAGAAAGTATAAAAGCCTATGGAATTTTGGTCTTGTATTGAAAGCCCACATTGACTTTGGGAACATTCTTGTGTTTGAATCGACTGTCAGAATGACTTTTTCCTCAACAGGGTGACTTTACAAGGACAGGAGAAAGGAAGTTAGCTGGAGTCATGAAAGACGGCGTTAACTCGGCGAATCGGTATTACCTGAATCGATTTAAGGACGCTTACAGGCAAGCTGTTATAGGTAAGGAACAGAAACGCCTTTCTTTCTTTAGAATTTGTGACCCCTCTGTGACTCGTGTTTTGCAGAAACGAACTTCATTAACAGAGCGCACTGTTTTCTAATATACTCGTGTTTCTATGTCAAGCATCTTTCCCGAGACATCAGCCTCACGTTTGTACAAGACTAGACTCTGACAGGTGTTTTAGGCCGAAGCACAAAGGGAAGCACTCATTTCCATGTATTTGTCAGTTTGCTATTCATGTGACAGAGGCGGAGTTGGGGGTCCCGGGGTAGGAAGAAGGGACCCGTGTTGTTTGTTTTTCCGTTACTCGGGGCTGAGAGATGTCCTTCCGTAGGACATTTGTCATATGCTCCTGCTGCGGACACACGCCTCCCACTCCTATAAGCATGGACGAACATGGTATTAGGGTTTCATAATTAGAGATTATCCTCACCAGTTCTTATCACTGTGTAGAAGAGGAAATGGAGGTAGATTGCCCAGTGGAATTCACGCATTGGCATGTTTTTAATTTAATTTTCACGACAGTATTACCTCCTAGGATTAAAGTAAATGTAGAATGTTCTGGATTAGAACCAAAATAACAACTTGTTTTATGATCTCTGAGAAAAATTTTTTTTTCAGTTTGAGAGAAAGAGTGCCTGCTTTAGAGCAGAGGAGGGACAGAGAGAGAGGGAGAGAGAGACTCTCAGGCAGGCTCTGCATTGTCAGCACAGATCCGGACGCAGGGCTCGATCCCACAAACGGTGAGATCATGACCTGAGCCGAGATCAGAAGGCCGACACCCAGCCACCTGGGCCACTCAGGTGTCCCTCTGAGAATATTTTAAAAACCCTATAGTTTGATCTCATTATTTGTCATACATGAAATAGTAGGGCCCACACGCAGGCCAGTTAGGAATTTGACGAGTCTGGTATAAAGAAGTTTGGTTTTTGCCACAGGCAGGGTGTGTGTTGACTGGAAAATTGGATTTTGGCAGTTTATTCAAGAAAAAATCAGACACTTTTCCTCCCTTGGTTGATCTAGCAGCTCAGTTACGTCCCTGTGGACCCAGACTCTGTCCCTCTCTGAGTTTGACTGTCCCTAGCGTCAGCTTCACCCTGATCTTGAAGCTGAATTTCTTTAAAGGCGAGAGAGGGAGCGAGGCCCCCACCGGAAGGCCAGTGGTCAGCGCTCTCCCAGCAGCGCCCCCGCCTCCCCGTCCCGAGCACCTGTAAGGGGATTCCCCTGCTCGGCCGAGGCTGAGCCACGTGCCACACCACAAGGGAGTTAGCTCGTCTGCTCAGATCCTTTGCCCATTTTTAAATTGGTTTGTTATTCGATATGACTGAGTTGTAGGAATTCTTTGTACATTCTGGATACACGTCCTATCAGATGACTTGTAAATCTCTCTCCTGTTCTGTGGGTTCTTTTCAGTTTCATGACATTGCCTTTTGAGACACATAAGTTTTTAATCGTGACACTGTCCACTTTGTTTTGGTGTTGTAGCTTGTGATTTTGGTGTCCTGTCTGAAACAAAAAAGGCTAATGCAGGGGCGGGGGGCGGGGCTGCGGGGCTCAGTCGGTTAAGCATCCCACTCTTGATCTGAGCTTGGGTCTTGATCTCCGTTCTGAGTTCAAGCCCTTCACTGGGCTCTGTGCTGGGTGTGAAGGCTACTTTAAAAGAAGAAAAAGCAACCTGATCCAAGATCACAGGGATTCATGCCTGTATTTTCTTATGAGTTTTATTGTTTTAGATCTTAGGTTCTCTTTTAATTTTAAAAACATTTATTAGCAAATTAAGATGATGATAGATATTAACACTTTCTACTCTAGATTTGATGCAAGGCATTCCAGTGACAGAAGATCTTTATTCCATATTTACCAAGGAGAAAGAGCATGAAGCTTTGCATAAGGAGAATCAGAGAAGCCACCAGGAACTAATTAGCCAGCTGTTACAAAGTTATATGAAGTTACTGCTGCCTGATGATGAAAAGTTCCATGGGGGCTGGGCCCTCATTGACTGTGACCCCAGGTGAGTGGGAGGCATGTTCTGGTAACTCAGGTGTTTACGTTTCTGATGGTGTCCTAATTGGCACTAGTGGGTGTCCTCCAAGCTGCGGGCATGGGTGCATACGGTGCATGGCGCATGGCCAGCTGACGCAGGCACGCGCCTTAGGTGCAGAATTGAGGGGGCGTTAAGAAAAACTGCGTAATGAAGGGAAATATTTTAGTGCAATTTTAAAAAAATCCATACTTGATTTTTAAAAAACCCAAATTGTAGAATGACAGTTCACAGCTTCCCCCCCCTCCCTTGCCCCAGCATCTGGGTTTATTGCTTTCTTGCCCATAGCCGAGTGCAGCAGGAGGAACAATGATGCCCGTCACTTGGGTTGGTTGTAAAGTGCTCTGGCCTTTCACAAGATGAACCGGCCAACTAATGCCCGACATTTTTTAAATGCAAATCACCCAGGTTCAAGTCGTTCTTCAAAAGGAACAGCAAAATCTAAATTCATTCATAGATTGAAAGTTTGCTTTTAGGCTAAAATCTAACATTATAGTCCTCAATATTATGAATCAGAAACACTGCAGAAAATTCTAGACCAAGCTCTGAGGACAAATGGCTCTATTTAGATTTTTTGTACTTTACATTTCATGTGTTCTTAATAAAAGGCAAAAACCAAGCTTGAGGGAACAATCAGATGCCAGGTAATATTTCTATGTATATTCAGATTAAAAGCAATATTGGCCATAGGTTCGTAGGGACTCCTTCCATGACTTTAATTTCATGGACTATTTCACCTTGATAATCAATACTGTATGTGTGGATGCAGTTTTCAGACTCTTGAAATAAGAGATGAGGGTTTTCTTACACACAAATTAGCAGAAAACTTCTGGGATCCAATGAGCCATTTGGTAAAAACTTTTGACTCATGTACCTTAGTTTTTTAATGCACGTGCGTGTGTGTGTGTGTGTTTTAAAATAATATTCATTAAACTTGAAGCAGCATCCCAAGAGAGGGAGATTCAGGAATAACTATAGGCATCACACCTGCAGTTTGCTTGAATTTTAACTTTGCACTTCAGATGTGTAAAGGTGTTGTGATTGTCAGTATCTTCTTCCTTAGATCAAGTATTTTTATGTCTGCTTTGGGGATAATCGAAATAGGGAAAGACCAGAATGTTCTTATCTTTATTTTCTTTTTAAAAAAAACATTTTTTTAATGTTTATTTATATTTGAGAGACAGAAACAAAGCATGAGCAGAGGAGGGGTAGAGAGAGAGGGAGACAGAATCCGAAGCAGGCTGCAGGCTCTGAGCTGCCAGCACAGAGCCCAATGCGGGGCTCGAACCCATGAACTGTGAGATCGTGACCTGTGCTAAAGTAAGATGCTTAACTGACTGAGTCACCCAGGCGCCCCAAAGTGTTCTTTTCTAAAGCGGACTACCATTTTGCAAGGTCCCATTACCCCTAATATGATTTCTAATCCTGTAATTCTCATGTAAGTCGGTATCCTAGATGAGGAGTTTAAAAATATGTAAAGTGTGTTCAGCTGTGCTATATTTAAAGCTCGCTACAAAATTTGGGTAAGCACTCTTGTTAAGAGTCGGTAGAAGTCTCTTGCACGTAAGAAAAATATGTATGAAAACACCGAGAGTTTTCCCTGGCAGCTGGGCTCACTGGTACAACATAAATTACTGGTACCGTATGTACCACAATAGAGCTGGAGCCAGACTGGCCTCCCCTCCTAGGATCAGAGCAGGTCTCTAAGAAAATTGCTGGGTGGTTAGATTCCCAGATCCACAGTAACTTCCCAGATCCCAAATGCCTATTCCAGTTTTCTCTTGTCTTCATTCATATGGTGAAATACTTCTCTCTAGTGCCCAATGATTGAGCTCATTTTCCTCTAATCCTGCACCATACAGCTTGGCTTTCTGACAGCCAGGAGCCAGGGCCTGTGTTCTGCTCATCTTTGGTTAAAGCTCCCTAGGAAGGAGAACGGATGACCCATGTGAGGCAGCAAGCGTCCTGCGTCCTTCCCTTCCCAGTCCTTTGTTTTAGGACATCTCTTCCCTCAGATTCCTCAGCGGTGGGCCTCTGGCTAAGTCTCCTAATGACCAGCCTGTTCGTGGATTCCCTGCCTCCCTGCTTCACACGTCACCTCTGCAAGTTGTTTTGGCTTCTAATTCTTTCTTAGATGGTCTGTGGCTAAGTCTTACCGTGAGAGGATCCCTTTGCCTCTGTCACGTGCCAAAGCACCTTCCCCCCTGCCATTGTCATCCTTGTCTTCTTCCTCGTGGTCAGTGGTGGACAGAAGAGGCCCATCAGAACCACAGTCATGGACCTGGTGAAACCTTTCCACCTCTGCCCTGTGGGACACGGAAAGATTCTGAAGACTGTCCCATCAGCTCACATCCCGTCGGTCCAGAGGTTGTCTCGCGCGCCTTGTTGGGGCTCACGCGTAGCCAGTTCCTGATGGGAGAATCGGGCTTTTGCCTCTTCAGCACAGACTCTGGGCTTGGGGCTACGAAGGGATGGGCAGCGAGCGCCACTGCTCAGCAGGACAGCAGGAGCGTCTGAGGAAGTGACATACTGATTCTCAAGAGGAGGACAGGGTTGGGGGAAGCCGAGGGGACACAGACTTGTGAAAGTCTGCTCGGGGTCTACTTCTGGGTGACAGGGACAGACAGGTCAGGTGTGAGAGCTCTACTCTGGTCTTGGGAGGATCTCCTTTCCCTGAGGCTGACCAGACCAGAAGTGGCTGCATCTGATAATGGCTGAGCTGTCAGCTGCTCGCTAGTTTTTCCCTTGGCCTCTGTGTTTCCCACTATTACTGTTTTACCAGAAACTGCCACCCTTGGAGCTGTGGGACAAGAGGACATGGATAGAGTAGATAGTGAAGCTGATGCAGTGACTTCGAAGGTCCTATTTTGGCTTGGTGGCTCGGCGAGAAGGCTGGGACCGGCCCATCAGGAGTCTTGGTATCTTTGAGGTATTGAGAGACACTTCGCCTCCCTGCCGCTGGCCCCAGTGTCGACCCCAGTGTCAGCCCCAGTGTCAACCCCAGTGTCGGCCCCAGTGTCAACCCCAGTGTCAGCCCCAATGTCGGCCCCTATGTCGGCCCCAGTGTTGGTCCCAGTGTTGGCCCGATGTCGGCCCCAGTGTCGGCCCCAATGTCAGCCCCTATGGGGGGGCGGGGTTTGGAGCCTTACATTCGGGTCTCAGAGCAGCTGGAGCAGGAGCCGGAGCAGGAGCTGTCCTTGTTCCAGAGCAGTCTTCTCTTTTATTCCAGAGGTGGTGCTTTTTCAGATACAGAATTACTATGGTCTTCAGGCTCACTACATTTTCCTCTCAGGTGGATTATTCTGATGGGTCTCATGTGCCCATTTGAATTTCCACAGTTAGCTGTGTGTCTGCGTCTCGATTACACGCGGCTCTTTAAGAACGCTCCTGCTTGTCAGCTCCTCTCTACTTTTTCTTGTGGTTGTCATCCTTTCTAATACTGCTAAACTTGACCTTCACCATCGGTATTTTTCTTCATTTGCAAAGCTTAAAGGTTTTCCAGAGGGTAGACCGTTTTTCCTTGAAGGGGGATGTTTGGAAACTTGCTCTTTGGTTGTCTGAGTTGCTACAGAACCTTCGTACAGTCTGTCAACGGAGCCAGAGAGGTAGACCCAGAGCAGGCAGACCCTGATGGAGGGAGGACAGGGAGAGGCAGGCCTGGGAATGGTTGTGTGGGCTCAGGTCCCCGGACAGCCAGCCATGGGGCTTGGGGTCCTCGGCAGCTGGTACCTGCCTGCCTCTTCCATTCGCTCCTGGGTTGTGTGTATATATTTTTAAAAACACCTTCATTGAGGTAGAGTTCATATACCATGTAATCCATCCATTTAAAGCATACAATCCAATGACTTGTAGTATATTCATAGAATTGTGCGATTATCCCTAGGGTGAGTTTTAGACCATTTTCATCACTCCAGAAGAAAGCCCTGCGCCCAGGAGCAAGTACTCCCCATTCTCCTGTCCCTCTGCCCAGACAACCACTGATCTACTTTCTGTCTCTATAGATGTCCCTGTTCTGGACATTTCATATAAATGGAATCACAATGCGTGACCTTTTGTGACTGCTTTCATTCACTCAGCATCGTGCGTTCATGGTTCGTGCACACTGTGACCCGTATCAGAACTGCATTCCTTTTTGTAGCTGACTAGTATTCCGTCATAGAGATCAGCACATTTTGCTTTTTTTCTTCCATGGGTGGACATTTAGGTGGTTTCTACTTTCTGGCCATTGTAGATGGTAATACTGAGAACAGTCCTGTACAAGTTTGGGTTTGAACATCAGTTTTCAGTTTGGGTGCAAACCTAGGAGTGCAAAGTGCTGGGTCACCTGTAAGTCTGTGTTTCAGAGTTTGAGAAACCATCAAGCAATTTCCCAGAATGGCTGTCTCCTTTGACATGCTCACCAGCACTGTGTGAGGGTTCCAGTTTTTCCACCTCACCAACATTTGTTTTCCTTTTTTTTTTTTTTTAAATTATAGTCCTAAGAGGTGTGAAGTAGTATCTGACTGGCTTTGATTTGCATCTCCCTGCTGACAAAGACTGTTAAGGATTTTTCCTTGTACTTGTTGGCCGTTTGTGTATCTCCCTTGGAAAAATGTTGAAATCTTTTGCCCGTTTTAAAAAACTGTGTCTCTTGTTGTTGAGCTACTGTGTTTTGGCAAATAAACGTTTACAGGACCAGGGCTAGAGTTAGAGTGAGACAGGGCTGTACACGTGCAGTGTCACATCCTGCCTTATTTAACATGTTGGTGTTCTGTTCATCATGATATTTTGGCATTAATTTTGATTTTATTTTAACACTGCACTAAAAAATTAATGGCTGGATGTTTTTGACGTCGCCTTAAATTTTGCGCCAGAGTCTCGCCGCACTGCGGTCCCGGCCACTTAACTCCGGCAGGAAAAACAGTTCGGGCCGAAGTTGACAAATGCGCAGCTTTGCTGCCGCAGGAGCGACCCGCTCCCGGCGCTGCACCTCCCACCCTTCCCGGGGCGGTGGCGCACTGTCCCCCCACTGTCCCCGCACTGCCTGCGGGCCTCCCGGGTGTTCCTGTAGTGGCCTCTTCCGCTCCAGCCTCGAGCTCGGCTTGTACCCCAGCGGCCAGCCCACGGCCGGCAGGTCCGGCTCCCTCCTCCCTGCACTGCGCCCTGTGGCTGCGAAAACACTGGGCCCTGAGTGACAGGTGCCTGGGGGCGGCTGCGGGCCGCGAGGGGAGACTGCAGGGGAAGGGCAGCAGCAGTGCCGCCCAGGCGCCCTTGGGCACCTCCACCAGCCCACTCTTTATTTTGCCCAACTCTGTCGAGCCCGCCTTTTCTATCCTGAGTTGATGCCCACTTTTCCTCCTGTTTCAGGGGAGCGGGAGGTGTGGGGCAGCCACGCTGCTGGGAGTGTGAGCGCAGGGGACAGATGGTCACGCGGCCGCGGCCGTCCGTTCGAGCAGCCGCGGCAAGCGCGAAGCCCAGCCGGACCGCGGGCACCTCAGCGCCCCGCCCCCGCGGGCTGGGGCCGGGCGCTGCGCGGGGGCGGGATGGCGGGGTGGGGGGGGGGTGCGCATGCGCACTGGGCTCGTGCCGCGGCAGCGGGGGCGGCCGGAAGCGAGACGCGTCTCCTGGGCGGGGCTTGGCGCTGCAGTTGCCGCAGTTGCCGCAGTCTCCGCAGTCGCTGCAGGCGCGATTTTGGGTGCAGGCGTCTCCGACTGAGCTTCGAGTTCTCGACGGACCGACGGACCGACTGATAGACGCGATGCCGCGCTCCCACAGGCCTCCACCAACTGCCCAGCGTCCCGCCAATGCCACCGGCAATGCCACCGGCAACGCCGCCGAGCCCAAGCCCGAAGGCGGCAGCCTGGCCACGACTTTCAAGATTTTTCTCCTTTTTGCAGGACTTATGGTTAAAGTTCCTGTGGGGCTGTATTTTTCTTGCAAGTTGCTCCTTTTCCAAAGTCTCCTGTTAATGTCTCCTGACGACAGTGGCTTTTATGCGACTATTGTCGCAGTGGTGGGGCTGCATGTGGTGCTGGCAGTTTTTGTCTTCATCGTGTGGAAGGAGGGCATGCCTGACTGGCAGGAAAACAAAAACGAGTAGAGCAGCTTCCGAAGCTGCAAACGCGGGGGGTGGGGAGTACCTGAGCGGGGTAGGGGGAGGGTGGGGGGCTTCATTTCCTGTCCGTGTTGAAAAACGTGTCTTTTTTTTTGTGCGCTTCAGGGGCCGGGTGGGCGGGGAGGGAAATTATTTACTGCAGCTAAGACTCCAGTACAATTGCGGGTGGGGGGAGGGCTGCCCTTTTTCTTGACCGCCTGTGACGTGCCCAGTGCTTTTCGTTAAAGACATAATGTTTTTGACTGAGGATCCTGTTGGACTTATTTAAATATATTAACGTCGCGATGGAAAGCTTGGAGAAGTAACACTGGCCTGTAGAAGTAGAATTTCTTACTGTGTCGTGACATTTCTGTGGCTTGGCTCCAGCGCCAGTGTGCAGAGTGCGTGTAAGTATCGCCGCGCAGACCCCCGGTTTGCGGTGAGGCCGCCGGCAGCCCGCGCGCGTAGTCGTGTGCTCCCCGGGCTTGATTAGTTAGTGCGCGTGAATTTTGGATCTGTCTGCGTAACGTCGTCGGGTCCTGGCGTCTTACTCGTCCTATTTTCCGATGTCTTAATTTCGGTGAAAACGGAAACGAATTTGTTATTTCAGATTAAGACCGTGTGAGTTACGCTGCGGCAAGGGGCCGTGGATGTAAATTACTGCAGTTGTAAGATTTTGGTCCGTTTGTCTCTGCAGTACGCATTAAACAATGACCTCATTCTGACGCAGTTTAAGGACGTGACTTCCATCTACAAATGATTTTCTTTCCCTACGGTTGTCCATTTGTTTTTCAGTAGTAGCCTTTTGGCAATTACGTATGAAATTCTAAGGGAGCAATATCCCCTCGTCCATTGGAATACAAGAACGCAGATTAACTTCCGCCTTTTGATTGGAAATTAATGTTAATATTAGATGAATATTAAAACCTTTATTTGAGTTCAGATTTGGCCCCTTTATCTGCTGATTATTTGTAGATTTTTATACTTGGGCCATTCGTTATTCATAATCTTACCAAAATGGATATTTTGCTTTGGGCTTAATGGGCTTATCAATACCCATCATGTTTCTGACCCTTATTTTGATATTTGAGAGTGGAGTAAAATATAGCAAAATGGACTTAATAAGGAAAGGTTTACTTGTTCCTAAAAAGCCATAGAAATTAATCTGGAGTAAGAAATACACAAGGTGGCTTGGGCTTCCTCCCATTTTTGCACCTGTTGCCTTTATGTAAATTCAGATGCATTCTGCACATGTGTATAAATATCCTTAATGTGGACTGTCCTTTTGATGGTTAGGTCTTGTGAGATGATCTAGACAATTTCGTCTTTCCTGAGACCGATCTTCCCTTTTTCCCCAAACCCTTTTCCTTGCAAATAATCTTATTTCCCTGAATCCTCCCACCTCTTTGACCACCTCAGCTGTCTTCCTGACACCTACCCCACCTTCCCAAACCGGGGTCCTTCTCCCACCCCCTCCAGATGGATAGATTATATACATTTAACTTCAGAAGTAGGACTCATTGATAGATTTTTATGCCCCTCCAACCAATCTTTATCACGAGTGACCCTGCTATAGAAAATCTTGGCAAAAACGCAGATGAAAATGAAAATATTTAATGACCTGTGTCATATCTGTCTAGCCTCATTGATGCTACTCACAGAGATGTGGATGTGCTGCTACTGCTTTCTAACTCTGCCTACTACGTGGCCTAGTAAGTTGCTTATTGGTTTAAAGCTTTTAATTGTTAATTTAAGCAAATATCCTTATTAGAATTCATGACAAAAAATTAAGTCTGGTTTTGTTATATGGTTTAAGGAACTTCACTGAACTTCTTTACCTTACGTAACTGTTGTATCATTCTTAATTAGAAAATGTGATTTTAGAGTTGTAATCAGTGTTTATATAATGTTCTTCTAGCATTTACTATTATTCCTTACATATTTTCCATGTTTTGATGTACTCCACATTATACATTGTTTTTTTAAATTACTGTACAATAAATAGTTCCCCACCTTTTAGTATTGAAATACTGCCCATTTTTGGGGTGGTGTTTGTTTGTTTTTTGCTATTACGAATGATACAGTTGTCTTTGCACAGAGAATTTTGTATCTGCACACACACGTGCACACACCTGCTTTGGTTACAAGGTTGTGATGAATTAGAGTACTTTTGCAGTTTTTTGCCAGATCTCCAGTAAGACTACCAAGTAACAATGCCACTAGCAAAATTATAAGCACTTCCTCATTAGCCTTACCAGAATCAATTTTTTTTTTCCTGCTAAGTAAATACTCTCTTTTCGGTCTTGTGTGAATGGTCATTTTTTGTTACTGGCCCAGGTGCCTGTTGATGCTGCTACGTGGATTTTTTACTGACTCTGGCTGCCAGCGGCCTCTGCTGTTACTCACGAGCATGCACCTTCAGTGTGTCCGCGTGTGCTTGCCTTTTAGGATGAGTCTTAGGTTTGTTGGTTTTGAAAATTTTTATAAAACAAATTATATTCTGTAATTCACTGTAGTATAAGAGCTTTAAGCTGATTGTTCTTCAGCTTTGGAACTGTATATATGTTCATGTCATTTCATCCAGTTTTTAAAATGTTGAACTTTTTATCCCAGAGTGTATTGTGTCCTGGAAGATTTTTAACTGCATAGAAGTTGCTACTATTGTATCTCAGCTGACAAACCAAATATGCTTTTGATTTTAATCCTGTTTTTACTCCCTTTCCTTTTATCCAGTTATGATGATGAAGTTGATAAAGTAAACCAGTATCAACGACTAAGTCTAGAAGACCTGGAAAAAATAGAAATAGGTAAATTTTAACATGCTAATCAAGTCCTAGAAAGCAAACCCGGTTTCTTCCAAGAACGGGTCACTCTGAGCAAGCATCTTACTGGAACCACAAAGGGATACTGACAGTGCCAGGAGTCTGTTTTGTAGGACTCTCTTCTGTTCCTTAAAGATTAGTGAGGGATAGCATCTAATAACTGTTTTATTACTTACCTTTGAAGATAAACCCAGGGATCCAGAAAGTTTAAATATTTGAGACTGAAGAAGAGTTTTTATTTAGTCTCATCAAACCAAATCATCCCAGTAAGCTTGTATTTTGTGTGCTTTCATTTAGAAGAAATAAGAAAAGTGCTAAGCACCTAGCTGATGAGTAAGTTTGGGGATTTTGGCGATCCAGAACAAAGTGAATGCGTGTGAGAGATGTAAGCATCTCCATTTGGGTTTCAGGCCCCGAGCCCACGCTCTTCGGTAAGCCCAAGTTCTCCTGCATGCGGCTGCACTACAGACACAAGGACGCAAGCGGCTACTTCCACACCCTGAGGGCCGTGATGCGCAACCCCGAGGAGGACGGGAAAGGTAAGGAAGCGCCGACGTGCCCTGGGGACCCGGGGACGCACGTGCCATTACAGACAGTGACCCGGGAACACCGCTTTGCGCTTTGCAGCCTTTGGGGAAGTGACCTGAGCCGTGGTGGCTCGGGCGGGGGCAGCTGGGATGGGACACCGTGTGTCTGGCCATGTGGGTGCCAGGCCTTTGCCCCAACATGCGCCCCTCATGGGCACTGGTCAGGGCCATTCCTGTCTTGTTCGAGGCTGTTGCCTTGGCGTCTGACATGGGACAGATGAGGAACTTTTAATTCCAATTGATTTGGGTCTTTTGCCCTTTATTAACTCTTCTGTTAAAATTTTAGAACAAGAAAAAGTTTATTTTACAGCATCTTAAGTTAGTGGGTGGAGTAATGAACAAGCTGCAGTTTTCTGTAAACCGCAGCGAGTACATCTGTATTGCGACAGACGACGGCACGCTGCGTGCAAGGCTCAGAGTGACCGGGGCCGGCGTGCGTGTGTGCGTGCGTGCGTGCGTGCGTGCGGAAACCGGCAGCGGCTGTGTTTGGGTTTCAGATACCCTTCAGTGCATCGCCGAGATGCTGCAGATAACCAAGCAAGCCATGGGATCAGATGTGCCTATAATTGAGAAAAAACTTGAGAGGTGAGTCCAGTACTTTTTCTCACGAATAAAGACATTGTTACCCACAGTCCTACTCCTTTAAAAGCATCCGCAGGCTGGGGAGAAATCTGTGGTGATGTATTGGTATTTTGGCTGGGAAGTGCCCGCTTTCTGTGGACCAAAAAGTAATGCCTTTTGTTTAAATCTGAATCTCTGGAGAGTACATCTAAGCAATTGCTTGTGGCCATAATTTAAACAGCTTTCTAAGGAAAATGACAGCCAGTATGTTCTAAACAGCAGGGGCTTCTGAACTTGGGGAAGGAATGAATCCCCATGAAGAGATTGTTTTACATTAAAATTTGGATTTTCCATCTAATATTTCACATTCCACTCAAGAGAGCCACTTGGTCACCTAGAGGATAACCGTTCAGTCTTCTGTTAGTAAAGAGAATTGGTTCCGTAGCTACCGAACATCCGGTTTTTTATGAACGGCTCGGGACCAGCCCGAGTCAGACATCATACTGAGACTTGTGGCAAACAGCAGTTCTCCTTTTCCCACATCTGTGGGGGTCAGGAGGGACGCCAGGTGAGAAAGCACTATGGTAAATAGCCCAGATCTTTTAAAATAAATGTAGGGAAGTCCTAGAAAACAAGGAAACCCCCCCCCCATCTGAATTCAGCCAAATTGGAAGGCGTGCAGACCGCGTTAGTGAGGATGTTTCAGATTCCCATTCGTGGGCCTCTTGCCTTTGCTGGTCATTAGGCTGTGGGTGGTGGGCCTGCCGCAGCCGGCAGCCGCTCGCCACAGGGACTGGCCGTCCCCCTGCTACCGTCAGCCAGTGGTCGCCTGAGTCACAACGCCTGTGTCTCAGTGCATCTCACCACGTAGGCACTTACCCTCTCCCCTTGTCACCAGAAGGGGTGAGTACTGTACAATAAGGTATATAGAGACCCAAGTTCATGTAACTGTTGTTGCAGTATTATAACTGTCTTATTGCTGTTGATCTCTTACTGTGCCTCGTTTGTAAATTAAACTTTATCACAGGAACATATGCATAGGGAAGAACGTGGTATATACAAGGTTTGGTCCAATCACAGCCTCAGACAGCCACTGGTGGGGGCATGTCTGCGAATGTATCTCCCACAGATAGGGGGGAACTGCTGCTGTCTGGATTTTAGGTGTGGTTTGGGGGGGATTTTTTGTGCTTAATTCTCAGAATAACACCCCCCAATGCAGGTGGGGCAGCCATGGGGACACTTCTCTCCCTTCCCTTCCTCTGAAGGCCAGAGAGAACTCCGTTGAGGAAACACGCAGTAATTATGACCCAACTCTAAAGACAAAAGCTTTGATCCCAGAGAACTCAGATGACGAACCTGACTATTGTGAAGAGCCTCACTGAGTTAGACTGAGAGCTGACCGGCACAGTGCTTCCGGAGGCTCCGTGCATGGCCGGCTTGAGGACAGGAAACTGCTTGCTGGACCCGCAGCCAGGCCACTGTTCGTGTCAGCGCTGCTCACAGGGGCTACGGCTGCCCAGGGGCCAGCTACCACACTGGTTGCTTCAGAGACTGACTTACTACTGAAAAGATGATCTCTCATTAATGTCTTTGGTAAAAGTGATTATATGTTGAAATGATAGTATCTTAATATGTACAGAATATTATCAAAATCCCATGTTTTTAAATAGTGGCTGGAAAAGTAAATTCCCATATAGCTCACATTTCTTTGGACAGGACTGTTGTAGCGTCAGTTCTAAGGCATTATCTGAGTTTATCAACCTGCAGTGCACGATTTTTAAGAAATTGGGCCCAATTAAAGTGAGTTTTCATTTGGAACTGGCATATTGGATTTCACAGGGAATTAACTTTTTTCCTCTTCTAATTTGTAGGAAGAGCAGTAAACCTCACGAAGACATCATTGGCATCAGATCTCAAAACCAAGGCTCTTTGGCCCAGGGAAAAAATTTTTTGATGAGCAAATTTTCATCTCTCAATCAAAAAGTGAAACAGACCAAATCTAATGTAAACATTGGCAATCTGCGAAAGCTAGGAAATTTCACCAAACCTGAAATGAAAGTTAACTTTCTGAAACCAAACTTAAAAGTAAATCTCTGGAAATCAGACAGTAGTCTCGAAACCATGGAGAACACCGGTGTGCTGGAGAATAAAGCCGAGGCAGAGTCCGATGGGGAAATGTCTTCAGATAATGACTCCTACCACTCCGATGAGTTCCTTACAAATTCCAAGTCTGACAAAGACAAACAACTAGCGAACTCTCTAGAGAACGTAGGCCCGATAGACTATGTTCTTCCGAGCTGTGGGATCATTGCTTCCGCACCTCGATTAGGCAGCCGGTCCCAGTCTCTCAGCAGCACGGAGATCAGCATCCACGTTCCTCCAGAGGGGGCCGCTCACGGAAGCGGTTTTGGAAAAGACCAGGAGTCTCCTTTGAAGAGAAGCCCTTCCGCCGACCACATACAGGCGCTGACGGGCTTTGCCAAGCCTGTGGATAGTTACTGCCGCAGATTCGTACAAGACGCACAGACCAAGATGACCCGGCCGTCCGAGATGGGGTCTGGTTCTCAGCAGGCTAGTGAGGAAGGAAACCCGACGGCCAGTCGAGTTTCTGATGAGGAGACGCACTCTGAATCCACAGGGCCACTACCTTCCCGACCATCTCAGTTAGACGTGGCTTTTTCAGCAGCTGGCCCCCAGTATCTGTCACCAGGGCTCCCCGTCGGATCCCAGAAGAGCCCAGGCTCGCGGGACCCGGAACCCGGCCTTCCCATAACTCCTTCTCCGTCAGAGGGCGCCGGCGGCAGGGCGGTCTCCCCCTTCGCAAAGATCCGAAGTTCCATGGTCCAGGTTGCTAACATCACCCAAGCTGGGCTGACCCAGGGGATAAATTTCGCTGTGGCCAAGGTCCAGAAGAGCCCCGCAGAGCCTGAGGCGGCCCAGGAAGTCCAGCAAAATGAACTTAAAAATATGTTTACACAATGCCAGACACGAATAATTCAGATTTAGTTTTTAGCCATGAAGAATCCTTTGGCGTTTCTTTAATCCAAAAGGAGGCTTCACATATTAGGCAGTTTTAACCTTTGCGGTCTTTGAAGCTAGGGATCACAAATCCTAATTGTTTTGTCGGGGAAGGTTTTTAAAGAAGTATGAACTTGAACAGATTTCCAGATTCGAGAGCCAGAACAGTACAAGTGCGGCATCCTAGAAGGGTGTAGATGTGAGCAGCCTGTACGCTACAGAGCAGTTGGTTTCTGGAAGGAACTTGGTAATAGTGACTTTGAGACAGAATAACCTGAACAACCCTTCTTGGGAGCAAGGAGGGGGGTGGCGTGTGTGAGGTAAACACAGAAAGTCGGAGCGTGGATACATTTTTAGGGCAAGAGCAGAGCATCTTTCATCGCTTTGGTTCTGTCAATTCCTTTGTGTAAATACATTTAGTTTTTAGTGCCTTTAGAGTTACTAGTACCAAGAAGCATTTGACTATAAAAAAAAATACTAGTTGAGTTTTGATGGCTTACCCATTTCGTATGAAGACTAAATTGAGGGTTATCGGCACTACAGTCAAGAAAGGTCCCTCTGATCCTGATTTTCCCCAGAGCCTACTTAAATATTTTGCTTCCTTCTACACCCCAAAGTCTAGGATTAAGACTGGTCAAACCTGAGACACCAGATGTGAATCCCAGCACCTGTTAAACTTCTGTTTTCAGGAATGTAAGACTGTACATTAGATACTGCTACTTCTTGAAATGGGCGTTCAAGTTGTAACTGGTCGCGGGAGGCATTCGTTAACACCCTGTGTGGACAGAAAATTATTAAAGGGTTGGCTGAAGCACAGCGGTGCTCTGACGTTGGAGTTCTAGTCCTGACCACGCGGGACCACAGCCCCAGGATGGCCCGTAGGCCAGGAGCGTTGCACACCTTGTTACAAGTTTTGGTTTGTCTGGTATCTTAGAGCCTTACTCTGTTGAAGAGATTCTCAGCTGAACATTATGTCTGTTGTCACTTTGATAAGTATTTCCACGTTTGTTATTTATTAGTGGTGTCTTTTTTTTGAAGTGTCCAATCCTGTGACTATTTAAAATAAAATACCATTGTAATTTAAAGTGACAACGTGTGAGAATTCCTTGAATAGGATCTGGATTGGGGCGTCTGGGTGGCTCCGTCGGTTAACCGGCCGACTTCAGCTGCGGTCATCTCAGCATTCGTGAGTTCGAGCCCTGCATTGGGCTCTCCATTCTCCACGTGGAGCCTGCTTGTGATTCTCTCTCAAATATTAAAAATATTTCCCCTCACCCCGAAAAAAGGAAAATACGTTTAATTTGGGAGAGGGGCAGGGGGGAGAGAGAATCTTAAGCAAGCTCCACGATCAGTGCAGAGCCTGACACGGGACTCGATCCCACAATCCTGGGATTATGACCTGACCCGAAACCAAGAGGGGGAGGCTCAGCCCACTAAGCCACCCAGGTGCTCCTTCACGACTTTAACAACGATGAAGCACCCAAACAGTGCAACTGAAAGCTTTATTCTGTTCTTAACCAGGTTTTCTTCTGGGGTCTTCAAACACTAAAGGAGAGAAAAGCAAAGTCAGGTGATAAAACATACCTTTCAAGCTCCAGAGGAATTCGTTCTAAAGAAATATCTGAAAACTAAAAATAAGGCAGCACTTCATTCCAGCGAGGGTGGCGGGTCTGCTCAGCTTCCCGGTGGCTCACGCGGGAGCCGCCACCATGTGAGGCCATCAGCCCCACTGGCCCGTGTGTAGCAAAGGACGAAGGGAGTTCCGGAGCCGAATTCCAGTCTCTCACCCGAGGGGGGCGCGGGAGGACCCGGGGAGTTTGCAGTAACGGTTTTCCACCAGGAGGAAGTGGGATCTTCCCCTGCACGGCACAGCGGAAGTCTTAGAATTCATAAAAAACGACCCCAAGGACTAGTCATGTGGGAAGTTTTATTAATTCAAAAGAGGGTTTTCCTTTCAGGGGAACTTTGCTGCAAGATCAAGCAAATCACGTACTTCTCTTTGGTAAATTACAGTTCACGTTGGCACAATAATCACACGGTAACTAATCTATGCTCTTGATTTTCATTCTCATAAATCCAGTTGTCTTCATTTCTAAAAGTTTAAGGGAGTCTAGTCTACCAGTTATAAAAATGAAAACCAGTTAGAACTCTAAATATAAACAGATTATTTACATTAGTTTATAAAAATAGATTTGCATTTAGGAAAAGTAACAACTCATAATTTTCACTTCAGTTTGGTAGGCATAATGAATTCCTTGGTTTTCGGGACAGACCCTGTTGCGCTGTCAGTTTGGGGGGTTGGGGGGGCAGACTTCATGGATCTCTCGTTTCCTACAGAAAACCGTCTGTATGCATTCCCACTGACAGCGTAACGAAAGTAATGGTCTAAACTTGCCAAACATTTTTGATACCACAATTTCATACTTTACTGAATTGCTTTCTAACTATGGGTAATGGATATTATTACTTTAAAATCTCTCAGGTTAAAACTGTAATTGGTCTGGGACAAACTTACCTATGGCAGGTATCCTGGACTAGCAGATCATGTCAGCTGAGCTAACCCGTCTGGAACTAACGGAGAAACTGACATAAAAGTTCAAAAGCCAATGCAGTCATCAAAGCAACTAAATGACCGTTAGGAAAACAATTTAAAATTTTATTTTTTACAGAAGGCATTTTTTTAAAAAAGCTGTTTGCTCTTTTCATATCTGGGCAACATCTGATCACAGGGCGGCATTCCCCTAAAGAAACCCTGTAAAACAGTGGTTCCCAACTGCGCTGGGGTGAAATGAGAAAAATAAGGACAATGTAGTGTCCCCCCCCCCCCGCCCCAAAAAGCTCTGTTTATTCCATTTCAAGGACTCTCTCCTTCTGAGACTGTCCTTTTAGGGAAAAAAAGGTAATTCAGTGGTTTCTTTCAGATTACTTGGCAAACACACTGGCAACCCTGTCAGTCTCCCAAAATTCTGGACATAGTACTGGTCCATGAAATCCAAAAGTCTGGGAACCACTGCCATGTGTAAAGACTAATGTTGTAGGTTATTAACAACTGTTAAATGGAAAAAAAAAATACGTGGCCAAATGTCTGGGAAACGACAGTCTCACAGGTTGTGTGAATTAATGGCAAGTGCCCCCGTTCACCACACCTGGACCACGAGCCGCGCTCAGACCCACCACTGCTCAGCCGGAAAAGTCTAAAGCGAACAAGTCCTGACTTTGGAATTCCAACAATTCTCTCCAAACGAAGTTGACGTTAGCATTTCAACAGAGTCTGGCCTATGACTTAGCTGGAACTAAGGAAACGGTATAATCAGGAACATTATCAATATTAAACTTTTAATATCAAATACATTTTTGTACACCGTTACTAATTTATATAATTATAAAACAATCAAAAGCTCCATAAAATCAGTGAGGTAAAAGCCCTCACTGAATATTATATAAACTTCAGATGTCACCAGGCTTGATTTCAGGAAAAGTCATTGGTTTTTGATACAAATTATCTACAAAACAATGTGGTACAAATGGCATTTGAATTTTACAATAAGGTGGCTGCAGTCTGCCCCTACTTTAAAGTTCATTCCCATTCACACACTTCTGCTGCTGAAGCCGGGTTCTTCTTAAAGACTCGAGCTGCTTGGCTCTCAGCCAGCGTTCCCTGGACAGTGTCGTCTGACCGGCACTGAGAGACAGGAACCTGGGGTGAAACAGAAGCATTGTAAGTCTAGACCCAGGGCAGGACCTAGTTCGTTGGTTCTTTTTTTGTTGTTCAGAACCTAGGAATACTGGGTTAGAGGTCAAGACCACCCGCTAGCTACATGTAAGAGCCAAGCCAGACTCCCACAAAGGGATCTTTGAAATTTAGAGACAAAAAGCGAGCCTGTCCCACTGCAGTGGTCACTTGCCAACGACCCCCTCACGAAGCACTCCCGCGAGGTGTCCTTCATTCATAGAAACCTGCCTCTGGGACTCCCCCAGACCGGGAGGTCATACACCGCTCACTAAATAGCGCAGCGATTAATTCGCGGAGACACATTACTGACCGAGCGACGATGAGCAGCTGGTGGAGGTCGTCCGCCGTGACGCTCTGAGGGTCGTTCTTGCGCATTTCCACGAAGTCGTCCTCAACTGCCTGCAGCAAGAGCGGAAGCGGACTGTAAGACTACTGCTTACGGAGAAGCAGCATGCGTTCCACAGCTAAGGGGACAGCGACAGGGGCCACCGGCCCTGCTCTGAGACCGCTGAGAGCAGAGGGTGGGGGCTGAGGAGCACACGTCACACGCCATGCGGGGCTAGCCGCGGACGGAGCTGGGGGACGGAGGCGGGCGGCCTGGTGGGCACCGTGCGCGGCCTACGGGGAAGACGGGCGTCCCACCAGCGGCAGAGTGAGGACCTCTGAAAACTCTCCCCCGTTGAAGGGCACAAGAACACGAGCAAAAGATACCAAACTCTGCTTCTTCAAAAGTTGAAAATTAACCGGAACACAGGGAGCATCTGTCCAAGACAGACACGAGGCCTTGAGGCATTTTCACCTGCCCGCCCTGCCCCCAGCGGCCCTGAAAAGGGACCTCTCGGCCACCGCTAAGGGGGTTCTTTCAGACCCCACACCGAGGGTGCTGTGACTGGCAGCTCCTGCGAGGACCCACCTGCGAGGCCGTCTTTACTCCCGCTGACTCGGCCTGCCCGCCGTGGAGGCTCCTCCCGGGGGCTTGATCAAGCTCATCCGGAAGCAACCCCCGATCGGCCCGGCTGCTGGGGCAAATAGGAGGCTAACCAAAGCCCGTGGAAGAGAAAACTAGGAAAGGAGATGCTCTCCTCCCAGAGCCCGCCGCGGGCAGGCCTGTCCCTACCTCCTCCAGGAGTGCAGACGGCCACGCGCGTGTGCAGGGCTGTGCACACGCTCAGAAGAGCGAAGCGGGCGCAAGAGGTCCCGAGTAACCTTCTCTGCGTGAGCAGAAAGAGGAGGGGAGGTCACAGCTGTGACCTGCAGGCTGAGTGTGGGGTCCTGTCCACACAGAGACACCTGCACCCCCCGGCAGCTGCCAAAGGGAAGCTTCTATCCGGTCACTGACCAGCCACTAAGCCCACAGAGCAGAGACTTGGCTTCAGAGAACTCATTCTGAGGCCGCCGAGCCACCACCGGCCCGGGGGACGGAGACCCCAGAGCAGGGTCACCCTCCTCCTCCACACACCTGGTCTTCGGAACAAAACCAAGGCGACATGGGAAGACACAGGAAACACGGAAGTCAACCATGGTCTCCGAGGAGGCCCAAATCCCGGACTCCTGGGGCAGGCGCTCTACACCCGCTGTCGTAAACACACTCCAACAACTAACGCAACCACGTACAAAGAACTACAAGTATGAGAACGTCTCACCACATAAGGAACCTCAACAGAGACAGTATTGAAGAAAAAGAGAGCTGAAATCCACAGTTCAGGAGTCGTGTGGTGGAAGGAGCGAGTCTGCAAACGTGCAGAAGGTCCTTCTGAACGGACTCGAATGTCCAGTCTGGGGAGGAGGAACAATGAGCGACTGTCAGCGCCCTGCGGGGCTCCGCCCTGCGGACGGACGGGCGTGCCGGGGTGGAGGGGGGAGAGGGATAGGGGCAGAAAGAAATGTGAAGAAATAATGGTCAAAACAATTTTTTTTTTTAGTATTTATTTTTGAGAGTACAAGCGGGAGAGGGGCACAGAGCGAGAACACAGGATCCAAAGCGGCTCCACGCTGACAGCACAGAGCCTGACGCGGGGGTCAGACTCCCCAACCACAAGATCATGACCTGAGAAGTCGGACCCACTGAAGCAGCCCAGGTGTCCCCCAAACTCCCCAAGTTTCTGAAAAACGTCCCCAAGTTGTGCCCCAACCTGCACACCTGAGAAGCCCACAAAGCCCGTGGGACAAGCTCCCAGGGCCCCGCACCCTCCCCAGCAGAGCCGTCGAACTCGAGGGAGTCCCGAAAGCCCCGGAGCAAGACCCCTGCGCACAGAGAAGCTTCTAGTCAGAGACCACGGGGTCACAAGACAACGAGGAAGTACATAAGCGCTGGAAGAACAAGCCTCTGAACCGAGCGCCCCACATCCCACAAGAGCAGCCTGCAGCCGCCCGCGGGGCCGCACACAGCCGGCAGCCTGTCCCCGCAGGGCCGCCCCACGGCGCCGGGACGTCACCGGAATAGGCAGCCACACGGCTCCACACAGACAGCAGTATGAGGGTCCTGGTCCTCGCAACTTTTCCCCTCTGGCTGAGAGACAAGAGCAGAAAGCAAACTTTATAAAAGCGCCAACGGACGGCAGTGCCCGGGGGTGTGACGTGTGTGGCAGTAAAGCACCGGGGGACCAGAGGAGGAGCCAGAGAGGCCGTTTCGCTACATCGCTGTGATCGATCCCAAACAGGTCAAAAAAAAAAAAAAAAAAAGGAATTAAAATTGTCTACAAGGAATGATTTCAAACAACACAACATCGGAGGGACAAAGGGACACAGACGACAGGAGACCTGCAGAAAGCAAAGAGCGAGGCCCCCTCTCGGAAGCCGCGGCGCGGCCGCACCTTGGTTATCTCGTCAGAGATGCTGTAGTCCAGGAAGCGCAGGAGGGTGAGGTAGACGCGGAACTTGTCGAGCAGGGACGGGAGCACGGCGGCCAGCAGGCTCTCGGTGTACTCCTCCATGTTGGGCGGCGCGAGCTGCGGCTGCAGGTGGACCTGGCAGTCTGCCTGGGGGGAGACGGGGAGACGGCACAGTGGCGCCCAGGTCCTGGAGGAGGACCCCGACGGCACTGGGAAGGGGGGGCATCGTCATCGTGCCGGCCCGTGAGGGAAGCAGAAATTATTCTTTATTGTTGGGGCAAGGGCACCCCCCCCCCCAGAGAGAAAGAGAGCCCGTGCAAGCAGAGGGAAGAGAGGGCGGGGGGGGGGGGCCCGGAGAGGGACAGAGTGTGTGAGTGTGTGTGTACGGGAGAGAGAGAGAGGGAGAAAGAAAGGGGGGGGAGGGAATCTTACGCAGACTCCACTCACAGAGCTCGACATGGGGCTTGAGCCCACAACCCTGAGATTGTGACCTGAGCCAAAATCAAGAGCCGGGCGCTAAATCGACAAGAGCCACCACAGTGCCCGGGAAGGGGAGGGGATGGCACTGTTTAACACTGATCTGCAAGCCCTGGGACGACCTCAGAACACTCACTGAAGCTGAAGCCAGCTTCTCTTCGGCTCCTCTCACTTCCTTAACCGGGTCAGTGAACACAAGAAGCGGACCCACCTCTGAAAAGCAGCTAATTAACACGCCCGTCCTCACCCACAGGCTCATGAATCATAGGTGAACATGGGTTTACGGAGGAACTCTATCCGTTTTGAGCCACTGGGCATACTTTTCATCATCAAAAGACTCAGAATCAAAAGCTCTCTTCATAAATCACACTGGTGACTGACCAGAGCGTGTCCCCATAGGGCACAAAATAATTACATGTCATCAGGAACATTTTAAAAGGAACCCTAAAAGATTTCTCTCAGAAGACTGACGGAAAACCATGGGGCCGAGGCCGCGAGACAAACGTCTGGATGTTAAGCAGACGAGTTATGGACGGCGTCTCCCTACCAGGCCCGGATGGGGGAGCCCCGGCCACCGAACGCTTTCCTTTCCTATGCTGTGATCGCCGCTCTCTGGTTCTTCACAGAGAGTTTTCACTCCCAAGGCAGGAACACCACAACCCGGTCTCCACTGACAACCAGCAGCCACAATCCTGACACACGTTCAAGTTCCGAGGAAGCACGAGCAGCACCCAGAAACAAAATGAAAATACCCATCTCAGCCCTCCGCCTTGGAAGGCGCCCTCTTACCGGGAGGAGTGACCTCCCCTCCGAAGTGATGAGGATGTTAATATTGCAGGGGAACTCCATGTGGTGGTAACTGAAGTCATAATCCACTTTCTGCCAAGTTATCAGGTTGCTCAGGGCAGTCACATTATGAACACCTAGAAAATTTAAAAAATAATTTTTTGTCATTTGATTTTAATCACCTAAACAAACTGGTTTCGTGGACACTGATTTTAAGACATGAGGTTTCTAGCTCTAAAAAAGTGACTGGGGCACTGCTTTACTTCCTAAGCGAAACGTTCACTACGTGATACACGCCAGAGACAACACTGGTCAAGCTGGACAAACGTATTTTGGGGCCCAAACCCCCAAAATCGAATCTGGCACCTGGCATGCAACTAGGCCCGAGGTTCCCAGAAAGTACGCTCCCTCTCTGCGTGGTGCGCCCACAGGTCTGAAGTGACAGGACAGAACCCCAACTATTTTTATGCACAGAAAGGAGGTCACTGAATTCTACCGACTTTTATATTCACCTCTGCCTTAGCACCCCCGTCCACACTGCCTGCTCCTTCTGGCTTTGCCCTGAACAGCAAACAATCTGCCTTGTGGCCATTCTGTAACATGTTCTGTAACTGAGCTTCCTTCAAACCAATCAACTCACTACAGTTTTTTTCAGAGATTCTCTAAAAAATAATTTTAAATTTCATACTGGGTAGTAAAAAGTGTTTTATTAGACCTTTTCTACACTCTTCTTTCTAGCTACTAGATGACTGAACGCACAGCCTCCTCCCCCCCAGCCTCCAGAGCCCCTCGATACGTCCCTGTATGACTTCCGGAACACTACACGCACCACAGCTGACGTGCCCCACGTGTGCGCTCACGGCACCCGCGGCATGCGGGTCATACGGCAGGCCTTGACCTTAAGTGCTCGGGAGGTGGGCGTCTGCCTCTCGTCCAGTGATTCTCTTACAAGTCACGACCAGCTCTGGCTTTCCCAGGAGGTCAGAACCCGTACCTGGAGTGTCCAGCTGCCCCTGTTCCAGAAGAGTCTCATCAATCACGAGGGACGTGTTGCTGGGGAGCTGGAGGAGCCCGCTGACCAGGCGGTTGGCCCCGTAGTCCTTGTGGGGGGTGAAGCGCAGGCGGTTCATGTTCTCGATGGTCATCTGCAGGCGGAAAGACTGCACACAGACACGTTTCAGTGAGCGAGGAACCAAGCTCCCTGTTTAAGAAAACACCTCTGTAGGGTTCAACCCTTGGCCACGTGTGTGTAGGACAGAACTCAACTTCTCGGGGTGCAGCTTCATAGTTTCTTGAACTCTCAGAGGCAAAAATAATATCTACCTCTTAAATAACAATTTCACTGATTGTATGAGCAGCTTTATTCTCAACTGTTTTGTTTGATATTCTTAATTTCTATTTTTCCAGTGAACAAGAAATGATAGATCTAATTCAGATATATTTATTAAATATTCAGAAGCTTGACTTTTTATACCTACCACGACCACACGCTTACAAAACGGAAAATATTTATTCAAGATGGGGAAAGAAAAACTTATTTTCCTCTGCACACCTCAAATTAAAATGGCATTCATCAGACTAGCGCAGACCAGTGAACTAACCGCCCCGACAAGCACTGAGGGCAGAGCCCACCAAGCGGCGGCCGGGTGCTGTGGGTCCCGTAAGCCCTGCAGGGGGCCGCCCACACACCAGTGCCCGTGAGACCCCTGCGCAACTCGCCTCCACCTCCCCCCGGCCCAACACCCTCTGCACCTGCTTCACACTCCCCCCGCCCCTCCTACCACTGCAGCCTCAGAAGCAGGTGTGGCTGGCGTGCAGACTAGGGCTGGGGAGACCGGTGCTGAGCAGGAGGGAAGCTTCCCGTGTTTGGGGGACTACTGTACTATGGCTCAGTGACTCCAAGAAAACGTATAGGGGCTGGAACACCACAGTCAGAAGCTAACAAGCCCTGAAGGAGTCTGTCAGGTCACCAGGCGGCACAGAGCAGGGTCCGGCTCCACGGAGGCATGAGCAGGTCGCTCATACTAACCCGCTGTGTAAACTACACAAGACTAACAAGGTAAGCATTCAGAAAAAGTGTGTGCTGGATGTAAACACAAGAGGAAGAGTAGGGAACGGGATATGGTAACAATAAGAGTAGAGCCGCAAATCCACTAAGAAGTGATGCAAACTAAAAAGAACAAAGAGGAAATCCCTTACCATGCCCTAACCTGGAGTACTTCGCACAGATTCCTCTCACACTTAACAATATGATTTGTGTCCTAAGTACGTGCCCTGGGCTGCAACTCAGACCTCCCCTCCCCCCCCTCCTCCCCAGGACGCATCCCGCACCAGCCACACTGGCCTCTGGTGCGCCTCCAACGCGCGGAGCACACTCGGCCTCCGGGCCTCGGCGCCCGCACTCTCCAGCCGGGACGGACCCCCCAGACGGAGCATCCAGCCTGCTCCCACACTTGACAAGTGCCTCCCTGGATTCCCTCAAGGCGAGACCTTTCTGCTGGGTCACGACCGTTCTCCAGGACGCATCAATGACACACTGCGTCTTTACTTAGCACCTGCTGGTTCTCTGCTACAACAATCTAAAGTCTGTCCAGCTCAGTAATTCCCAAAATGTGGTCTAGGGAACTCCCTGGGAGCTGCTGACACCCTTTTATGGCGTCCACGGGGTCAAGATCACACACAGATAAAAAATCCATTCAATGTTCAAGAGAGACCAGTGAATTGACTGCAGCGGAGGATGAAAGTTCACAGACGAGCTCACAGACCCACACCTGCCACCAGCCTTCAGGACAAGGTCAGGCAGGCAGTGGGTCTAGCATCAAAGAACACCCGCAGGCATCCGGAAAGGCTACGAGAAGGGTCCTTCCTTGGCCAACGACTTTCCTGTATGGAGCCAGCTTTCCTTCACACACTTCGATCAGAATGTCCTATTACAATAGACTGAATGCAAGAGATTTGACAACCCAGCGATCTATTGATCCAGATATGAAAGAGACTGGCAAAAAACGGTGTCACTTTTATCACCAACGGTTTTTGATTTGAGAAAACAGCTATAGCTACAAAAACATTTTATGCTCCTAGATAACAGATTTACTTTTGTGAATCAGTATTTTTAGTTTTGATTTCTACTCTGCTAAACTAACAACCCAAATAAATCACACCTCTTTGAATCCTCAATAATGTAAGGGTAAAGTGAGTCAAGGAGTGTGGGGAACGCTGGTCTATCTGGCCCACTGCGGCTCCTGAGGGCCCGGAGGCGTGCTGGCGCCCACCCTCGGCTGACAGCTACCCAGAAGCAGCCCCCCACCTGCCCCCCACGTCTCCCCACACAGAGCTCCTTCCAGGCACCCGGGCAAACCAAGGAGCTCGACTTTGTAAGCAAGAGTGAGAGCTGGACAATGGAGCTGGTCTTTCTTACCTCAGCTAAATGAGTTATGCTCCTGCGATTTAGGTTTACGTAAAGATTTTTAACATACACAAAAGATACCAAATTGCACAAACAGGCATCAACTAAGAGTGTCATTTTGAGGGAGTTACCTGCCCTCGTGCTGTTAGGTTTACAGAAATAGATGCTAAGGCAATAAAAGAACAGTGAAATGTTGAGGGGTGAATAGGTTCTAAATTATGGAACTTGGCAAGCTTTGCTTCCCCTGAGTAGATCTACTGAATACTTGGGTTGACTGAAAGACAATTAGATAAATTTTTCAAGTCTGCTTAGGTTTATGATAAATATTTATATTGGTCTTACTGCTGGAACAAGATGCTGAATAATTCGGTACAAGTGTTCTGTGAAGCTACTATTCCGCGGGCAGCCACTCAAGTTAACTGTGAACTTCCCCAGGGGAAGGACATCTCTTCTTGTGTACCTAGAAAAAAGAGATACCAACCAGTAAGATATTCAGGTCATTTCTACCATGAAGCAAATGAAGATTAGCACAATACTGTCATTAAAAATAAAGTAGATTAGGGGTGCCTGGGGGGCTTAGTTGGTTAAGTGTCAGACTCTTGATTTCAGCTCAGGTCGTGATCTCACAGTTGTGGGTTCGAGCCTGATGTCCAGCTCTGCACTGACGGCACGGAACCTGCTTGAGATGTCCCCTCTCTCCCTCTCCCCCCTCCCCTCCCCCTCAAAATAAACAAACTTAGAAAAAAATAAATAAAGCCAATTACTCTGATCAGTTCATTTATCAGAATGACAGCAATAAAAGGAGCAGCCAGAGCGTATATTTAAGTGCTGATCCTGTGCGAGGGACTGTCCAGGGAGCTTCAATGCCTCACTGAACTCCCACACGCTCTGAGGCAGGTCAGCCTGGCCGCACAGGGGAGAAATCTGAGACAGAAATTCGAAGTCACGTGCCCAACGTTCACCCAGTCAGGAAGTGGGAGCGCTGGATTCGAACTGACAGAGTCTGGCTCCAGAACCCCTCAGTGCACTCAACCGCTACGTATGGCTGTCTGCAGTCCTCTCCGAGGACAGATTTACTGGAGTACACGTGTTTACTGCAGTGTCTTATAACAGAGAAAAACTAGGAAATCTAACGTGTGTGAAAACAGCACAACTGTCTATAAGGGAACGCACACTATCCAGCCATTAAGTTTTATGAAGAATTACAACAGGAAAATATTTAAGGTATATTTAATGATAAAACCAAGAGGTAGAATTGTGTTAAGAATGTAACAGGAATCTGTGTAGGGATATATCCAACCCATATGCAGACAAGAAGGACGAAATGGGGCTGCCTGGATGGCTCAGTCAGGTAAGCGGCTACCTTGGGCTCCGGTCACAATCTCATGGTCAGTTGGGCTCTGTGCAGTCAGTGTGGAGCCTGCTTTGGATCCTCTGTCTCCCTCTCACTCTGCCCCTCCCCTGCTCACTCACTCTCCCTCTCAAAAATAAACATTAAAAAAAAAAAAAGGTGAGATGCACATGAGCCAAGATGTGTTAACAGAGATCATCCCTGACTGGAGAGATCACAGATGATTTCCCAGTTCTTTCTGCTCCTGGAACTTGGAGACACACGTTACTTCTGGAATCAGGAAAGACAGGCCTGCAGTGACGTGAAAGGGAGAGGCCCTCACGTCCAGACTGGTCAGAGGTGTGCACACCGAACCGTGTGGAGCCCTGGGACGTACGAACAGAGAATGCAGAAAGCAGAGAGAGTCAAACAGGTCATTTCACTCATCAGCCAGGCCCTCTGCCTGTGGCTCCTCCACTTAGGGGAGACCGAAACAAAAGGTTAAATGTGACACTGAGAAAAGGAATTTGCCTGCCATCTGGTGTAACACTTGTTAGACTGAACAAATAAAAACCATCTGATGATGAACCCAATAAACTGTGACACGCCAGTTACTGGAAAACCCTCCTGCTCCCTTCCACTTTGCCCCCCACCCTCGGGCGCCCGCACTTACACCGTGGAGATGAGATGTAAGATAAGGTACTCGGCAGCCAGGCTGTCTCCCAGGAGGGCGTGCGTGAGGAAACCGAGCAGCTCCGCCCGGACAGGAGACAGTTCGGACATGAAGCCTGAAACGACTGGAGAGGGGAGACCAGACTCAGAACACACGGCGGCTCCTCTCGAGCGTCGAGGCTCAAAAAACTACACAAACCCGAGTGCAACACGGCGCTGAGGTCCCCAGACGACTGTGCAGACTTAAAGTACAGGCCGTTAAGTGATGTGGACCTTCCAAGTAAGACAGCCTGGACCCTTTCTTTTGCCTCATTTTAATAAAGAGGATTCACATAGGAAAATGGGGCAGAGAAAGGCCGATTCCTGGAAAAATGCAACCTGAGGAGGGAGGCCCTGCCCAACGCCGCTCCGCCGTGAGCACACGTCACAGGCAGCTCCCGACACGCACCCGGGAGCGGACGGTCTGGGCCCCACGGCGTCCGCACTTGCACTCACAGGTTTTGCTCTCCTCCTTGTTAAGGCAAGCAGGCAGTAAAGGGTTGATGTGCTGCAGCTTCTGGGCTAGAACCACGTGGATCCTGGGCACCAGCGAGGCCGGAGGGCTGTGCACTCGCTGCTCTTCGGCCGTGTCCGTGCACTCCATTGGATCCAGGAGCGAGGAGGCGTCCCTGCGGAGACAGCACAAAGCTTCAGTTCACAGACCCCTCTCTGAAAACGAGACGAGAACTCAAGCCGAAGTCGGATCCACCTGTGTGTCCCCTGACAGAACAGACAACGGCCCCGCACTCTAAACTGTCAGGTCACACGGGCTTCAGGCCAGTAGGTCCTCGGAGGACATGGATTTATTCTTTGAGAGCAAGAACATGTTGACACCGTGGGCTGGAGCTGCGATCAGTGGGACAGAGCACGCCCCTGAGAGGTTCGTTCGGAACACATCTTCTCACGCTACCAGCTGAGACAGGAGGTCCTTCGCAGCAGTGCCGCAGCTGCCCGCAAACCGGGGTCTTCTTCTCCAAAGCCCTCAGGTATCTATTATTCAGTGTGCGGAAGACCCACTCACCTCCTACTGTTTTTCCTAAATGTTACTCCTCCACGACACCTCCCTTGAAGAGTGAGTCGTCAAGCAGTGAAAACAAAGTGTGACTTTTTTCAAACTTGCCAAATAAATGAGATGATAGATTTGTTGGGGTACGACTGAAACAAATCACGAAAATGTGTTTGAAACTTCAGACTTCACAGGTGGCTCTCTGGAGTCCCCCCTTCACACTGCTGTCCTCCTCACACACACGGACAGGGACAGCCCTTAGGTGGCAGCTACCGTGTGCTGGGCAGGGTTCTTCGTGTGTACCAACACCCTCGGCCACAGAGAGGAAAGCGAGCCCTTGCCGAAGTGAAGCCCAAGTCGCACAGCCAGTAACTGGCCACACTGGCGTGCCAACCCAAGCCATCAGGGTCTCTCTGTACCCTGAGTGGCCTCAGTAAAAGAAGTAACTGATGCAGGAAAATCATCATAACCAGAAACAGCTGAGATAAGCAATTTGATATCCTATCATTAAGGAATGTTATTTAAGTTTATTTAAAGTTCTTAAAAAAAAGGTACGAAATAAAAATTTTAAACAGTGAAAAGGAAGTTCTTTCTTTGGAGAATCCAAGATCAAGGTCCAATACTCAACAAGAACTATTGTGGGGGGTGGGGGAGCAAGGGCATGGGATTCCATTCCTCTGGCAAACTCAAAAGAAAAGGGAATGAGGAAGATTGGGATTTTCAGGACATACTGCTAAATGAGCAGCAAAAATATGAAGGAATACATACACCATGCCACCTTTTATGTACGAATAAAGGGAGAATAAAATATACACATGCCTACTTATTTTTGCACATAACACAGGGAAGATAAAAGCGGAAACGGAGGTTGGCTCCCTGTGGAGGGTGAGTGGGAACAGGCCCAGGGACGGCAGCCCTGCATTCTTTGTGTACAGCTGTGACTCTGGCAATAATGCCAATGTTTTCTATACTTTAAAAAATCAGGACAGTAAGGGTGGAAGAAAAACTCTGACATGAAGCACAATGAAAGAAAAGAAACGTGACCACATGAAATGAAATGATGAGCCGAAGAACCAAGGGGGAAGAAAGGACCCACCCCCCCAGTAACTCTGGACATAATACTCTGACTAAACTAACCTCATTCTAAAATAAGAAGAAATGGAAACAAATCTTGAACTCAAGTTACGAGGTTTGTTGTTTGCAGTGCTACGGACTACCAGTTCTGATAGGACCTTCTCTGCACTGTAGGATGTACGGAGAATAATGAGAGTCAAGCTTCTTTGTTAGAAAAGGAGTTACAAACATGGGAAGGGGAAGGAAGATCTATGTGCTGAACTAGAACCAGAAATAGTGTGAACTCGCGGTTCTAGTACACGGACTTGAAATACACAGATATATGTGTATGTGCATATAACTAAATAGAACTTGTCCCTAACAGAAACTGGTGCTCCTGGGGAATATGGCCGATACTGCCCTGGAGCGTGGGAAGGACGAGATGAAGCTGAAACAGCGTTAATGTGCCAGGAAAGATATGTTCAAAATTGAGGAGGTCATGTCAGCAAGGACCCAGAGCCCACTGGCGAAATGAGAAAATCTGAATCTCAAAGTTTTATCAGGCTAACGTCCATGCTGATATAAACATATTACTGGAATAAAATGAGAGAGAAGGGAAATTGCTCTTCCAAAAGAATGCCAACAAATAAGTGTAGGAGGAATGACTGAAATAAAAAAATCACCATCACAGTAATTACTAACTGGTTCAAGAATCATCAATGGATATTAAAATAAGTGGATGAAAGATACAGGAGAAACCAGGTATTTACATGGTCTCAAAGGATCTCCTTCCAAATTACTTATCACAAAGTGAAAAATAGTAACTTTTTATAGGACAAAAACCCGGCAGATGCCACCTTAACCAAGTGATCAAAATTAACATCACCAATAATAGGGCAAACTGACATCACATGTCTCCTGAGGAGCTGGCGTGAATCTAATCGTGAGGAAACACGACGCACCCCAAGCTGAGGTGTTCTACAAAACTAGCTTATACTCTTCAACGGTGTCAAGGCTCCATGCACGTGAGGACACGGGAGACGGCCATCTGCAAACCAGGGGCCCTCATTACACACCGGATCTGTCAGCACCTGAATCTTGGACTTCCCAGCCTCCGGAACTGCAAGCAATGAATTTCTGTTGTTACATAAAAAGGTATAAGACCAGAAAAGATGAAGAGTTGAGAACCGTCCCAGGTTAGTGGCACATGTGACCCTATGGATCCCGTACCAAGGAAAAGAAGAAAAACAACAACAACAACAACAACAAAAAAACCCGAATACCAGAAAGAACATGACTGCGATGCTGGGAAACTAAGCGAGGACCGTGGGTTCGGGTCCCGGGCCTTCAGGGCAAAGTTCCTGACTTTGACAGTCATACTCCGAATGTGTATGAGAAAGTCTTTGTTCTTGCGCAGTATGAACGCAGGGATTTAGGGCCTAACGTAGGCAACTTACTCTCAAGTGTTTCAGAAAACCGTAGGTGTGCACACAAATGTGTGCATGTAGGAGCACAAATGAATGACAGCATACATGATGCATAGCGGTGACAACCGGTAAATATGGGGAAAGGGAGCAAGCTCTTTACAACTATCCTCCAACTCCAACTCTTCTGCAAGTTTGAAACTATATCAAAATAAAGTTCCCAGAAAAAGAGCACACAGACTCACCTTTCATCATTGTTCAGTACACTGAGCACGGGATCCACAGACAGAATGCCATATAACTCAAGAACATCGTTGACTTTGAAACAATCCCAGTCTTCATAGACCTAACGTGAGGACACCAAACAAAATCATGTTGTTAGGATTAAACACCACCAAAAAATCATAAAATACAGGAAATGGACCTAAAGCAACTTCTTTATTGCATCAATAGAAACCAAGAGAGGTAAAGTGTTTGCCTGAAGTCATTCTCCTAGTTGGTAATTAACAACTAAAACACAGGACTCCTGACCCCCAGACCACAGTCTGTTTCCAATACACCACACTGCTTTGAAGAAAAGGGCTTTCCCAAAGAGTGATGGCCAACTAAACAAGAAACATGCATGATCTCAAAATCCAGTAGGCACACTAAGAGAAGGGAGAAAAAAACCCAGGATTACTAACTTTGGACTTAATCACAAACTACGTGCCACCGAGAGGATTAACTCAGGCCATGAGGCCTTTCACAATAAAACGAACTTCCCAAATGGTCTGTCTCTGACAGACTTCAGGAACTGGGAAGCCGACAGGAGAGATGTAATTGAAGCATGGCAGGAAAGCTGGTCCCTGTGTGAAGGGCCACCGAAGTTAAAACGACAAAACGTGAGAATGGAAATTCTCACGAGCATCTCTGAAACTTCTCTTACTTATTACTTCACCTGCCAGGATCAAAAAACCAGGGTAAGCAAGACTGGAGACCAAGCCACCAGTAGATTTGTTGCCTTCTATTTTATTTTAAAGTCAAATGTTTAGAAATGGATTTTGAGCAGAGAATGTTGAAAATGAAGTGGTTATCAGGAAGATGGAAATGATACAGGAAGGAAGTAGACATGAATGAAAACAACTGTTCCACTCTGTGTTCAAATAGTCTTCAATTCTTTCAGAATGCTGAGGTGGGCAGAACATGGCCGCCCAAAAAGGTCCACCTCCCAATCCCTGAATCTATGAACGTGTTACCTTGCAAGCAAAACGAACATGTGTAAAATTAAAGACTCTGCGATGAGGAGATTATTCTGGATTATCTGACTGGGCCCAAAGGTAATCATGAAGGCATTAAAATCGGGAAAATCTTTCCTACTGACAGTCCCAGGGAGATGTGCCTACGCAAAAATGGTTAGAGAGAGGCATGGCTGCTGGCTCTGAAGATGGAAGGAGGGGTCCCAGGCCAAGGAATGTGAGCACTTCCAGAAGCTGGAAAGAGCAACAAAACAGAGTCTTCCCGGAGCATCTATAAAGGAAGGCAGCCCTAAGGACTGCATTTTATACTCAGTGAGATCCCTGTTGGACTTCTGACCCAAAGCCTATAAAATCATACATTCTGTTGCCACTAAAAGCCACTGAAGTTGTTTTTGCTACAGCAGCCACAGGAAACACACACAAACGCTAAGGGCGTTCCATGCCCACTTCCCAGACACACAGCACTTCCGTCTCCACAGGAGTTCTAGAAGCGGCTTAGTACCTTCACAAGGCACGCGGGGCCCTTCTCCCCGGGCAGCGGGAAATTCAGGTCAAAAGGAGAAGAGAAGTTGGAGAAGCTCAGCTGTGGCCCAGTAGAAGCTTCGGTTTCTAGCCGCTTCGGCTCTCCGCACCACTGAAGACCGCCGACACTCCCTAAAGGCAAAGAACAGCACTGCACTTAGTCATCTGCGAGGCTCCCCGGGCCCGAAGAACTTTCCAAACAGCTTCTCTAGTTTGACATAAACGGTGCTGCTGAACTCACAAACTTCAGGTTGTTACAGTTCTGAAGGAAATAACATATGCTAACTGTCTGACCTAAGAGAACAAAGATTATTATGAAGATCTGCAAATTTTAATAATTTCTCCCCTGCAATAAAATGGCAAAAAAATTCCCATTAAATCTCAAGTATTTTAAAAGTTAATATTTAATACAGTTACTTTGACATCTTTAACCTAAAAACTACATGGTTTACTGACAGCAAACCCACCTTGATAGAACAAACTTTCTTCAACTTATTAAGCAGAATAAAACCATGTAACAGCAACATATTCATTTACGACACATTGATTAACATCCATTGTGTACTAGGAATCAGATGAGTTGTTGGGGATACAAAGAGGAGTAAAAACTATCCTCTCTCTCTCTGAAGCAGGCCCAGCTGAGGGCTCATACCTGGTCAGAATCAGCAGAGAGCCAGCCACACCACAAAGTATCGGTCAGCAATAAAAAGGAATAAACCACTGATACGCGCAACAACCTGGATGGATCTCAAGAAAATCTTGCTGAATGAAAAAAGCCAAGCCACAAAGTTTACATACTATTTGGTTCCATCTCTGTAGCCTTTTCTTAGGGTTAATACTAGGCTGGAGTCTTTTGTTGTTTCTTTAAACTGCAGTACACCCGGCTGCACACAGTCAGGCAGTAACGAGAACAGAGAAGGGACCAGTGTTTGCTGGGGGTGAGGAGCCTGGGGGAGGGGAAAGCGGTGAGCATGACTCTAAAAGGGCAACTTGAAAGATGGTGGGCGATGAACCGTTCTGGACCTTGACTGTGGCAGTGGCCCCGTGAGTCTACACATGGCCAAACTGCCCAGAACGAAATACACACACACACACAAGTGCACATAAGAAATGTGAATATAAGGTCAATGGGTGAATGGGTAGTATTAACATCCACCTCCTGCTTTGGATATTCTACTGCACTTATCTCAAAAAGTTTAAAAATATATATAGCTCGACGGATTACCCAGAAACGAACAAACAAGTTTTACATAAATAACACACTCAAATGTATTTAAAAAAACCCCTAGAGTATGACATTCAAACAGAAGGCAAAAAAAGAAGAGCACATCAACTGCTGAGACAAGAGAATTACTGTGTCCCGGGTTCTAATGTTACTTATTGTTAAGCTCCACCATTAACTTATACCATTTGGGAGGTGTGTGGAGAAAAAGAATAACCACATTTGTATAGATTTACAATGAAACATTCCAATTTTAAGAACATTAAAATCTGCCTTGGCTTTAAGGAAACATAGGAACATGAACTTCCAAAGAAGGAAAACATGGCTAAGCGAACTCCTCAGTAATTCTGTTTAGCACTGTCAGCCCAGTCTCACAGACGCCCACTGCTGAGACCGACTCGTTTGACCTCCTGTCCCTTCCACGTGCCCTCTGATGAAGGCGCTGACGCTCAATGACTGGACAGAGAAGGAGTAAAAACAAACAGGTACCTGCCACAATAAAGAACACTCCTACACACCGTGATCGGGGAAATCGAGAACGAACATGCCAATCCTGAAAAGGCCTCATGCTCTTAGGGAACTGCACCCTTTGTTCTCTGTGTCAATGAGAATCCACCGGGTTTTCACTCGATTCGAGACAGACCACCACAAATGTGCGTGACTACAACTCTGCCTCCTCCGAGGCCTCTCTGCTCTCGAGCTGAGGACTGAGTCATCTCCTGTGCCACAACTCCAGGTTCTCCACCGCTGCTTTCAATCTCACTAACTTAAAGTGTCACTATCTCAAAAGGAAAACAAGAAAGGATGTTTTCAGATCCGAAGAAAACATTTTCAGGATAAAGTACTATGCTTCTGTATTACTTATGAGCAGAGATAAAAGTCATACTGATGATTAAAAATCTTCATCAGTATGAAGAATGAGAAAAGACCTTTCACTAACCACCCGAGACTCTTACAAACTAACAGGTGAGCAGACACTTTTCACTACGTGATGCCTAACTGCTCGGTTATGAAACACAGTCTGACCAAAAGTACTGCAGAATCTCTCAAACCGATTATATGGTGATAAACTAGAGCGAGGTGGCCCTGTCACTGCCAGCTCCTAAATCTAGAGCCGTATCCCACGCCACCTATCCCATGACAATTCGCTCCAAACCGAGTCTGAGAGAGGAGTCTACGGAAAGCCTGCTGGCGCCCACTACCTGCTTGTCTGGCACCTGAAGGCTGGTCTTTCTGTTTGCTGGGCTGTAGGTCCATGTCTTCATCATCTTCGTAACTCCTCTTGTGACGACTGGGGGTGTAGGACGTCGAAGGACTGACTCGAGCTTGGTTTGCATTCACATAGGCGTTAAATGTAAGTTAAGAAAAGTCTACCATGAATTGAGGAATATCCTAAGGTCTGCTAATTACAGGAATAATAAAAGTTTACTAGTTTGGCAATTTGATTAAAATTAAAACATCCTTTTAAAAGAAGACTAGACCTCCAGTTTTGATCGTGAAGGGAGCAGCTTAACTTCATGCCCCCACCCCCTGCTGAAAGAACGGTAAAACTAGACAAAAGACACAATGCAACTGTTTCCGGTCATTGTAAGGGAGTGTAAGGTTATAATCCTTGGACAAGAAAACATACCGGATAAACTCCACGGTCTTCCCAGCTTTCGAACACTGCCCAAAAAGCAGCACAGAGGGGGTCCTGCCCTTGCTCGGTAGAGAGAACAGAGCACCCGGTTCAGGGCTACTGAGCACCTGGAAGTCGCAGGACAGGACGGAACCAGAGAGGCACGAGCTGCAGGTAAACACCCAGAAATCTGTGCAGGTTCCATCTGGGTCTTTGGCTGAACGCAAACCTGTGGGTGCACACGTCAGGACTCCTTGAGGCCCAGCCGGGAACAGCTGCTAGCTGGCTGGAAGCCAACTGGAGATGGTGGAAACTACAATATTAGAACTGGACCCTGATGAACATCTCAGGCACTGAAGTGTGACCCGGAAATAGCACATCCCATAAGGGCTATGTCCTACACAGCAAGAGACACTCCATACCCACTTTAACCAAGCCACGACCAACAAGGTCCAAGCGATCCGCTTCAACCACCTGCCAGAACAAGATGCAACGTTTCTGAGACAAGACAAAACCAAACTTTCTACAATACTGTGTATCAGCATATAGTAACGCATGAAGATGAAGAAACAATATCACCTACAATCAGGATTAAAAATAATTAGCGATGGCTCAGTGGTTAAGTGTCCGACTTTGGCTCAGGTCATGATCTCACAGTTCGTGGGTTTGAGCCCCGCATTTGGTTTCTGTGCTGACAGCACAGAGCCTGGAGACCGCTTTGGATTCTGTGTCTCCCTCTCTCTCTGCCCCTCTGCCCCCCACGTTCTGTCTCTCACAAAACTAAACATTAAAAAAATTTGGGGGGGGGGTGCCTGGGTGGCTCAATCGGTTGAGTGTCTGGCTTCAGCTCAGGTCATGATCTTGCATTTGTGGATTCAAGCCCCATGTCAGGCTCTGTGCTGACAGCTAGCTCAGAGCCTGGAGCCTGTCTTCAGATTCTGTGTCTCCCTCTCTCTCTGACCCTCCCCTGCTCACGCTGTCCCTCTCTCTCTCAAAAATAAATAAAACATTAAAAAAAACCCTAGAGATGACTCGGATATTGGAATTAGCAGACAAGGACACAACAAGGCAATTATAAAATTCACAATTTTAAAAGAAAAGATGAGACGAGTCACAGATGAGGAATGTTAGCAGAGAAATGGAAACAATGAAAAAGAACCAAATGAAAAATGAAGAACTGAAAAATAAGATATCTGAAATAAAAACAAGCACAAAAGTCTCCCAGAAGCTGTCACCCAGAGGACAGAAACCAAAAATCTAATGATCATTCGAGTGAGTCCCCAGAAAATGAGACAAGGATGAGAGACTGGAACAGACATAGGGAGAAATAAAGGCTGGAACCTGAAAATTACCAGTCCACGGATCCAAAAATCTCAAAAATACCCAAGCAAGATAAATACAAAAAATACCCACACACATCACAGTCAAACTGCTGAAAACCACAAAGAGATAACATTAGAAGCAGCCAGAGGAAAATCAGAGACATTACACATGGGAATACAGTAAGATGATGGCCAGCCCTGCATCATAAAGCGATGGAGGGGCCTGAAGACACAGTCAATACCACCAGAGCATGGGCTGTCCCCACCCAGTACGGGGCATATTGACAGAAAACAGCTGTCAATCAAGAATTCTAAATCCAGTGAAAACATCTTTCAAAAACAGAGGTGAAATAAAGACCTTTTCAGTTGAACCAAAGCTGAGAAAATTTAATCACCAAAAGATGTGTACTTAAAAAAAAAAAAGGTTTAGTAAAATGATTCCATATAAAACAAAAAATTCTCTTAAAAAAAAAAACTTAAAAGAGAAAAAATGAATAAAGGGAGCCAGAAACGGCATATACATACACAAATACATAAAAGACATATTTTCCTCATCTCTTAATTTATGTAGAAGCTAAATGTTTAAAGCAAACGTGCTATTACACCGGGGGCTCTACAATGTAAGTACACATGGAGTATACGGCCACAGCAGCACGGACAACGAGCGGAATGAATGAAGTACACGAAGAAGAAATCGCAAGGGAAATTAGAAAATGTTTGAGTTAAATGATAGTGAAAATGATGAATCAAAATGTGTGCAAGCAACGCAATTAAAGCAGTGATTTCAGAGAACTGTATAGCCTTAAGTGATATTAGAAATAAAAGATTTGAAATTATTGATCTGAGCATCCACTTTAAGGAGATAAAAATTAAAGCCAAGCTAGCAAAAAGAAACGAAAACAGAAGTCGATGAGACAGAAGACAGAAAAATCAAAGAGTTGGTTCCCTGACAAACCATGAACACTGATCAAGAATAAAAAGAAAAATTAATGAACATCACTGGAAATGAAAATAGATCACTGCTAGATATGCCCCAGACAGTAAAAGGAAAACAAGGAAATTATGAAAATTATGAAAAGCTTTGATACTGACATAAATTCAACTGAGATTAAATGCTTTTGAAACAATTCTTTTAAAGATACGACGTACTACAACGGGCACAGAAAAAAAAAACTGTTAAAAACCTTAATTGAAAAGCTTCTCACAAAGAAAACACAAGGCTCCAAACTGGAAACAACCCAAATGCTCATCAAGTGGAAAAAATATAAACAAACACCATCGGCGATAAAAAAGAATGAGCTACTCGCATACACACAGGGATGAATCTCAAACATTACACAGAACAAAAATCAGACACAAAGGCTCTCTCGGATACCATTTCAGGATACTCAAGAATGCGTAAAACGAAGCCACGGTGAAAGAGATCGTGACAGTGGTTCCGAGAGGAGAGACGGGTGTCTGGAAAAGACCCAAGGGAACTTGCCAGCACAAGTTCTTTCCTCTGACAGGTGTAAACTGAATGGGTATGCGTTTGTCCAAATCACTGCAGTGTTCCCTTAAATTCTATGCATCTCAGGGTATGTGAACTATGCCTAAAAAATTCACCTACTAAAAAAATTAAACAATTTAAAAAACAGAAAAGAGGCCAAGATGTTTCCACATCTCTCAAAATAGCCAACATGTTGCTTTCTCTTAAGAACTTCAGAATTGGTTCTAATTTGAAACCATGTTTTTACTTAATTATGGTACTTTTTCAGTACCTTTAATTTAACCACCTTGATCTTTTTAACAGTATTTCTTTTTTTTTAATTTTTTAATATTTGTTTATTTTTGAGAGAGAGAGAGAACACGAACAAGGGATGGGCAGAGAGAGAGGGAGACACAGAATTCGAAGCAGGCTCCAGGTTCTGAGCTGTCTGCACAGTACCTGACGTGGGGCTCAAACCCATGAACTATAAAATCATGACCTGATCCAAAGTCAGAAGCTTAATCGACTGAGCCACCCAGACACCCCAGTATTTTTTTTGTAAAGTTTTTTCTATTTATTTTGAGAGTGTGTGCGTGCGAGCAATTGGGGGGGGGGATGGGGGAGAGAGGGAGAGGGGGGCAGAGAGAGAGAGAGAGAGAGAGAGAGAGAGAGAGAATGAATGAATGAATGAATGAATATCCCAAGCAGGCTCTGCACTGCGAGCAGTGGAGCCTGGACCTGGGTTCGAACTCATGAACTGTGAGATCAAGCCCTGAACTGAATGAAATCAAGAGTCAGACACTTAACTAAGCCACTCAGGTGCCCCAACAGCATTTCACTTATAGGAATATACCATAATTTTATGATATCTCCATGATGAATAGTAGGGTTGTTTTATAAGCTTTCTTGTTTAGGACAAATGAAAAACACTTCATTAAAATAAAGCCAAGCTCTGTAAATGAAGAACTTTTTCCCAGCTAACTTCAATGGCATTAGAAAGCAAAGTTTCTAAAACTCAAAATTTAATTGTTTAATTTAAAAAACCTTTTTTAAAATTTACTTATTTTCAGAGAGTGTGTGTATGAACAAGGTTGGGGAGGGGGATGGGGGAGAGTAGGGTAGAGGAGAGGGGGATAGAGAATGAATCCCAAGCAAGCTCCACAGGGTCTGTGCAGAGGCGGACTTGTGGCCGGAACCCACACACTGTGAGATCATGACCTGAGCAGATATCAAAAGTTGGATGCTCAACCAACTGAGCTGCCCAGGTGCCCCTAACTGTGGTCTTTTCAATTAAGAAAATAATCAGGAACCAATCAACACAGAAGAAAGTTCAGATAAAGGATATTTCTTTTACCCACGTAGATTCTCCAGGCACTGGAACACAATAGAAAGTCTGTCTTTCCAATGTGGTAGTTCGTGGAGAGTTTAAATCAACTTCTTGTTGAGGCTGTGATATACACAAAAAAGCATATTTAAAATTTTACTGAGAAACCAAAACAAAGATTTTAATTAGCAAACCAATTTTTCATGTTATTTATAAAATCATAGTGAATATTACCCATTAAGAACTAAAACATACCAAATCTAAACTATCATTTTTTATTATTTTTAATTTATCTTTTAATGTTTATTACTGAGAAATAGAAAGAGACAGAGCATGAGCAGGGGAGGGGCAGGGAGAGGTGGAGACATGGAATCCAAAGCAGGCTCCAGGCTCTGAGCTCAAACTCATAAACTGCGAGATCATGACAGCCGAGGTCGGACGTTTAACTGACTGAGCCACCCAGGCACCCCCAAACTATCATTAAAAAAAATTATTTTAATTTTTTAATTTATTTTTGAGAGACAGCGTGAGTAGGGGAGGGTCAGAGAGAGGGAGATACAGAATCTGAAGCAGGCTCCAGGCTCTGAGCTACCTGTCAGCACAGAGCCCGATGCGGGGCTCGAACTCACAGACCGTGAGATCATGACCTGAGCTGAAGCCGGATGCTTAACCAACTGAGCCACTCAGGCGCCCCAACTATCATTTTTAAAAAAGGAAAATGGACATAAAAATCATTTCACATGCAATAATGAATATACTACCTTCCCTCAAATCCATAACACACAGCAACTTGTTACAAAATTAAATCCTTTTTAATAAACAGGACACTTTATTAATTTTTTTCAAAGACAAAGTATATGGTAATTCCATTGTCTCTTTCACAGAAAACGGTCAGAATCAGCCTTTATGAAACAGGAACTTAATGAAATATTCATTAGGAGGTAACTGATAAGAGATTTGAGTCAGGTATTATTCCCTAGAAAAGGCGTGTTGTCTATTCCAAATACACTTAGAAAATCCTAAGAGGTAAGAAAGAACCCAAGATGTAATATTAAAATATTACTTTAATAAGTACATGCTTTTATAGTACAAAAAATTCTTAGAAGTAAAATAAAATATATATTTCATTTTGCAGGGAAAAAAACAAGGGCCCAAAGACCCACGAACCCAAGAGACAGTAGGTTTGAGCCTTAGCTAATATGTACAGGCTTGGCTTTCAGGCTGTTTCTTTCTTTCGAGGCCCCGAATTTTCCTTGTTTGGTTCTTTTACTTATGACCTTTGGTAAAACAATGGTAACTCTTTGCCTTCGGAGGTGTCACACATGGAGAGGCAGATCCTCTATTTTATTTTCCTACTTCCAGATGCTGACAGTTAATCATCTATGTTTATGTTGCCTTGTTGTGTATTGGACAAAGCTGTGTTTATTAATACAGTAGGCTAATATGCCTTCGGGCTCCTCAAACAAGGGATGCAAAAAGCATTTGTAAAGTTAACTCATTCAGTGTGGCACCACCTTTTACTCTATGGAAACAGTTTAAGAGAAAAAAAATGGTGAGACCTGGTTCATCATGTGTTAAGATACACAAATCCACCTTTCGTGGGTCTCCCTAAATAACTGCAGGAAATTACATTTTCATTTAATGTGATCTTCACAGCAACCCCTCCAAATGAGGGCTGGCCCTCTGTCCAGACTGGCCACTGAACTAGAACACTTTACTCAATCAGGCGCAGCTTCTACTGTGCATCGATGGGTTGGGGTGAGGGTTATAAATCAACGTCTTGAGGTTTGGGTAAGCAGGAGTCAGACTCCCAAAATATAAAAAGTCCTACACAATCTGATTAAGATTCTGGATCAGCAAACCAGAGAATCACACCCTAGAATGGAGGTAACTCTGCCGAGGTAACACCTTTCTACGTAAGCACCTGCCTGATCAATCCCCGCCTGTGACATCTGTTTTTCTCCCCAACAATAAAATTACCATCACTTTCAATAGAACTGCATGGGAAACACACAGAAAGTAAAATATGGGAGATGTTTTTTTATCAGAAAAGCAGTTTTTAAAAAAACGCAGATTATATTGTGTTCCCCTATTAACCGCTTTCCTGGTAAGTTTCTCCCTCAAGACAATCCCTTTCACAAACACTTCTGACCAGGGTTCTCTGCCTTCTTGCCCTTTCCATTACAGATAAGTAAAAGAGCCTCCATTACGTCTTTTTACCAGAAAAAGCTTACGCTTATTAAAAGGTTTTCCTCCTACGAAAAGGCGGCAGAATTTAATGAAATTTAAGCAAGCGTTAAGTCCTAAATTAACCTTCCACTTTAATTTTAAAAGAATTTATCATAACCTGTAATTTTTAAACCAACTGTAAAGATACTGGGAAAGGAATCAGTTTTGTTATTTACAGTACCCCATCTTCCAAGAGATTTTTGGAAGATCAAAAATATATCAAAAAAACTTAAATAGAAGTTAAATAAAATATTTATGTGACTTCTTAGAACTTATTAACACACAAGATAAATACATTTAAGATCAACCAAAGGAAATAAATTTGCTGCTTAAGAAAAAATTCTTATTGGGCCACCTGGGTGGTTCCGTCGGTTTTGAGCATTCGATTCTTCATTTTGGCTCAGGTCACGATCTCGTGGTTCCCTAGCTTGAGCCCCACACGGGGCTCTCTGCTGTCTGCAGCTGTTCACCTCCCTCTCTCTGCCCCACCCCCCACTTGTGCTCGCTCGCTCTCGCTCAAAAATAAACATTTAAGAAAAAAGGAAAAAATTCTTATTAAAACTGTTCTGGGGGCACCTGGGTGGCTCAGTTGGTTGAGTGACCGATTTCGGCTCAGGTCATGATCTTGCGGTTTATGGGTTCAGGCCCCCCATCGGGCTCTGTGCTGACAGCTTGCTCAGAGCCTGGAGCCTGCTTTGGATTCTGTGTCTCCTTCTCTCTCTGCTCCTACCCCATTCATGCTCTGTCTCTCAATAATAAATAAATGTAAAAAAAAATTTTTAATGTTTTATACATCTTAAGGATACATACCCCACACTCTGCTACATCTCTGTATTTTCCAAAATGAAGGACCTATGATCCAAAACAAAGAGTAACAGTATCATATCAATATATCTGAATCAAAGCCACCAGAAACAACACAAGGATAAAATTAATACCACTAATTAAATACAGAAAGTTTCATGAAAAAAAAAGCAATACGTACACGTGCTTTTGTGCTTCGGTTAACCGTTTCATAAACTCCCATGTAAAACTCAGGGTCAAACATATCCTGAATCATGCAGCGAAACTTCACAAAACTGTTAGGTTTCAAATAATGAAGGGGAACTTCATTCAGTGATGGTACCTTAAAGGAAAACAAGTCAGTAAGATACTCTTATCTGTAAATATTAAGCACATATACAGACACTATATATCCAGACCCAAATCCCCCCCATACACCCCTACCTCACACCCCATTAGGAAGCCAATGATCTCAGTGGTTAAGTGCTGGACACAAAAGTACTGAGTTCTTCCAAGTTCATATGACGGCACTGGACTCCAATGTAAACTTCACAAGTAGCAGAAAGGCATCTGCCTTATTGAGGTCATCTCTTAAAACTAGTATGTGCCGGGGCACCTGGGTGGCTCAGGTGGTTAAGCATCTGACTTCAGCTCAGGTCATGATCTTGCGATTCATAAGTTTGAGCCCACGTCAGGCTCTGCACTGACAGCTCAGAGCCTGGAGCCTGCTTTGGATTCTGTGTCTCCCTCTCTTTCTGCCCCTCCCCTGCTTGAACTCGGTTTCTCTGTTTCTCAAGAATAAAGATTTTTTAAAAAATTAAAAAAACTAGTACATGCCAATTCTTTTTACATGAAACTAATAAAATAAAGATAATAGAGACTCTCACACCTACTGATTTTTTTTCTTTTGGGTCTTAGTAACATGGTCAGTTACTGCCACCTAGAGGCAGCAACAGAGAAGCACTGAATTGCTTGAAGTTTCAGTTGCAAGAGGGCAAAATCTCTTAACACCTACATATACACTTAAAGCAGAAGACAGCACACATTAATGTACCTAGTTTAAAACTGTACATGGATTACCACTCTACTGAGAGAAACTGGAAGTCAGCCCCAACCCTCTCCTCACCAAATAGCAAAAAACTTACCCATTTCGGAGCATTATTTTCCTTCAGCTTTTCCTTAAAATATTCAATTACTTTCTTCTCCCAGTCAGGATTAACTCCATTTTGGGCTGAAAGAAAAAGGCACTTTTCACAGCTACGGGTACAATATTACAATATGTAACAAGAGAAGTCCCCCACTGGACACCCTGGAGGCTGTCCTTCAGGGGCCTGGATGTCACAAGGCAGGGCGGCGGACCTCGCCAGGCTCTCAGGGCGCCGGGAAGGCTCAGTTGGTTAAGCGTCTGACTTTGGTTCAGGTCATGATCTCACAGTTTGTGGAGTTCAAGCCTGGCTGACTGCTCAGACCCTAGAGCCTGCTTCAGATTCTGCGTCTAACCTCTCTCTTCTGTCCCTCCCCTGCTTACACTGTATCTCTCTCTCTCAAAAATAAACATTAAAGGGGCACCTTGGTGGCTCCGTGGTTGAGTGTCCAACTTCAGTTCAGGTGATGATCTCACAGCTCATGAGTCTGAGCTCGGCATCAGGCTCAGAGCCTCAAGCCTGCTTCAGATTCTGGGTCTCCCTCTCTCTGTTCCTCCCCCACTTGCTTGCACGCCCTCTCTCTCACTCTCAAAAATAAAGATTTTAAAAATAAACAAACATTAAAAATAAATTTTAATAAAATAAAATCTTAAAAAAAAGAAGAAAACCAAGGCTTTGAAAAAAAAATACAGGAAATGGCCAAGACCAAAGTGAATTATTGTAGAATTAGGAATATCTATTTGGGGAGAACCAGTAAATGACACAGCTAGCCAACACTTCCCCCATTTATATTCATCATACAGGTGCTCTGGCGATGTGAAGTAAAGGAACTATTTGTGACAGCGGATTCTGTTAGAAATACTCAAATTCCACGAACTCCAAGCTTATCAGGGCATCTAAACACTTTCACTAAATTGAGCAAAGTCTAGTTCTAAAAAAAGAGGGAAGAATAAACTCCTGAGGTGATTCAAATGTGCAACAAGGGTTAGATCCACTGGGAAACTGGTCCTCAGAGGTGCCCTGACCACCATCATTATAATCACCGGAGTAGTTGTTAAAAGTGCAAAAATTTTCAGCCCATTCCAGACCTACTGGATCAGAAATTCTGGAGCCGAGGCGTACCAATTCGTGTTTTAAACTGCCTACATGGCTTCTCGCTGGCCGTCCCGCCCTTGGAGCAGCCGGAACGGAAGGACCCCAAGGTCCCACTTCCACAAGCTCCCAATGGACCAGCAGTGGCGCGTGGCCTAGTGGTTCAGCCAACCCTGGCGGGAAGAGCCACAGAAGGCCTGTCGCCCCAGCCCTGACCCACGGCTGGACCCCTCCGGGGACAGCGAGGCGCCCCACCGCTGCGCCATCACACCCAGTGCGAGCGGCAGAAGCCTCGAGAGGCCAGCAACCACGAGAAGGCGGCCACGCACCCCCGATCTTTGTGGATCCAAGGCAGAACCCGTCTGCAGAAGCTGGCGTGCGGCGGCGGGAGCACGGGTCCGGGTCCATCCTCTCTCTCCGGAAGCCCTCGGTCCCCAAGGAGGGGGACGGCACTCCGGAAGCCCTCAAGCCAGCCACCCGGCTGACAGGACCGGTTATGCCCACGCAGAATGTCTGCGAGGAGGAAGCTGGAGGCCCAGCAGAGGAGGAGGACTGCAGCCAGCGCTCGCAAGGCCGGTGCCAACGCTGGACTCCGATGCCCGGGCACGAAGGGCCCAGGGAGCCACAGAACCGGATGTCGAGAAGAGAAAAGCACAGTGCTGTTGGCAAACTGCGATACAAAAATAAAAATACACAAATAAAATGACCTCCAAGTGTATCTGACACACATTAAAGAGAGCCACTGTAGTACTACAGAGGAGTGCCAATAAAGGATTACCAAAATGGCCAAAATAAATAAAAAAGATGGGCATTTTTGCTTCCAGTGAAAATGGACGTTTAAAGAAAAGGCTGATGCACAGCCGTGACAGCCACAGCAACGCTGCTATTCTGAATGCATCTGTGCGAGAAACATGGCATGCTGGGGGTAGGGGGTTGCGGGCAGGTGAGCTGGCTCCTTCAGCAGAACGTGCAACTCATGACCTCACAGTGGTGAGTTCAACCCCCACATTGGGTAGAGCTTACTTTAAAAAAAATAAAAAATAAAAAAAGTTAAACAAGACCATGCCACAGGATGCTGAAGCTACATTAAGAGTGACTGGGAGGTGGTCAGTTACATGTACACAGACAGGGTTTTCCTAAGTAGAGGCCAGTTTACAAACACCTGTTACTGCTGGACAATTGAAGGGCTGCAACGGATAATCAAAAAAAAAAAAAAAAATCAAGTGTGGAGAAACTGTCCATTGTTTATGAAGCTAACAGCGTGCCCAGCCCTCCACTAGGTTGTACAAGGGCACTGAGAGCTGAAGAATTTGAAGCAAAGAGAAGCAGTGAACAGAGAACAGCAGCCGAAAGCGAAGAGAAACGAAGAATGCACGTCACATCATCTTAGAGAGGGCTTCTGATGGAGGTGCTGCTTGAGCTGTGCCCAAAAGAGGGGTGGCACCGAGCCGTGCTGAGGTGTGAGAATGTGTGTATCCAGACAGAGAGCAAGGACAAGGACGGGCACTACCTGACATTTGGGTACAGAGAGAGCACTCGGTGCCTGGAAGCTGCCTGTGGCCACTATGCCTCAGTTCGGGCTCAAAATTCAGCCCTCCCAGAGGAAGAGAGAGAAGCAGATTCCCACAGACACAGTTTAATTATTTGGCTATAATTGAGCCTGACACTAACTCACAAATTCAATTACCTAAGATAATGTATTCATCGTTTTGAGTTTAAGTAGGACCAAGTTGGGTCACACACATATCACTTTATCAAAGTTCCTAGGAGTTCTTGGCCATCTGAATGATGACTACTGTACTCCATCTTATTCTAGTTTAAGACTCAGCGGGGCGCCTGGGTGGTTCAGTCAGTGGAACTTGGGACTCTTGATCTCAGGGTCCTAAGGTCAAGCCCCATGTTGGGCATGGAGCCTACTCAAAGTAAAAAATAATAAAGAAAAAAGGGGGGCACCTGGGTGGCTCAGTCGGTTAAGTGGTTCGAGCCCTGCATCAGGCTCTGTGCTAACAGCTAGCTTGGAGCCTGGAGCCTCTCTTTGGATTCTGTGTCTTCCCCCCTACTCTCTCTCTCTCTGACCCTCCCCTGCTCTCTCAAAAATAAATTTTAAAAAATTAAAAAATTTAAATTTAAAAAAAAGTCAGGGAACCTAGGAAAAAATATATAGGCTCTCACCAATAGTGTATGAGGCTTCTAGTTGGTTCTCTCTCACCAATACTTGATCTTGTCAATCTTTTTAATCCTAGTCATTGCGCTGGTATATCACTGTGGTCTTAATATGTATATCCCTAAAGACAAATCACGTTGTACATCTTTCCATATTTGTTGACAATTCCAATAAATTCTTTTGCGAAGTGCTATTCACAATTTTGTCCACTTTTTAAAAATGGGTTTGTTGTGGAATCAACAATTACAGTAATTTTCTGTGTATTCTAGACTAAGTCTTAAGTCAGATATTTATGCATGGCACATTATTCTCTCCTAATCTGTATTTTGACATTCTTAATGGTGCCTTTTGAGGAGCAGTCCAATTTGCCAAGTTTTTTTTTCTTTCATAGTACCTGACCCCAAGGTCATGAAAATATTCTCTGAGGTTTTTTATTTTCCATACTTAGGTCTGTAACCCCCATCAAATTAAGGTTTTTGTTTATATTGTGACATAGGGGTTGAGACTCATTTTTTTTCCCAAGAAGATATCCACTTGTTCCAACATTAATTAAAAGGCTTTCCTTTTAGCATTGAATTGCTTTGCACTTGTATCAAAAATCAACTCACTGTACTTATGTTACTCTATTCCCACTGTTATATTACACTGATCTGTTTATTTATATGCTGTCTTAATACTATACTCCCACTGTCTTTATTATGGCTCGATCTTAAGTCTTAAAAATCAAATAGTTAAGTTCTTCACGTCTGTCTTGATTATTCTCAGCCTTAACATGTCTATGTGATTGAGAGGACCTGCTTACTGACTTCTGTGTTAGGTCTCCTGAAATTTTGATTAGGGGTGTGTTGAACCTACGGATAATTTGAGGAGAACTGACATCTTAATGGAGTCTGTCTTCCAATCTATGAATTCTCCCATGGGAGAGAGAATGAGGGAGGCTACACGTGGATTCCTCTGGACTTCATCTGTGTCTTTTCCCCTTATGATCCAGCTGTGTATCTTTACTATCCTGCTCTAATAAATCTTAGCTTTGAATACAACCACACACAGAGTCACATTAAGTCCTTCCAGTGAGTCTCTCAAGATAGAAGTGGTCCTGGGGTACCTGGGTGGCTCAGTCAGTTAAGCATCTGACTTCGGCTCAGGTCATGATCTCACAGTCCGTGGGTTTGAGCCCCACGTCAGGCTCTTCTGCTGACAACTCAAAGCCTGGAACCTGCTTCATATTTTGTCTCCCTCTCTCTCTGCTCCTCCCCTCCCCACTCTCTGTCTCTGTCTCTCAAAAATAAAATAAAGACAAAAAAAAATTTTTAGATAGAAGTGGTCTTGGGAACCCAACACAATTACATCAATAGTTCATGTCTTGATTGCTGAATAGTATTCCACAGTATAGCTGAATGACAATTTGTTTCTCCATTTACTCACTGAAGGACATTCAGATTGTCTCCAGGTTTAACAACTATAAACGAGACATTTGTGTACAGGGTTTTGTGTGAATGTAAGCTTTCATTTCTCTAAGTAAAAACCTAGGAATGGGACAGTTGGGTATATGGTAAATGTATGGTTAACTTTGAAGATACTGCCTCTTTTCCAGAGTGGAGGTACCATTTTGCATTCTTACCAGCAATGTACAAAAGATCAAGCTCTTTGTATCCTTGCCAGCAGTTGGTGCGGTCACTTTGTTTTCCAGTTTTAGCTGGTCTAATAGGTGTGTAACATCTCATGAAGGTTCAAATTTGCATTTCCCTAGTGGCTAATGATGCTGAATTGGTGAGGCATCTATTTAATCTTTGGCCCTTTTTAAAACTGGGTTAATTACCATTGTGCTTTCCCTATATATTCTGGATACAAACCTCTCTAGTCAATAGCTTATCTTTCCATTCTAATAGTATGTTTTGCAGAACAAAAGATTTTAGTTGTGATGGTTATCAAATTTTTGTTTCATGCATTGTGTCTTTGGTGTATGTCTACGATCTCATTGCCAAACCCTGGGCCACAAAGATCTTCTACTTCTAAAAGTTTTAGATTTTTAGTCTTAAATTTTATACTTAGGACAGTGGCCCATTTTGAGTTAATTTTATAAAACGTATAAGATTTATAGGTTAAAATTCATATTTTTGCAAACAAGTTCTCATTGTTCCCACATTTATGTGGAAAATATCCTTTTCCATGAATTATCTTTGTATTCTGTCAAACAATAAAGTCACTAAGAATGAACCTTACAAACATTATGCAAAGTGAAATAATCTAGACACAAAAGGACAAACATTGTAGGATTCTACTCACATGAGGTACCAAGAATAGGCAAAATCACAGAGAGGAAAATTAGAACGGAGGCCCTTGTTGGGGGGGACACACAAAGGAGGGGGAGCTGATAGTGATCTAGTTCATCTCGGGTGACTGTGAATATTATGTGGTGTGGTGAGCAGAATAATGCCTCCCCACCAAGACGGCCACATCCTAATCCCAGAAACTGAATATATGACACGACAAAGGGGAAACTTAGGTAGAAGATACAGAATTGAGGTTGATCATCAGCTGCCCTTAAAAATTTTTTTTTATGTCTTTTATTTATTTTTGAGAGACAGAGAGAGACAGCGCGAGGGGAGGGTCAGAGAGAGAGGGAGACACAGAATCTGAAGCAGGCTCCAGGCTCTGAGCCAGGTGTCAGCACAGAGCCCGACGCAGGGCTTGAACCCACAAACCGTGAGATCATAACCTGAGCCAAAGCTGGCCGCTTAACCGACTGAGCCACCCAGGCGCCCCTCATTAGCTGTCCTTAAAGCAGAGAGATTATCCGTGTGCATCCTCTGTAATCACAAGGGTCCTTACCATGGAAGAAGAAGACAGAAGTCGTCAGAGTGAGGAGAAAAGAGCTCAAAAGGGGCCATGAGCCAAGAAATGTTGGCAGACTCCAGAAGCTGGAAAACAAGGGACAGATTCTCCCCTATGAACCTCCAGAAAGGAATGCTGTCCTGTTGACAACTTGATTTCACGCAGTAAGCCCCACATCATTCTGGCCTCCAGAACTGTAAGATAATAAGTTTATGCTATTTTAAGCCCTTAAATGGATGGTGATTTGTCACAGTAAAAACAGGAAATACAGTTTTTTTTGAAGAATTGCTCCATTAAGTTGTTGAATTTATGTTCATAGAGTTATCCTGCATTATCCTTTCCACGTCCATACGGTCTATAGTGGTATCTCTTCTTTCATTCTTGGTACCAGTAATTTGTCTTTTTTTTTTTTTTCCTTTGCTAGTCTGGCTATAAGCTTATGTACTTTATTGATCTTTTTGTTTAAAAAAAAAAAAGTTCTGGGTTTCATTGATTTTCTTTTTTGTGTTCAATTTCATTCATGTCTGCCTTACCTTTATTAGTTCCTTTCTTCTATTTGACGTAGGTTTATTCTGCTCTTCATTTCTAGTTTTAGGATAGAAGCTTAAATTATTGATTTGAGATCTTCTCTTCTAATAAATGCACTTAATGCCTCTTAGCACATCCTTGGCTGTATCCCACAAATTCTGATATGCTGTGTTTTCATTTTCATTTAGTTCAAAATATTTTAAAACTCCCCTAGAGACTTTTTGATCCATGGATTATTTAGAAATATTATTTCCACAAGTTTGAATTTTCTTGTCATCTGTTACTGATTTCTAATCATTAGACTTCATTACAGTTGGAGAACATAGTTGATGATTTCAACTATTTAAGATTTGTTAATATCTTCATGATCCAGGATGTGGTTTATCTTGGTAAATGTTCTATGTGCATTTGGGGAAAAAAATGTATGTTCTGATGTTGGTGGCGCATTCTACAAATGTCAATTAGATCTACTTGTTTGATGGTGTTGGGCAGTTTTTCTAAATCCTTGCTTTTCTTTTTTTTAAACATTTATATTTGAGAGAGAGAGTGCCACAGCACGTGCACACACAAGTACGGGAGGGGCAGAGAGGGAGACAGAGTATCCAAAACGGACTTTGTGCTGACAGAGTCCAATGCAGGGCTTGAGCTCACGAACCTTGAGATCATGACCCGAGCTAAAGCTGGACACTTAACTGACGAAGACACCCAGGTGCCCCAACCCTTGCTTAGCTTCTATTCACTTGTTCTGTAGAGTAGTACTAAACGAGAAGTGGTAAAACCTCCAATTATAATTACAGATTTCTCGATTTCTCCTTCCAGGTCCATGACTTTTTACTTCCTGCATTCTAAAGCTCTGCTGTTAGGTGTATTTACATGTAGGGCCTCTTAGTGAGCTGTTTTCTCATTATGTGATGAATCTCTTATTTTCTTCTCACACGATCTTTCTTAAAAATATTTTTAAATTTAAAATGAAGACTCCACTAAAGAGACCTGAGGTCCATGAAACAACAGAATTAACTCATGAATGCAATGGGGGGGAAAAGTCCAAGCATAATAATTAAGTAACAAACCTAAAAAGCAACTAGTACAAATTAGAGGAATAATTCAAAAGGGAAGTTGGAGCACCTGGGTGGCTCAGTTGATTAAGCCTCTAACTCTCAATTTCAGCTCAGGTCATGATCTCGTGGTGAGTTCAAGCCACACACTTGGCTCCGGCTGCGTGGGATTCTCTCACGCTTGCTCTTGCATGTGCGCGTGCTTTCTTCCCCCCCCCCTTTTTAAAAGGGGAAGTTGAACATCCACAAAGAGATAATAGTTCTTAGTAAATACACAATATGAATGAAATGCTGGAAGAACTTAGTGAATATGAGGTCAAATTTCTGTTCAACAAGAAAAAGAAATGCAATAATACAAGTAAATTAAGTTTTAACACGGTACTGCTCAAGAAAGTGCATATGTACCTGACAGCATAGATTCAAAATACATAAAGCAACAACTTTCAGAACTAAGGAGAAAAACTAAACAGAAATCACAAAGACTTGGCACAGCCTCTCAGAAAATCACACAAAAAACACAAAAGTAAATGTGCAGTAGGTATGAAGATAACAAGCTCTCCAATAAAAATATCCAGAGTGCGTTTTTAACATGTGACATTCACAAAAAGTTCTACATACTAGTCACAGAGGAAGCCTCAATAGATGCCAGGTATATGTTCTGTCCAAAATGTGACAAGAACTCAGTACAAAAGGGAAGCATAACACAGAAGCACCCTTCTGTCTTAATGATTTTTTTTAAAAATTTTTAAATGTTTTTATTTATTTTTGAGAGAGAGAGAGAGACAGACAGACAGACACAGCATAACAGGGGAGGGCCAGAGAGGGAGGGAGACACAGAATCCAAAGACAGGCTCCAGACTCTGAGCTAGCTGTCAGCACAGAGCACGACGCGGGGTTCAAATCGACAAACCCGGAGATCATGACCTGAGCCGAAGTCGGACGCTTACCCAACTGAGCCATCCAGGCGCCCCTATAATGATTTTTAAAAACAAAGAAGCCCATGATAAATAATCCTTAATTTAGAGAGGACTTCATAGGGAGTAATTATGAAATTCTCTCAGATGGATAACAAAAAAAAAGCTGTTTGTGGGCTGCTACTAAGGTGGTGTTAACGAAGTTATAGAATCAAATATGCTTATCAAGTACAAAGAACAGAAACAGAGATTACTCCTTTTCAACTTAAGAAACTTTTAGAAAAGAGATAATCCAAATAAGAAAAATAAATGAAATGAAAAACAAAAACTCTAATACCACGTGGGACTCCTGCTTCGGATTCTGTCTCGTCTCTCTGCCCCTCCCCGGCTCAGCACTGCCTCAATCTCTCTCCCAAATACAAACAAACATTAAAAAAATCTTTTTTCAGGAAAAACTACAAGTAAAACAAAATGAGAAAAGGCGAAATGCTATAGATAACAGAAATACTAAAATCTATGTGAAATATTATGAGCCATAAACTAACACACTTGAGATTCAGGTGAAATAGTTAAATTTCTGAAAGAATACAAACTGCCAAAATCGCCACAAGATTGGCAGACAGAGCTCCACGGTTATCACGGTCCATGATTGTAAAGATGATTGTAAATCAATGTAAAACAATGATTGTAAAGATGAAGAAATAAAACTTGAGTTACTTCGATTCTATCTACTGAGACAATTTGGGAGTGTTTAGTTCTGTTTAACATTTAAAACAATGAGAAATGAGAGGCATAGTAAGCACAAATTTTAGCTCACACATAAAATATTTCACTGAATTTAGCATTTAATACTAAAATATATTCTTCTCAAATGGTTACTTGCTTTATAACTAAGACTGAATCAAGAAAATACATTAACAGAGGCACCTGGATGGCTCAGTTGGGTAAGTGACTGACTCTTAATTTAGCCTCAGGTCATGATCTCATGGTGGTAGTATCGAGCCCCTGCATCTAGCCCCACGTGGGTCTCAGAGCTGGCTGTGGAGCCCGCTTAAGATTCTCTCTCCCTCTGTCCTTCTCCCCTGCTTGCCCGTGGGGAGGGGAGGGAAAAAAAAAATTAACAACAAAAAATACATTAACATCAGTGACATGATTTGGGAACTGCCTAACTCGTGCCTTTTGCAGTTGCTTGTTTCATTAGAATTCACATATTAATTATCAATTGTTTCTTTTTCGTCCTGCAGGAACTTGGGAAGTTATTCAAAGAATTAATTATACAATCAAAACAAAATTCTTCAAATCTCATGTGTGGTACCTATACTAACATGAAACAACATCAATACAGTGGAACCCAACAAAAAAAGCATTCTAAAATCATTGAGGAGGTGGGGGGTACAGAAGAAGGCGATAGAAGCAATGGCCCAAACTATCTTAAAATATTTAATACCTGAAGCATTGTGAATAGTTTCATTTCATGATTAATGAAAATCATTCGGTAGTTAAAAAAAAAAAGGAAATATTTTTAAAAATTACTCAGGGAGGCAAATATCCAAGGTATGGTTCAGAAGTTAAGAAGCAGTGTGGCTCTAGAGTCTGTAATTTTTTTTAGTGTTTTATTTTTGAGAGAGAGAGAGAGAGACAGCGCCAGCAAGGGAGGGTCAGAGAGAGAGGGAGACAGAATCCGAAGCAGGCTCCAGGCTCTGAGCTAGCTGTCAGCACAGAGCCCGATGCAGGACTCGAACCCCCGAACCGTGAGTTCATGACCTGAGCCTAAGCCGGACGCTTAACCGACTGGGCCACCCAGGCACCCCTAGAGTCTATAATCTTAACTACTTTCTATTATAAAAAGAACTAAAAGCACTACAGACTCAAAGCAATCTCTACCAGAATGCCAAATGCCTATCTTTGCAGAAATGGACGATCCGATTCTAAATTTACATGGAAATGCAAGGGACTCTAACGAGCCAAAACTATATTAAAAAAGAACAAAGTTGAAGGATTCACACTTCCTGATTTAAAACCTCACTGCAGAGCTAATCACGACAACGCGGTACTGGCATCAGAATAAACATAAAAACCGACAGAATAGAACTGAGAGTTCAGAAATAAAGCTACACATCTACGGTCCAGTGGTTTTTTGACAAAGGCGTCAAAACCATTCAGTGGAGAGAACTGACTTTTCAAAAACCAGTGCAGGAGACTCGAGGTTTGGGGAACGCATCCACTGCTGGGAGGGAGTGAACACACCCCAGTTCCCTGGAGACAAAAGCACGAGGTACTACTCCGGATCCCACTCTTCGCACCTCTTCATCTGGCTGTCCATCTGAATACTTCATAATCTCCTTTATAACAAACTGGTAAATGTAAAAAATAAACCACAAATGACACCGGGACAACTGGATATCCACGTGCCAAAGAATGAATGTGGATCCCTACCTCATACGTCATACAAAAGCTAATTCAAAATTAAAGACCGAAATCTAAGAGCTAACACTCAGAAACTCTTCGCTGTAAATGTTTACATCTGGCAGTAGACAATGGGTTCTGAAATAGAGCAATCAAAGGGAAGACAGATAAATTGGACTTCATCAAAATTAAAAACTCAAACATACATAAGTAAAATGTTACGAAAGTTTTTCTGGTGCTTTCCAATCCTTTACATAAACTATAGTGTATTATTCACAAAAAAATTAAAAACTTACATTGGAACACACTGCCAAGAAAGAGAAGACAATCCACAAAATGGTAGAAATATTTGTAAATCAGATATATCTGGTAAGTCTAGTATGCAGAATATATAAAGAACTCAAATCTCAACAAAAAGACAAAACCCAACTAAAAAATTTGCAAAGGATTTGAATACACATCTCTTCATAGAAAAGACACAAGTGACCTACATTAAAAGATGCTATTACCATTAATCCTTAGAGAAATGCAAATCAAAACCACAAGAAGTTATCGCTTCACACCCACTCGGATGGCTACAGCTAATAAAACAGAAAATAACAAATGTTAGATGTACGTAACTTAGAAACCTCACACATTGCTGGGGAAAATGTAAAATAGTACAGCCAAATGGACAACAGTTTGGCAATCCATCAAACAAACATAAAAGTGGCACCTGAGTGGCTCAGTTACTTAAGCATCCAACTCTTGATTTTGGCTCGGTTCATAATCCCATGGTTTGTGAGTTTGAGCCCCATATCAGGCTCCCACTGATTATGCGGAGCCTGCTTGGGATTTTCTCTCTCCCTCTATCTCCCCCTCCACTGTTCTTGTGAGTAAGCGCTTTCTCTCTCTCTCTCAAAATAAATAAACTTAAATCTATATACACACACACATCAGTATATATTACCATTATGATTCGGCAAGCCCATTCCTAGGTATATTCCCAAGAGAAGAGAAAACACAAAAGTCTTCACATGGATATTTACAGCAGCACTTCTCACGATAGCCAAGAAACAACCCACAGGCCCATCCACGAATGAACGAATAAACACGCTATATCCATGTGGAATATTATTTTCAGTCATAAAACGGCTGATATATGCCACTGCATGGTTGAACCTTGAAAATACTAAGCTAAGTGAAAAGCCAGACACAGTTCACACGTATTATTCCATTTATATGAATGTCCAGATAGGTAAATCATAAAAAGAAGTAAACTGATTGCCAGAGAATGGAAGAGGGGGCAATTGGAAGTGACTGCTAATAAGTATAGGTTTCTTTCGGGGCTGACGGAAAGGATAGTGGTGATGGGTGCACACCACTGTGAATCATTCCTAAATGATTTTCATGTTATGTGAGTTATATCTCGATAAAAAAAAAAATCACAAAAATAAAGGCACTGAAAGCAAGATTACAAGTGATTACCTCAGTGGGGGAAAGAGCATCCTTTTACTCGTTTGATACCATGTTTCCTTAAATCATGTGTGAGTTATTATAGATTTAAAAATACACATATACATATTTACACCTTCTGCCACAGGTGCCCAATCCATCCTTCTGCTCTGGGAACTTGCCCCAGGGTCGAGGTGTGGGACTCAAGAGCCAGGACTGTCCTACAAGTCCCTGCGCCCTGGCCGCAGCCGTTAGTGCCTGCGTGGGCTCCTGACACCACGCTGGGCGATGAGATTCTCTAACCCTAGAACCTGAGATGAAGATAAAGACGCTAACTAGCGCGGAACTGAGACCAAGTGAATTTGGGAGCTGTGGAGTACAGACAGAAAGTCCGTGTGCAGAGATTAACAGAGCCTGAGGAAGAAAATCTGAGAAGAGCTGCTTAGATTCCTGCTAGCTTTCCAGTTCCAGATTCCACTCTTGGGACGCCAAGACACCCTCCCTGTCTTTGGGTTCTATAGCTTGTAACAAATGCCTTTTTTCAGCGGCCTACCAAGGTCACTTGGTAGGAGAGATCCAAGATGAGTACAAACAAAAGGGGATGAATTGTCCAGAATCGCGCAGACATAAAAAAGGAACCGACTTTTAGTCAATTTTCTTATTGCATTAAGTTCTTTAAAATGCTAGTGACCAAATACTTCTCCCTGCCCTCCTTCACACAACACTGCTCTTTTAGTCTAGTTCTGGCTGTTAGAAACAAGCACAGTACCTTGAATATAACCAGTAATAATGAGCTTGACCCAACCAACAGTCTAAAAACAGTAAAAGAAATCAGTCAGTAAGCATTCCTACATTTTCCAAAATTAAGTTATTAATTGAAATAAGGAAAAAAATTGTAATGATGTTTTAAAATTTTTACATATTTTTTGAGAGCAAGAGTATGTGCAAGTGGGGGAGATGTAGAGGGGGAAGGAGAGAGAGAATCCCAAGCAGGCTCCATGCTCAGCACAGAGCCCAATGTGGGGCTCGATCCCATGACCTGAACCAAAACCAAGAGTCTGATGCTTATCTAAGGCACCCCGGTGTTTCTAAATGATTTTTTAAATTTTATATAAGTAATAGCTATACTCAACATGGGGCTCAAACTTATGACCTTGAGATCAATGGTCAAACACTCCTCTGACTGAGCCAGTCAGCTGTCCTAAGAAAACTTATTTATTTATTTATTTATTTATTTTAAATTAACAATTAGATCTAGAAACCCTGTCTTAGGAGTCTCCATTTAGATCAAGCAAAGTCCATTTTGACAGGTACCACTCGAGGATGAGGCGGAGAATGAGAGGTTTAAAATGGGGATAGGCTACCACAGCAAGTCGTCTCCTTTACTTCATGGTTATCTGGGAGCGTAGTGCGTTGTGCTTCCCGCGGATGGCTCCCCCAGCGTTCATCCTTCCTGGTGCTTGTGGGAGCCACTTGTGCGGGGACAGTCACACCAGAGTAGAACACCATTCAAGAGAAACCGAGGCAGCAGAGGATAGGAATGAATAAAGCTAGCCTTTCAGGGTTAATGTGGTACAGTGGAGAGGACCTGAGTGACGGAAGAAAATTTCTTTTAAATAAAAACTGATTAAAAGGAAAAAAAAGTACACCAAAATTGTTTTTAATTAATATTCCTGCCTTCTAAGGAAGCAAATTTAATATGGAGCACTAAATGATCACCGTAGGGACTCAGCCATTAGCACTATGCACATAACAGAACCGAAGAGAGATACATAGAAGTATTCCTAAATAATTTTTTCCTAAATAATTTTTTAAAATTTTTTCTGAGAGAGACAGAGCACAAGCGGGGAAGAGGCAGAGAGAGAGAGAGAGAGAGAGAGAGAGAGAGAGAGAGAGAGAGAGAGAGAGAGACATAATCTGAAACAGGCTCCAGACTCTGAGCTGCCAGCACAGAACCTGACCCAGGGCTTGAACCCACGGACCGTGAGATCAAGACCTGAGCTGAAGTAGGACACCTAGCTGACTGAGCCACCCAGGCGCCCCACCTAAATCATAATTTAAACCTTAGAATCTCAATGTCCTGTACATAAAATCTTCAAACTCCAATGAAACATTAAAGACACTTTATGAGGGCTCACAGGAAAAAATGTGCAAACAATTGTAATACAGCAGATAAAAAATCAAAGTACAGATTGATTCACAAAGAATAATTATGACCCAGGTCGTCAAGATTGGCCACTCACAGAATTTCAAAGTTTCCTATCCAAATGAGTAAGAATTCGGACTTGAATGTGAAAGTAACTCACACCTGGTAGGATCATGAATTCTCTGAATCAACAGGAGGTCCACCAGGACTGCCCTTTGTCTGAGACTTCTGATCACAGAAACCATCCCAATTCACACCGTTTCTGACTAATCAGTCTTTCTACTGCCTCTAACACATGTTCACTAAGCATTTTCCCTGTGCAAGGTGCATTCCGGGCAACGAGGGTATACTGGTGACTAAGTCAGATACGGGCCCTGAATTCGCTGAGAAAAAAATATAGCAAAGGAACCCAAAAAACAAGTACTTTCAACAACTTGCTTTAGTTATGTGAAAATTAATAAAGGGAAACCTCACTAAAATGGACTTGGGAGGCTGAAAAGGGGAGCTCTACCACTCAACGTAAACTGCAAGAAGAATGATCAATTACAGACCGCTAACAGGAAAATCTTAAACAGGGGGAGAATCAATCATAGGCCCCAACAGGGAGAGATGTTATCTTCAATCTCTTACAAGAAATCTACTATCCCTGCAACTCAGCCAGTGAGAAACCAGCATCACCCTGAACGCTTGTTTTTCTCCAATGGACTTTCCTTCAAAATAACCCATCCCAACTTTGTCCTCTGTAAAATAAAGTTCCTCTCCTTTTTTGTGGGCCTTGTCTATGGTTTGCCTTAGCCTGCGTGCATGTCCTGAACTGCAATTCTCTGTTATTTCCCAGTGAACCCATTTTTACTGGTAAAATAACTGGCCGTTTTATTTTTAAGGTTTACCTATGCTAATTTCCTGGACCTGAAGAATCCTGAAGTAACTGAAGCAAAGGGTACTTAACTTAGGTTTCCAAGAGAAGAGGAGGATTTAGACAGGAAAGTGCAAGAGGAATGAGGAGGGGGCCAGGCAAAGGAAAGAGCTAACGCAGAAGGCCTAGAGTTAAGGTCCCGAATTAAAGAACTGAAAGAAGACTCAGTAGGAGAGGGAATGTAGTGATGAGGTGAGGTCTGAGAGCAAGGTAGGGGTGGAGCCAAGAAAGGCCTCATAAACCACAACAGTCATTTCTCTAATTTCGTGAAAAATCAATTTAAAACAATTTACTACAAAACCAAAAAAGAGTCTGCAAGTTTAACACCTGACCTACTTCTCACAGAAACATACCTGTGATGATGTTATTATAAAAGTATTCAACATAGTCATGGCGATAGAAAAATAAATACAGTAGAAATATATACTTCAGAACAGCTTCTACAAAAAAAACTATGACGATAAAGTATTATTTTCTTCTCTGTAAGACTCAACCTATATGGGAAAGGAAGACATTGTGTCTTGATGAAACACATCAACAAGACCCAGGTGCCCATAACAACTTACAAAACTTACAAAACACTGAATAGCCAGTATTTTTATCCAAATTATACCCTTTCTGTACTATAGGCCACTATGTGTGTCCCTTAGGATCACACACACAGGAAACAAAACATGACCAATACTTTCAAAACTACATCAAATGTTAAGTCATCTCATTCATCCAGCAAGACCAGGGCATGGGATACTTCTCATAAATTTTCTAAATATCCATAACGTAACTTTGCCCTTAAGTACCCAAACTTTTTAAATTTAAGTTTATTTATTTACTTTTAAGAGAGAGACAGAGAGAGAGTGAACAATCGGGGTAGGGGCAGAGAGAGAATCCCAAGCAGTCTCCATACTGTCAGCACTGTCAGCGCAGAGCCCGATGCGGGGTTTGAACTCATGAACCATTATATCAAGACCTGAGCTGAAACCAAGAGTCAGATGCGTACCCGACTGAGCCACCCAGGTGCCCCAAAACTTTTCACTTTTGATGGATTTTCCCTAAGAACCACCTATGCATTTGCACCGACCTAAACCAACTATGCAATTTAATCTTCACATTTTGGGGCATAATTTCAGACGTCAATTATGGGGTTCCAGTATTCGTTATGAACATCAATTACTAGGATTTAGTGGAGGGACTACCTGCCCCTTCCTCGAAGCACCCTTATCAAGAGTAAAAAATATTTTTTTGTCTTAAAAAAAAATATATATATATATATACACACACACAGTTTTAGAATCTTTATCAGGTTGTTAGTGTTCACGGACTACAGTCCCGATGCCCACACAGGCCTTCTTCTAATTTACTGCTTCTAGTTTCAGCCTGGGAAACCAGAAAACTAAACTAGTTCAAATTATAGAGGAAATGAATAAAGAGTTGCTGAATCCCTCCTACAAGAAATACGTGCGTTTTCCGTCACTGGCTTGGGCTGCTGGAGACCAGCTTCTATATCAAGGTGTTCTCACTAACCCCCGCCCCCCTCCACCCCGGTGTTTTAAACGAGCTAAGGCCACTCACTGCTAAGTTACCTCCAGGTGCCACCATCTAAGTGATTTCTGCTTTGCCGCCACCACTCGTTAAGTGCAATAAGAATGGGGGGCGGGGGGTGTCGTCAAAACGTCCAGTTAACCGCAAACAAGCCCCAATTTTCCTTCATGGATCCTCAGCAGAAAATTAGCCTTAACAGAACAACTACAACTGAAATTTACTAAGCTGGTCTGCAGCATTGTAAGCCCTTTTCTACGGAGGAACTCAGTTGAGTTTTGTTCAACGTTTGCTAGCTTCGGCACGAAAGCAGGCTTTAAAGTCATCATAACAGAAAAATGAAGCTATTGCCCCCTAATCTTATCGCGAAAAGGGAGGATGTGTGTAATAGAGTAGTTAGAGCCAACTTCTGCCGCGAGCACTCCCCCGACACACCGGAAGTTTTGAAATATCCTGCAGGCTTCCCAGAGGCAAAGTGCTTCTCCTCGCCCCGTCTCGGCGGGCCCCCCGAAGGTTCAAGGACCCCCTCCGCGAAGCGCCGGACGCGGGGCGCGGGTCCCCGGGGCGCCACGGAGGGGAGCGAGGCCGGCAATCACGGCCGGCCGCCGGCCCCTCGCCGCGTAACCTTGGCCGCTCGCGAATCACGAATCGGGCAGGTGGGAGGCACCTGCGGCCGCCCGGGGAAGCCGCGGCCCCGGCCCGCGCACGGGCCCCGGCCCGGGGGGTGTCTCCGCGCCGCTCGCGCAGGCCCGGCCGGCCACGCCAGCCTTCGGGGGAGCCCCGCGTGCGGGCCGCGCGGCGGGGCCGGGCCCCGGGCTCGGCAAACTCGGCGGCCCGCCCGGCCCGCCCCCGGCGCCGCCACTCACCGAAGAAGCCTTGCACGATCCCGAGCGGGTGGCTCAGCCAATCCTCCCCACAGGGCATCTCGCCGACGGGCCGGGGCCGGCGCGGCCCGGCGTCCCGCGCCGCGGCTCCTCCTCGGGGGCTCGGCCGCTCTTCGCTCGCGCCCTCCCACGCACGGCGAGCCTCGGGACGCGGGTCGCCCGGCCTGCCCGCGCCTCAGGGAAGCGCGGCTGTGGTGGCGGCGGCGGCCAAGGAGCAGCTGGCCACGGGCAGGCGGCGCGTGCGGGCCCCCAGCCTCCACTTCGCACAATGGCGGGAAATAGGCGCCGCCGACCGCGCTGCCTGCGACCTGGGTGGAGCTCGCGCGGGGAGGGGCGGCGGGAGCGCGCGGCGCGGCCCCGCGGGCGGGAGGAGGGGCGGGCTGGCTCCCGCGGGGGGCGGGGCGGGGCGGGGCGGAGCCAGGACGCGGCGGCGACGCGGCGGCGGGGTGGCCGCCATCTTGGAGACGGGCAAAAGGAAGGGCACGAGGGGCCGGTGGCTTGGAAAGGCGTGGACGCTGAGCTCCGTGTGTTGCGGTTTGTCACGCTGTGCTAGCGTGAAGGGGGAAATTCCCGAGGTCCGGTTTATTAATTCATAATACGAGGCCTTGCACAGGCTGGAGGCCGCAGCAGCCCAAAAGCACAAGCCCATGGAGACCTTGGGGTCCTCTCTGGCCAAAATTAGTGGGCAAAACAGCCCTTGGTGTCGGTCCATCCCCTCTTGGTGCTAGTTTTGTTTTATTTTGTTTTGCTCCTTTCTCTGGCGCCCTGCCTGAAACACCCATACAGTGACTCCTTCAGCTGCATAAAGTCTTATCCCACTGGGGAAGGTATTTATATAAGGGGTACTTTGAACCCCCCCCCCCAAGTGCCTTTTGCTGGCGTCTCTGGCACTGTGGTAGAGAGCCGAGAGGCAAGCTCATAACTGTGGAAACTACCTACCTGTCTGCCTCTGCCTAGAAGCTGGAAACAGCCAGGGAGCTTTGGCAGGTTCCTGTCCAAGGTGTGTATAGACATTTCCTTCGAAATGCGACTCCTTTGTGCCACACCACCTCAATAAAGCGAAAGTCATAATAAAGCAAATCAAATGAACTTTTTGGTTTCCCAGGGCAATAAAGATTATGTGTACACTATGCTGTACTCTATTTTTTTTTTTTAATTTTTAACGTTTTTATTATTGAGAGACAGCATGAGCATGGAACGGGCCGGGAGAGGGGGACACACAGACTCTGAAGCAGGCTCCAGGCTCTGAGCTGTCAGCACAGAGCCCAACGCGCCTGGAACTCACAAACCATGAGATCATGGCCCGAGCCCAAGTCAGACACTTAACCGACTGAGCAACCCAGGCGCCCCTCCCTATGCTGTATTCTATTATGCGTGCAATAGCTTTTTGTCTGAAAGAGTATATACATCAATTTTTAAATATTTTTTTAACTTAAGTAATGCTGTCACTGAACTTTCAGCAAGTCATAATCACCGATTACAGATCACCATAACAAATATAGTAATAATGAAAATGTTTGAAATACTGGAAGAATTAACAAAACCTGACATAGAGCTACCCAGTGAGCAAATAGTCTTGGAAAAATAGCATCAAAGGACCTGCTCCAACTTTCAATTTGTGGGGAAAAAAAAGCAGTATTTGGGAAATGCGGTGAAGCGAAGCACAGTTGAACAATGCATGCCTCTATCAGGATACCCTAAGGATGAAGATGGTGGCATCAGCACGCACAAAAGGTCAAATCTAGGGGTAAACTTTAGTGAGGGAATTAGGAAAATATCTACGGTCAGTGATGAAACAGCATGTTTCTCCTAGGACTGGAACATACCTGAGAAAATGCTCAGATCCACAGCTGGAGAAAGAACCTGTTAGTAGAAGGAGGACGATCTGAATGGAGACTGGAAAGTGGGAAGAATGAGAATAAGAACTGAACTCGAATCTCAAACCCTACGTAGGGCAAAGGCGAGTCATTTGTATTTCTTATTGTGAACTAATTAATGGGCCTCCTGGATTATACATCTGGCTCTTGTGAATTTGGGTGAGCTGAGAAAACGGAGTTTCAAATCCAGGGCTCCACCACCACTTCGGTCATTTATTCATGTTTCGTAGAGAACGTTGCCAAGTCCCTGGGATAAAATGGAGAAATCCCTTATGTTAGTTTCCTGACCAGTAACAGGCAAATTAAATGTATGTGGACATGAAAACGTCTGCTTCTGGGGCGCCTGGGTGGCTCAGTCGGTTAAGCCTCCGACTTCGGCTGAGGTCAGATCTCACGTTAGTGGGTTCGAGCCCCGCGTCAGGCTCTGTGCTGAGAGCTCAGAGCCTGGAGCCTGCTTCCGGTTCGGTGTCTCCTTCTCTCTCTGCCCCTCCTCCTCTCATGCTCTGTCTCTCTCTGTCTCAAAAATAAATAAAACATAAAAAAATATATATAAAAAAAGAAAATGTCTGCTTCTAAGTTATAATAATTGCAGACCGACTTGCTTTATCTGAAATTGCTGATGATACCAAGACAGCAGTAGCTAGGGACACTCAAGTTTTAGGTTTCTCCCTCTGTATTTAGTGACTTAGAAACAAACTATTGCTCAGATTTAAAGAGACCCTGTGGTGCTTTTAAAATGTCATTAAAAGTTATTTGGTGGGGAGATGAGTGGGGGAGGGGCAGAGAGAGAAGAAGTTACAGAATCCCAAGCAGGCTCCAGGTTCTGAATGTCAGCACAGAGCCAGACAAATGGTAAGATTATGACCTGAGCCAAAGTCTGATGTTCAACCAACTGGTCCACCCAGGCACCCCAAAATGTCATTATTTTAAAATGTGAATGATTGTAACATCTAATTTTTCTGTGGCCAGACGTGCTACTAAGTAGTTACGAAAACGTAAGAGGCCAGGGAGGATCCATAAAAGCGCATCTCTATGGCAAGATTTAACTCCCCCCCCACCACTAATGGCACTGCTGTCCCCACACCAAGCCTACATTTTTAAGGAGGACATTAAATAACCGTATCTACCTCTGTGGGGTAAAGGAAAAGGATGCTTGAGGGCTTTCTTGAAATGTGACATTAACACTAGACCTTGAAAGATAAATAAGAGATAACTAGGCAAAAAGTATGAGGGAAGAATGTTCCAAGCCTAGGAAAACAAAGCTTGCAAACGAAAATTTTTAAAATGGCAATTTATCATATGACTTGGCTACTAATTATCTTATGTAATCAGAATAAAGTTAAAATTTGAGTGTTAGTCTAGCCGATGTTATAATTTAACTAGGGTGAGAGGCTAAGAGGAAAGGGGTCATATATGTGATGCGGACAAAGATCGAAAGGGGCAAAATCCTCATTGTTCATCTGGGAAGTCAACAATACAATGCAAACAGGAAAAACAGCGGAAGTGGCAATGTAATCGTGTTAATTTAGGAGCAGAAATCCTGAAAGAATCAGCAGGAAGAGTTGAATGGAGCTGCTTTCGGGCTGGGGTAAATTCCTCTTAAACGTTTGCTAGCTTCCTACGTATTTGTCATTAATTAAGCCCCACTTGCACTAGAATTTGCACTAGACTGTAAGATCCTTGAAGCAATGATGTTGGTAGTTATATGCTGTCTTATTCCCTAGCACCTGGAACAGTGCCTGGCGTAGCGTAGGGGCTCAATAAATGGTTGGTGAATGATGATGCGCCTTTTCATCAGTTGCCTAAATTTCCTTTCTAGGCGTTTAGACACATTTTCTTGGACATCCTTCCTAGAGCCTCTTGACCTGTTTCAATCCAGATTTGTTGCCCTCTACCTCTGGTACAAAACTGTCTTCCTAGGATCTCCTACCACCATTATCCTTAAGATTCTCTTTCCTGTCATGGTTTCGTTGACACTGCAGAAAAATTGGTTCCCTCCATCTTCCATAGCTAGAGATAGATATCCTAGGGAAGACCTGTATTTTCTAGCTACAGAAGTATAATGAGGCCTGTTGCCCAAGGAAGGATATATTTCCTAGCCTCCTTTGCACCTAAGTAGGGCTTCGTGCAATGAGGTTCTTCCCAATGAACTGTGAGCGAATGACAGGTCTGGAAATTTCCCCTCAATTTCTTAGGAGAAAACTTTTGGCCTGGATATGTTCTTTCGTCCTGTGATGGACGGGATGGTTATGACTAGAAGGACTGTGTGACAGCCTGGATTTTATGAACATTGCATTCTGAGGCCTCTGTGTTACAGCTGCTAGCATTTCTCTAATTCAGAAAGTGGTGTAAGTGGGGTGTTATCACAAACACAAAGTAAGGTAGCTCCAGTTTAGTGGTTGGAGGGCGGGTAGCCATCAGTGAAAGATGAAATGCCTCTGACAATGAAGGTGATTGATTTCATTCAGGCTGTTGCTACAGGGGGAATGTTCATTCAGGAACATCTCAAAGGAGAGTGGTAAATTTTGAGCTTCATAAAACAAGGAAGGCATTGAGGAGGGTGGAGGTGAGTCTAACGTTGGAATTTGCAAGAACGAGTTGATGTTTTGCATTTATAACCCCTTCTTGGAACACAAAAACAAGAAGGGATTTCTTAACTATCCCTAGTTTCTGAGGAGTGAGTGGGGGCAACTAATAGGGAAGTTGGACTCATTGACCAAGTTCTGACTCTTCTGGTCCAATTGCTGCGGAGGTTGTCAGTCAAAGTTCTCTTGATATGGTCCGGCCATTGCTTGTATACTCAGTCTCTCAGAAATATCATGCAACCCATATATGCAAATTAAAAGTTACTAGCAGTCACATTAAGAGTTAAAAAAGGTAGAAACTTCTAATTATAAAATAAATAAGTCAAGGGAATGAAAAGCACAGCATAGGGAATAAAATCAATAATATTATAATAGCTTTGATGACAGGTAGAAACTACACTTGTGGTGGTGAGCATTTCATAATGTGTATAACTGTCAAGTCAATCTATTTTACACCTGAAATATCTATCAATGATACTTCAATTAAAATTTGAAAACAGGGGCGCCTGAGTGGCTCAGTTGGTTGAGCCTCCAACTTCGGCTCAGGTCAGATCTCACATTCGTGGGTTCGAGCCCTGCGTCGGGCTCTGTGCAGACAGCTAGCTCAGAGCCTGAAGCCTGCTTCCGGTTCTGTGTCTCCTCTCTCTGCCACTCCCCCTCTCATGCTCTGTCTCTCTCTCTGTATCAAAAATAAATAAAACATTTAAAAAATATTGAAAACAAACTGGGGCACCTGGGTGGCTGAGTTGGTTAAACCTCCGATTCACGATTTCAGCTAAGGTCATGAGCTCAATGTTGTGAGATCGAGTCCTGCATCAGGCTCTGCACTGGGTGTGGCACCTGCTTGAGAGCCTCTCTCTCTCTCTCTCTCTCTCTCTCTCTCTCTCTCTCTCTCTCCCTCTCTCTCTCTCTCTCTCTCTCTCTCTCTCTCTCTCTCTCTCTCCCTCCCTCTCTCTCTCTCTCTCTCTCCCCCGCTCTCCCTCTCTCTCACCCTCTGCCCCTCCTACCCTACAAGTGTGCGCATACTCTCTTTCTCTCTCTCTAAATAAATAGAAAACAAGAAACCATAGTGAGACACTTTTATACGTGCGTTAGAATGGAAATAATTTAAAATAGTGGCAACACCAGGTATAGATATTATTGGTGAGGAAATAAGATGATAAAAAAGAAAAAGGGGCGCCTGGGTAGTTCAGTTGGTTAAGAGTACAACTTCAGCTCAGATCGTGACCTCACGGTTCATAGGACCGAGCCCCATATCTAGTTCTGCGCTGACAGCACAAAGGGCAACGCGGGCCTGGAACCCACGAACCGTGAGATCATGACCTGAGCTGAAATCAAGAGTTAGATATTCAAGGAACTGAGCCACCCAGGCATCCATAGGGTGATAGATTTATTCTACACTGAAATATATATTTTTGTCAAAACTCATAGAATTGTATACTTACAGTTCATGCATTTTTATCATGTAAATTATACCTCAATAAAGTTGATTTAAAAAGTAAAAAGAGGTGCACCCGGGTGGCTTAGTCGGTTAAGCCTCTAACTTCAGCTCAGGTCATGATCTCATTGTTTGTGAGTTCAAGCCTCGCATTGGGCTCTGACAGCTGACAGCTCAGAGCCTGAGGCTGCTTCAGATTCTGTGTCTCCCTCTGCCCCTGCCCCACTCACGCTTTCTCTCTCTCTCTGTCTCTCAAAAATAAATAAATGTTAAAAAAATTTTTTTAAGTAAAAAGAAACAGATAACATTAATTTTAATAGTAGGGCGCCTGGGGGGCTCAGTCGGTTAAGCATCTGACTCTTGGTTTCAGCGCAGGTCATGATCTCATGGTTTTGTGAGTTTGAACCCCATATTGGGCTCTGTGCTGACAGTGTGGATCCTGCTTAGGATTCTCTCTCTCCCTTTCTCTCTTCCCCTTTCCCACTCAAGCTGTCTCTGTCTCTCTCAAAAATAAATAAACAAAAAAATTTTAATAGTACATTTAACTCAACATATTCAAAATATTATAATTTGAATAATCAATATAAAGATTATTAATGAATATTTTATATTCTTTTTTTAAAACTAATTCTTTGACATCTGGTGTGTATTTTACATTTATGGCACTTCTCAATTCAGACAGCCACATTTCTAGTGCTAAATAGCCACAGGTATCCAGTGCTACTAAGTTAGACAGCACGGGAGAGGGACCAGGGCTTTGGTATTCAGATCAGAGGAGCTAAGAATCTTGGTCAAAGGCATTTTCAAGGGTCTGTTAAGATTTCTCTGGGAAACTATGGGGGCACCTGGGTGGCTCAGTCGGTTAAGCATCTGGCTTCGGCTCATGATCTCATGGTTCGTGGGTTCGAGCCCTGCATCAGGCTCTGTGCTAACAGCTAGCTCAGAGCCTAGAGCCTGTCTTTGGATTCTGTATCTCCCTCTCCCTGCTCATGCTGTGTGTGTGTGTGTGTGTGTGTGTGTGTGTGTGTGTGTCTCCCTCTCTCTCAAAAATAAATAAAACACTTCAGAAGTTAAAAAAAAAAAAAGATTTCTCTGGGAAACTAAAGAATCCCGCCTTATGGCAAAGGTCAGATCAAGGATGTAGCTTTCTCACCTACACCTACTAGGCTGACAGAAAAAGGGCTCAAATCAGACAAGGAAGTAAAGACCATGAAACTTTCAGGAAATAAAATACCAGGAGCTTGGCCTGAAAACGCCTGCAAGTTTTAAGGCAAGTCTCAGGCCCCACGCTCATAGGAACAGGCAGTGGGGCTCCCGAAGCTGCAGAGCCCCCAGAGGGGACGTGCTTCCCACTGCCACTTGAGATATGGCCATGGAAGGTCAGGGACAAGGAGAAACCGAGGCCAGTGAGGACCGTAGACTGGGGAGATATTTCTAGAGGCCCAAACCAGGGGCAGCCAGGACTAATCATACACGTTCTCCACTCCAGGGTAGGAAGTATTTTCGATTGATGCCTCGCGGGATTTAATAATTTCTGTGCCACAGCGGGAGTCTGCATGCAGCTAGCCTGTTCTTGCTCCCTGTCTACTGTGCCCTTAATGTCATAGCTTGTGAGGAGCCACCTCCAGGCCCAGTGGAAAGGGCTGAGCTGCACCCACAGGTCGAAGTTCAACAGGATGCAGCTGGTTGCTTCCTCCAAGGAGCGAGTATATTCTACATGTGGGAAGAAGGGTTGGTGTTTGGTGGCCAGAGGGGCAGACTGTGGCGATGATTGTCATGTGCCCACTAAAATCTTCCTCCTCTGTACAGAACAGTTACAGAACAGTACGTAGGACGTGCCTCCTCATGCGGGGACTGTATTTCTAGTTCTTCTTGTACCAGGAATGACTTTTGTCCATGTTGTCACTGGTGGAATGTGAACAGAGGTGATTCTTGCAAGGTCAGCCTCACTTCTTAAGATGAGACGTCTGTGCCCGAACTGCTCTGCCTGCCAGCCGCTGCCTTGGCTGGCCAGAATTTGAGCAGCCTTAGAAACCTTGTGTTGAAGGGGCGCCTGGGTGACTCAGTCGGTTAAGGGTCCAGCTTCGGCTCAGGTCATGATCTCACATTTGTGGGTTTGAGCCCTGCGTAGGGCTCTGTGCTGACAGATCAGAGCCTGGAGCCTGCTTCCAATTCTGGTCTCCCTCTCTCTCTGCCCCTCCCCGCTCATGCTCTGTCTCTCTCTGTCTCAAAAATAAATAAAACACATTTAAAAAATTAAAAAAAAAACACAGAAACCTTGTGTTGAAGTTGAAAAACTGGTTACCTGCATGTGGGAAATGGACTTTTACTTTGAGCCACTGGATTGTGGGTCTTTTTGTAAAACCAGATTACATTCTCCTGCACACCTGCATTAGACATCATGTTTCCTGTATCCCACCTAGGAAGACGTTCTTAGCTTATTCCTTTATTTGGGTGGAGCACCTCCTCCATTTACTGTCTCAGGAGGTGTGCTGGAGGGGTAAGCTTTCGAGAGCTGAATATCTTTGCATTTGACCTGTTTTTATTCATCTGGAACTTTAAGCATCCTCTGTTTGTCTCTAGTGTTCTAGTGTGTGTCTATTTTCAGCTGCTGTGCTTGTTACTCAAGCCTTGCAATCTGGAAGCTTGTATCCTTCACTTCTGAGAATAAAAATTTTTTTTCTTTGATGATTCCCTCCCCTGAATTTTCTCTGCCTCTATTCTTAGCAGAACTCTTAATATACAGATATTGGCTTTCCTTGCCCGGCACTCCAATTTTCTTAGGTTTCTCTCCTAGCTCCCATCTGTTTGTATTTTTGCTTTGCTTTTTGGGAGAGTTCTTTCTTATTTATCTTCCTTCTACTGATTTTCTTGTGTGTTCCTTGAACATTTCTTTTCTTTTTAAAATAACATCCTGGGGGCACCTGCATGGCTCAGTTGGTTGAGCATCTAACTTCGGCTCAGGTCATGATCTCACCGTTTGTGGGTTTGAGCTCTGTGCTGACAGCTTGCTCAGAGTCTGGAGCCTGCTTCAGATTCTGTGTCTCCTTCTATCTCTCTCTCTGCCCCTCTCCCGCTCATGCTCTGTCTCTGTCTCTCAAAAATAAATAAATGTTAAAAAAACAAATTAAAAAAACAACACACAAAAAAATAACACACTGATCTTGTTTCTTGGTTACTGACCCTCTATCCCTCTGAGAATATTATTGACAGGCTTTCTAAGTCTTTTTCTTCCCATGTGTGTTGTTTTTTCTAAGTTTCTATTTCTTCTTCCTTTGGTGTGTGTCTTGTTTTGACCTCTTTCCCATTAAAGGATCTTCTCAGCTATGCGGTAATCATATTTAAAGTGTGGGGACTAGGGGTGCCTGACTGGCTCAGTCGCTGGATCATGCAACTGTTGATGTTAGGGTTGTGAGTTTGAGCCCCACATTGGCCATAGAACCAACTTAAAAAAAAGTGTGGGGACTAACAAGGTGATTGGGAGCTCAGAGCATTTAAATAGGGTTGTTGATTGTGAACTTAATATGGGGTGACCTGGCTGGGCTGTCTTCTTAGGAACCCCTGATTTCAGCATCTCTACATCTGTCATTCCCATGCCCCAAAGAGGAGTCTTCTAATCTTCCGCCTGAAAGTTGAAGGTCTGGCAGCCCATGTTCTCAGAGCTGAGCGCAGAGACTTGGCTGCGGTTGTGGGAGAGATTATTTTATTATTCAGTAAGTACATATTTGCTAACTGTTTCTTTTGTTACCCACACCAGAGGGAAAACTTACAATCTTTTTTCTAGAAGAGGGATGGCTAGTGGTCCAGTTACTCAGAGTAGGGGGTAGAGACCTAACTGCTTCTCCAACAGTTTTACCCAATTCTTCCAAACTCTCTAGCTTCACTGCTACCTCCTGAGGTGCCTGGGGTCATCGGGCCCTCAACCTTATGATGATTCTATGGGGCAAATAAAGTTGCTGTTGGGCTTTCCCCGTTACTGGTTTGCTAAGTCACCTACTACAGGATCATTTTTTGTGTGCGTGTGCAAAATCTTGTTGCTGTTGAATCCTCTCCTATCCCCCTCATCCTCCTGGGTTTAAAATATCAAACACACCTGGGGCGACTGGGTGGCTCAGTTGGTTAAGCTGCCGACTTCGGTTCAGGTCATGATCTCACGGTTTGTGAGTTCAAACCCCACGTTGGGCTCTGTGCTGACAGCTCAGATCCTGGAGCCTGCTTCAGAATCTGCATCTCCTTTTCTCTCTGACCCTTCCCCTGCTCACCCTCTGTCTCTCAAAAAATAAATAAACATGAAAAAAAAAAATCAAACACACCTATTTGTGTTTTCAATAGGGTTTCAGGAGGAAGGAAACGAAGACACATCTGTTCAATCGATGTCTCTCCCCAGGAGTTAACTCCTATTTTTCGGCTCATTCCTACTGCAGCTGCTCTAATTCGAGCCTCTCTCACTGCTCCCCAGTCCACTGTAGCAGCCCGGGTTGTGCTTTCCTTGTCTGTCTTATTACACTGAAGACAGAGTGGACTTCCTGCAGGGCAAATGTTCTTTCTCCACCCTCTTTTACTAAAAAACATTTTAATGTTAATTAATTTTTTGGAGAGACAGAGCGCAAGCGGGGATGGGGGCGGGGCAGACAGAGAGGGAGACACAGAATGTGAAGCTGCCTCCAGGCTCCAAGCTGTCAGCACAGAGCCTGATGCAAGGCTCGCAGTCACAGACAAGGAGATCATGACCTGAGCTGAAGTCAGAGGCTTAACCGACTGAGCCACCCAGGCGCCCCTCTCTACCCTCTTTAAAACCCTTCTTTGGCTCCCTGTTGCTCTTGACTTGTGAGCCTCTGCATCATCTGGCCTCGCTCTGCTTTTCATTCTCATCTCCTAACTTTCTTCCAGTTGCTCAGTGTGGCATTTCAGGATATCCCTACATACTGTAACTTTTTTTAAATTTTAAAGGATCGCTCATTGCTTCCTCCAATCCCTCCCCACCAAATTTTCCAGTTAACTTCTACTCGTCTTTCAGGTCTCAACTTTAAATTTTCTTCTTTGAGGAAGCCTTCCATGTCACTCAACACCATGTAGGTCCTTTGTTGATGGTCTGATTAGTCTAAAGATTTGCTATCTCTCCTTACAGAAGGGTTATACCTCCCTCCCCTGACGGTGTCCGTATTCCACCTAACACACTGGGGAAGTTCTTCATTACAACTTTCACCACTGTTTAGTTTCCTGTCTTCCTGGCCAAACGACAAGCTGTCAGGAGGAAGGATTCTGTGTCTGTCTTATACACCACTGAACCCATAGTGTTTGGTGTACTGCCTTGCCCACCCATAGCAATGACAAAGACTCTGTCCTTGACCTGATTCTAGCAAGGCTTCTAGCAGTTAGTTTATGGCCATGTCCCTAAAATGATCCTAGTCCTCCTTAAAATGCCTACCCTGAGAAAGGTCAACACTGCCAGAAGAACTTACTGTGTGTTCCAGCGAAAACCTGGTACTAGGTGCTCTGAGCTCCCTTTCAGAGCAGTTACTGTAGAAAACTTGCAATTATAGATCTCTTATAGTTTTGAGGTGTAAATCTGCCACACAGAACTGTCTTCTCAAGGCCCATCTTCTCCCAGACTGCAGGTATATTGCTCTAACTTGTATAACTGCCTGTCATAAAGATATGAGAAGTTTGTCTCTCCTTCAGATAATTGCCAATTAACAAACCCAGGTGGCCTCACTTGGACCAACATCCTTGGCACTTCTCAATGTTTTCCCCTTAGCACCCCGGTCTTTGGAAAATCTCCAGTCTTCTGGGGAAGTTCAGTTAAGTTCAGTTCACGATGTACTCTCTTTCCTGTTGTAATAGTTATTACCCAGTAAAATCTATCCTTAGTGCTTTAAAAAAATTTTTTTAAATGTTTATTTATTTTTGAGAGAGAGACATAAAGAACGAGAGGTGGGAGGGGCAAAGAGAGAGAGAGAGGGAGATGCAGAATTTGAAGGAGGCTCCAGGTTTCAAGCCATTAGCACAGAGCCCCATGTGGGGCTTGAACCCCAAGCCGTGAGATCATGACCTGAGCTGAAGTCAGACGTTTAAGCGAATGAGCCACCCCGGCGCCCAAACCGTACTGCTTTAACTAGCATCTCACTTTATCTCTGACAGTAAGCACACTAAATAGTTACTGAATTAAGTAAACAGGTTCCATCCATACAGGAATGAATAGCGGCAGGGGAAGAGTTTCATTATTTCAAGGCTTCTTTTGGGGTCTACCTTCCTCTCCCACCCTCCAAAAAGCTACTTGTCGGTTATTTTCTATTCATAATCCCTAACTACATGAAAGATGACAATTACATCCAAGTCATCCACAGCGCATTTTGGGATTGAACTAATCAGATTATTGTAGACAGATATAGAAAGCTATTTTAAAATGTAGCATCTCCAAATTTCAGTTCCCTGGTTCCTTTTTTAAACATGGCTTAAAAACTTCAGAAGTTTTACCATTTCTATTTCTGGGCCAACAAAAAGAGTTCAGTTCAGTCCAGAAAGACATGTGGGCGGGTTGGATGTGAGTGCTAGCGTGGGTGAGTCGGGCTCAGCTTTGGCTACAAATGGCTCAACACCTCTCCTTCCCTCCCAATGGGGACAGCGCTCCGCTGGCTGCTCCTGCAGGCTTCCGCTGTTCCTCCAGAGTCTTGCCAGTTAAACTCTTCAGTCGATACTTTTAGGCAGCTCAGCGCGCCCCCCGCAATCCGTGACCCTCAGCGTCAATTCGTGCCTTGATTCGGAGCCAGCGGTACTGCCACGCCCACGCTCCCGTCCCAGCCTCCGCCAAGCCCGCGCCTGGCAGTGTCACGTGCCCAGACATGGGCGTGAAGCCGGCGCCGCCATGTTGGCTTCTGGCGGCGCTTTCCCGGGAAGGCGAAGGCCGCTGACGGACGGACCCGCGTTCCGGGCCTTGTGCGCATGTGCGGAAGTGTGCTGGCCCCTAGTGTGACCGGGTTCCGGCCGGTGGTGCCGAACCGGCTGCCAGGATACGTGTAACGGACGGTGGGCCGCAGCCATGGCCGAGAGGAAACCTAATGGTAGCGGCGGCACCGCCTCCACCTCCTCGTCGGGCACTAACTTACTCTTCTCCTCGTCGGCCACGGAATTCAGCTTCAACGTGCCCTTCATCCCGGTCACCCAAGCCGCCGCTGCCTCGGCCTCCTTGCTCCTGCCTGGAGGTAGTGGGGGGGCGGGTGTCCGGTGGGAAGAGTGTGTGCAGGGTGTGGGGTGACAGGGGTCAGACAGGAGGTGTTCCTTGTGCCTCGACTCTGTGGGTAGCTTGCCAGAGCCATCAGTGGCCAGGTTTGAGTGGCCCGGGGGCTTTGAGATATTAGAAGTGGGGGGCCAGATCATGAGGCTTGCTCTCCTCCCGAGGAACTGATCTGAGGGCTGGACACTCCACACTGGCGCTGGCATTACACAAATTTTTGTTGCACACATGCTTGTATGCCAGGTGCTGGCAGGGAATGCAAAAAAAAAAAATAGTGCTTCTCAACTAGGATGCAGTAGGAGATCTAGGATAGACTTGGAATACTTGGAAAGTAGAGTTACAGAATGCAGGACTCATCCTTCAAGACAGTGCATCACTTTGTCTAAGAAGCTTTTTTCTGTTCTCCTTGGCCCCCGCTCCTATGTGCACCTAGATCTTTCATTTCTTTACTTTTGTCTAGGGGTATGGCTTTTTAATGATTGGCATAACCCAGACCGTAGTATATAGGAGCACAGACTGTGTTCCAGCCCTGGCTGTGCCAGGAACTTGCTGTATGACCTTAGGCGTGTTACTTTACCTCTCTGTGCTTCACTTTCCATGTCCAGACAGCTTCATAAGGCTGTAATGAGAAGTGGATTAATTTTTGTAAGGCGCTGAGTATAGTGCCTGGCATATAGTCTTATAAAAGTGTTTGTGAAATAGGGGCACCTGGGTGGCTCAGTCGGTTAAGCGTCCGGCTTCGGCTCAGGTCATGATTTCACGGTTCGTGGGTTCGAGCTTGGCGTCGGGCTCTGTGCTGACAGCTAGCTTAGAGCCTGGGGCCTGTTTTTGGATTCTGTGTCTCCCTCTCTCTCTGACCCTCCCCTGTTCACACTGTCTCTCTCTCTCTCAAAAATAAACATTAAAAAACTTTAAAAATCATTTAAGAAGTGTTTGTGAAATAAACATATCTGCCTCTCTATTTGGATGGTGGGCTTGAAGTTTGCAGCTGTTGCTAGAGGAGTGGCCTGAGGAGTCAGTGGGGACTAGATCACAAAGGGCCTCATCTACCTTACCGAGGACTTTGTAGTTCATCCTGTAGGGTGTGGGGGAGCCTTTGAAGAATTTTAAATTGACGAGGCAGTGGAATTGGAGGTGTGTTTCAGAAGGACTCGTGTTTTCTGAGATTGCACCAGAGTAAAGCTGACTGTAGCAAGAGGGGTCAGTCTGGAGGCTGCTGGGAGTCAGGCACATTGGGTATGAAGAGCAGGGATGAGAGGCGAGAGATGTTTTAGACTATGCATTGTTGGGGCTTAGTGACTCCCTGGAGGCCATACTGTCAGCTCTCTAAGCACAGAGGCTCCTTCTCTTCATTCAGTTTTAGCCAGAAGACGGGACTCCCGATGGCATGTAATGGATGCTGTGTACATGTCTCTCTAATGACTGTCTGAATGGTTAAATGAAGGGATTGAGAAACGGAGCCGGGGAGGAGTCTAAGAGACGGTGTTTCGGTTTGAGCGTCTGGATGGATGTTGGTAAACACCTGTTGAGGCAGTGCAGTGTAGTAAAATGCGCACGTGCAGGGGTCGGTGAAGGTGGCCGATTCATTTTCAGGCTCACTGAGTTCGGGGTGTGTGTGGCTGAGTTTGCCAAAAGTGTTGAGGAAGCAGCTGGATGATAGCTTCTGGAACACATGAGAAGACTCTCGGTTTGAGATGGATTAGGGAGCGTCAGAAGTGTACAAGTGCTCATTACAGTTGTAGGTTTCGATGCCAAATGTGTCCACCTGTAATTAGAAAGTGCCCCTGAGGCGAGCGAGCTGGCAGCCTGCTGAGATCAGTGTTTAATTTGCAATCAATGTTAATCAGAAAAAAGTCTCTTGGATCAGGCGGATCCCTGGTTGTCTCAAAGGGTGAAAGATACCATAGAGGTTTAATTTTTCCATTCCGTGTTTTTAGTTGTTGAGAGATGAGCTGAGAAATACAAACAATTTCAGGCAGCTGAAAAGAGAGAGGGAACTGGAGATCCATTCCCAAAGGAGAATAAGGCCAGCAGACAAAGGGCTTTGTGAAGGAGGTGATCATTTATTTTTGGTTACAAAGAAACAATGGAGAGGAGTATTTTGAATAGCGGAGTATCTCAGTTAAACTGATGTGTGAGAAATACAGTGGGAGCAAGCTAGAAGCTCCAGCCAGAATGTCTGTGAGCCCCGTGGAAGAAGGTCTCTCGGGGACAAGGATCACAGTGCGCCTGTGTGCTGAGCGTGGTCTTCTGCTGGGCACCTTGCCTCCAGCAGTGGGAGGTAAGGGGGAATGAGACCGGGGAAGGGAAGGATTTCAAAGACCGTTTCTATGAGCTGACGGCTTATAAAAGTTTAGTAAGAAGAGTAGACTGGACTTTCGAGGCCACATAGAGGGAGAATACTTTAATTATACAAATTGGTTGCAGAAGAGAAGATAGCTTGGGGTTGATAATACCTGCAGTGAAGATCAGTTCGGGCAAAGGGAAGTGAGGAGAACTTAACTTTGGTTAGAAAATGGCTTTTTTAGTGGCTTGGCGTTCTCTGATGACTAGTTCTCTGGTTGCGATAAAGGTGATTTTAGGGATGGCGATTAATGGCTGACCTACTTTGCCTTGGGAATACAAATGCCACATGTTCATTTGTACAATGACTGCTTTGTAGACAAGAATCCCGACACACCCCTTCTTGTCAACAGAGTTCATATCTCTACTTAAGTTTCTTGTTACTGTAGAAATAAAATTATGTGTATTTTGGTAGCAGAATATATTTGAATTATTATTTTTTTACCAGGAAGAAATTCAAAATAAAATGTAAAAGTGGTAGGTATAGATTCTGTTTCTGTTTTTAAAAACTCCTGTGGGGGCGCCTGGGTGGCTCAGTTCGTTAAAAACTCCTGTGTACAAATACATGTAATTTATGTATATTTATAAAATAAATACTTGACTATGTATATTTATTTACAATTTTTTATATAGTTTATTTATTTTTGAGACAAAGATAGACAGAGCACGAATTGGGGAGGGGTAGAGAGAGAGAGGGAGACACAGAATCTGAAACAGGCTCCAGGCTCTGAGCCGTTAGCACAGAGCCTGATGCAGGGCTCGAACCCATGAACCGTGAGATCATGACCTGAGCCAAAGTAGGACGCTTAACCAACTGAGCCACCCAGGTGTCCCTATTTATTTAAAAAATATAAAAGGTTATGTACCAAAATGTTAACTTGTTAACAGCGATTGCCTCTGGGAGGTGGACTTATGAATGAATTTTAATTTTTCCCTCCTTTTGTTGTTGTTTTGTATTCTTATTTTCTAGTTTTTCATCTCAAATGAAAAAAGAACAAGGTTTTCTTTTTTTTTTTTTTTTTTGTAATGCAGAAACAGGAAAACAAAAGAACATGTTAGAAGCCACAGAGCAACAGAGTATCTTTAAATCTTTTGCTTTCCTGTTCCCTTTCAGAGGATTCCACCGACGTTGGTGAGGAGGACAGCTTCCTCGGTCAGACTTCTGCTCCCACGTCCACCCCACAGACATTTAGTTACTTCTCTCAGGTATCAAGCAGTAGTGACCCTTTTGGGAACATTGGACAGTCCCCGTTAACAGCTGTGGCAGCATCGGCTGGACACTCGGGATACCCCAGGCCCCCCGCTGCTCTCCCCTTCACAACCGGATCCCAGGATGGGTCGAATGCGTGTTCACCGGCCATTTCCAAGGCTCACTATGGTGCTCCGCCTTCTGCACAGATGGGAATGAATACTTACCTGCCTTCTCAGCCAAGTAGTCTCCCTCCTTCCAATTTCGGGAGCCCACCGCAAGGAACGCCCCAGCAAGGACACAATCCATATCGTCACACCCCTGTGAGCAGCAGGGCCAATCCTTACATTGCACCCCCACAGCTGCAGCAGTGCCAAACACCAGGCCCTCCCGCCCATCCTCCACCCGCGGGACCCCCTGTTCAGATGTACCAGATGCCTGTAGGATCTTTGCCCCCGGTATGGAGACGTCTTTTATATCCTGGCTATTCACTTTGTCTTATTGTATTGTATTGTATTTTTTATTAAAAAAAAATTTTTTTTTTAACATTTATTCATTTTGGAGCAAACAGAGACAGAACGCGAGCAGGGGAGGGACATAGAGGGAGGGAGACATGGAATACAAAGGAAGCTCGAGACTCTGAGCCGTCAGCCCAGAGCCTGACGCGGAGCTCCAGCTCATGAACTGTGAGATCGTGACCTGAGCCAAAGTCAGATGCTCGGCCATCTGAGCCACCCAAGTGCCCCTCATTCTGATTTTTTATTTCTCATCTTAGCCTATGTTTTTAAAAACAGTGAGCTTCTATTTTTATTTTTTTATTCCTTTTTTTAAGTTTATTTACTTATTTTCAGAATGTGAGAGCGTGTGTGTGCTCGCCCGTGTATACAAGTGGGGGAGGAGCAGAGAGAGAGAGGGTGAGAGAGAATCCCAAGCAGGCCCTGCACTGAAGCGCAGATCCCAACCCGGGGCTCGATCCCACCAACTGTGAGATCATGACTTGAGACAAAATTGAGAATCAGACACCCAACCCCTTGAGCCAGCCAGGTGTCCCAACACTGGGCTTTTAATAGTGTGAGAGGCCATTCTTTGTCAGCTCCGTGCTTTGACATAAGCATTCTTTTAAAGGAAGCTCATAAAGGGGCACCTGGGTGGCTCATTTGGTTGAGAGTCAGACTTTGGCTTAGGTCATGATCTCATAGTTTGTGAGTTCAAGCCCCACACTGGGCTCGCTGCTGTCCGTGCAGAGCCTGCTTTGGATCCTTTGTCCCCTTCTCTCTCTGCTGCACCTCCCCACTGCCACTCTCTCTCAACAAAATAAACAAACGTTAAAACAAATTTAAAGGAAGCTCATTAAGTGGTTCGTATTTTAGTTTACATTATTGATTTATGGAAGCAGTACCTGATTTTAATGAGTTAAGTACATGTCAGTATTTCCCGATTTTAGTGTGAGATACCAATAATAAATGTCGTTTGAGGGTGTGTTAGAGTTGAAGCATTTATTTATTTTTTTAATGTTTTTTATTTATTTTTGAGAGACAGAGAGAGCCAGTGTGAGCAGGGGAGGGTCAGAGAGAGAGGGAGACACAGAATCTGAAGCAGGCTCCAGGCTCTGAGCTAGCTGTCAGCACAGAGCCCGACGCGGGGCTCGAACCCACGAACCGTGAGATCATGACCTGAGCCGAAGCCGGACGCTTAACCGACTGAGCCACCCAGGCGCCCCGAGTTGGAGCGTTTATTAACAGACTGCCATTTTCTCATTTTTTAATGATCCCATTCAATCAAAACATTCAATTACCGGGACTAAAATTTATTACTTCAATAATTTCTTTTATTTATGTTACGAAGTTTGGGTCTGGACAGTCAAACTCTATCTCAGGTGGGTGATGGGGCAACATTTGTGTTGGGTAAGTTCCGTGAAATTCCCTTATGCTTTTGTCCTGGCTAATTGTTGAACTGACTTCCTCAGGGAAATCAACTGAATGAAAAAAAGGGAAATGATTAAAAGGAAGAATTAAGAACCCAAGTGTGGCAGGAATAGCAGTAATATAATCAGAGAATAACCTAACTTCTCTCTTGGGAACAGAGAGTGGTCTCAATTTATTGTTTAATTTAAATCCTGTCGATACACAAACTCTTGATAATGTTGGATTTCAGCATATTGGAAGATAAGTGCCTCACAGCATGTAGTATATTTAGTAAACTAGCTGGCTGATTAAATTTTTGAAAGGTGTCTAATTAAGACATGTAAAAATGATAATTTCAGACTTGCAAGTTACAAAAATAAAAATAGCACAAATAGTACCCCAGTGCCCTTCACCCACATTTACCTTTCATTAGCATTTACCCCATTGGTTCTTTCACTTGTGCACATGCACACTGTCGCATTTGGACGTCCTCTCCCTCCCTTTCTCACTATGTGTGCAGTTGTTTGGGAAACAGTTAAATGCATTATGAGCCTTTACTCCTAACTATTTTAGTGCGAATGTTCTAAGAATAAGGATGTTCTTTTACGTAACCAGTCCGGTTATCACCTCAGCAACTTTAACATCGATACAGCATTACCAAATGATGTTTAATTAAGACATATAAAAATAATTGTATTCAGGGGGGCCTGGGTGGCTTAGTCGGTTGAGCGTCTGGCTTCAGCTCAGGTCATGATCTTATGGTTCATGGGTTCGAGCCCCGCATCACGCTCTGTGCTGACAGCTAGCTCAGAGCCTGGAGCCTGTCTTCAGATCTGTCTCTCTGTCTTTGTGACCCTCCCCTGCTCACAACTGTCTCTCTCAAAAATAAATAAAACATTTAAAAAAATCGTATTCTAATTGAACAATTTGCTTTTTAATTTTAATTTTTAAATTAAAAAATTTTTAATGTTAATTTTGAGAGACAGGCAGGGGAGGGGCAGAGAGAGAGAGAAGGAGACATGGAATCTGAAGCAGGCTCCCAGCTCCGAGCTATGAGATCATGACCTGAGTTGAAGTTGGACACTTAAGCAACTGAGCCACCCAGGTGCTCCCTGACTTTTAATTTTTTTTAAGTTTATTTTTCAGAGAGAGAGAGAGAGAGAGAAAGAGAATGCATGCAAGCAGGGGAAGGGCCGGGGGTGGGGGGGGGGAGAATTCTAAGCAGGCTCTGTGCTGCTAATGTGGAGCCTGATACAGGGCTCAAACCCACAAACTGTGAGATCATGACCTAAGCTGAAATCATGAGTCAGATGCTTAACCGACCGAACCACCTGGGTGTCCCTGATTCTGATTTTAAAAGTATTTCCAATGTAGAAAATTAAATGCAAAATACTCAAATAATTAAAAATTGCCCCTAGATAATCCCCCTTTTCATTTTTTAAATGTTTTATCTTTTTTCCTAAACAAATTGTATATGATTTCTGTGAACGTTTTTTAGATGTTAAGATTTTTTTTCTAAAACATTTTTAATGGGTCTGGAGGATTCTACCTTTTAAGTCACAGGTAATGTATTTAATCAGAACTCTGTTAGACATTTTGATTGTGTTCAGTGATTTCCTATTATAAATGACCATTTAGTCTTTGTAGGTAAATTTTTACTTCTTTCTTTATTGCATCTTTAAGATAGAATGGCCAGGTCAAGGAATATGAGAGTTATAAAAATTAAATATATCGCAGGAGATATACTGCCAGATTGATTTCTGCAAAGGTACTAGGTTGCTTCACCTTCAGTTTGAGAAAGCCCAGTTTACTTTGAGACTGATGTTGGATTTTGTTGATGTTGCTTTTAGTTTTGTTAGATTAAAAACCATGGTTTTGGTTGCTTTAGGGCCTAGTTACTAAACTGAAGAGTTGTCCAGAAGTACAGGTAGGATCATCATTAGTACCGTTACTTTGGGCCTGAGGCATATTTGTTTTTTTGAACAAACGTCATCGTCCTGTCTTTCTGGTCTTCCAGGTTCCTCCTTCAGTGCCGTCAGGGCTGACGCCTCCAGCACAGCAGCAGGCTCTTGCCAGACCCGCAGGCCCCTCTGTGCAAGCGCCCCCTCCTTTTCTACTTCAGAACCAGTACGAGCCTGTGCAACCCCACTGGTTTTACTGCAAGGAGGTCGAGCACAAGCAACTGTGGATGCCTTTCAGCGTGTTTGACTCTTTGAATCTTGAAGAAATCTATAATTCGGGTAAGCACTGATCATGCATCATTTGTATCTCATTTTAGGAAGATTAAGAAGCCATATTTATCCGTGGCTTACGCTTCGAGAATGTCAGATTCCTTAATCCTTGTAGACTCCACCAGACTCTATCTTAAGGTAGTGATAGTAAGAGAAGCCCTGAGTTATTTGAGCAGGGGTTTAAAAATGTTTTAGTAATTTTCTTCTTTGTTCAAAGATACTTTAAGTTGGAGAAACGGAATAGTTCCTATAGTGTCGGTGTCATTTTTCCTGTGTCCCTCATTATTTTGTAGTTACAGACATTTGTAAAACATCTTTGGAGCTCTCGTTCCTAAAGATGCTTTGAAAAGCGTTCCATGGTCAGGCGACTTTTGGAAGTGATTTAGCTTCATTCACCTCTTGAGGTAGTGCAGTGGACAGTGTTAAGGCTCTGCGAAGTCTTGGAGTATAGAATTATGTGTGGGGTTTTTTTTTATACTGAGGCTATTTCATCATGAGACTTAAAAATCACTTGTTAATACCCTCTAGAAGCATATTTCATGGAGACTTGCTGCTTGGAGTAAAAAAAAGAAAATCCAGTTATTTGCATCATTTTATGATTGTACTTTAAAACTTTGCTCCGGCTGTTTTTTTCTTCACTTATGATGAGTCATAATTTTGAGCAGCAAAAATTAATGTGAAACTTCAATTTTTAAGCAAGGATGAACTTAGTTCTTTGTCTTTAAGGATCAACTAGTCACTATATTCATTATTTTATTTTTTATTTTTTAAATTTTATTTATTTTTTTCATTATTGATTATTTTCCAACACACCTTCTAACTGTCGGGTTAACATGTGGACTTTGTGCTCCAGTCCAGCCGGACCCTGAGAGCGTGGTTCTGGGCACGGATGGAGGGCGCTATGACGTTCATCTCTACGACCGAATGAGGAAGGCTGTGTACTGGGAGGAGGAGCCGGCCGAAGTCCGACGCTGTACGTGGTTTTACAAAGGGGACACAGACAGCAGGTTTATTCCCTATACGGAGGAGTTCAGTGAAAAACTAGAGGTGTGTGCGTTTTTGTCTTTTATGCTCTTCTTCAACGAATGTAGGTCCTATATGTATTGGAGCCTCATGTAACACCACTCACAAGGAAGCAGGCTTTTTAAGAGCCTGTTTTGATCCTGTTCACAAAGAAGATTGCTTTTTCAGTGGCACCATTATCTGGATGAGGTGCTAATCATGACCTCAGTGTCTGAAGGGAGCCTGTTTTACAGGGTGTATCATAAATCTAGAAAGATACTTGTATCAGACCTTTAAGCCAGCTTAGTCTGCTGGGACCTGTTGTTAACAGCACGTGCCAAGCGTATGGATTCTCTTCTGATTACTGTTTTGTAAATGACTTGAGCTTAACTTCTGATTTTTGAAAATAAATAGAAAATGGAATAGAAACAAATGTTTTAAGACTAAAATTTCTAGCCATTCTAAAACTGGTGGTTAATGTTGCGTCATATAATTGCATTTATTATAATTCTATGTAATGATTGAATTAATACATGAATTCAATTTATGGACATTGGAAACGAGATACAGAATGGTTTAGTTACTATTTTTTTTTAACGTTTATTTGAGAGAGAGCATGGGTATGTGCGAGCATGTGTGAGTGAGGAGTGAGCAGAGAGAGAGAGAGAGAGAGAGAGAGAGAATCCCAAGCAAGAGAAAGAGAATCCCAAGCGTGCTTGGGGCTGTCAGCGTAGAACCCGACACAGGGCTCAGTCCGACCAGCCGTGAGAGCATGACCTGAGCTGAAATCAAGAGTTGGACGTTTAACTGACTGAGCCCCCCTGGTGCTCCTACTTACTGTTTTTAAATGTAGTAGATATTAAAACTGGGATAACCAGTGCTAACAGAAAACATCAAAACGACACCATGTTAACATTAAAAAGGGCTCCTACAATGTTAGTCTTCTCTAGAGTCATATTTTGAATAGCTTTATGCAAGGACTAGACTTTATGTTTTTTTTAGAAACTGACAGTCAAGTTTAACAGTTGTACTTTTAATTAACTAAATTTTTTTGCCCTCAAATAGGGTAATATTTAATAGAGGTAAGGAAAAAACTAAATCACAATCTTGTCATCCTTTCAAATTGAACCCCTACATTTAAAAAATATTTTCTTTGGGGCACCCGGCTGGCTCAGTCAGTGGAGCATGTGACTCTTGATCTCAGGGTTGTGAGTTCAAGCCCCACCTTGGGTGTGGAGATTACTTTAAAAAAAAAATCTTAAAAAATTTTTTTTATTAGACTGTTATTTGTCCATATACATATACGTACATATATATATTATTTTTTGAGAGAGCGAGCATGTTCACACTCACTGGGAAGGGACAGAGGGAGGAAGAGAATCTTAAGCAGGCTCCATGCCTATGGGGCCTAATGTGGGGCTCAATCATGACCTGAGCTAAAATTAAGAGTCAGATGCTTAACCAGCTGAGCCACCCAGGTGCCCCTCTGTACATAGTTTTTCTAAGAATTACAATAGTATAGACTTTTTGTGGAGTATTTTCCTTTTTTTTTTTTTAAATTATAAATGTATTTCTTAGGTATTTTTAATTGTGCCTGTTCTGGAAATACTAATCTTTATAGTAGCAACTATGAAATACCATTCTATAATCAAATTGGTACCAAAAGATGAGCCTTCGCCTAAAGTTAGACAGTGGTTAGTTGCCGAAAGTGAATTGGAAAAGAAGCTTATTGAGAGCAGAGGCTTCAGATTTTTTTTCAGTTCGACCCATAGTAAGAAATACAGTTTACCTTGAGATTCAGTGTACACGTTTGACACTCACACACACATATATGTATATTTAACTGTCAGGAATAGTGGTGTGTGGTAAACTTGCTTTCCGGGGAACAAAAGCTCCTGATTTATAGCATTTGGTGATTTCCATGATATTAGGACCCCCTTCACGGCCAGTTTTATCAACAGGATGTTATTGGACGTGGAGTTGGAAGAGCTGTGATGGCCCTTGTGAGCTGGTGGGAGCCTGCGCTCCCGCACCATTAAAAACAAAGTCCATTAAGCAGTGCTTACACTTACTGGGGGGCACTCTGGTATGTTCTGTTTCATTTAAAACATTGATGGTGGAATTCATTACTAGGCATGACCCACAGTTTGGAAAACACTGATTTAGAGTAGAATCAGAACCCAGTTAAGAAGAGCAAAGACTGAGGAGGCGTAAGATCAGTTTTGTTTTTGGGACTATCACGTACCAGAGCCACTAGTCTCCTAAAACATAATTTAATTACTGGAATGAGGAAAAATGTAAAAAAATGCTGATATCTATAGCTTAAGTTTAGATCTAAGTTGTTGTATTTTTTAAAGTCTACTTATTTTGATAGTGTGAATGGGGAGAGAAAAAGAGAGAACCCCAACTAGGCTCTGCACTGTCAGCTCAGAGCCTGACATGGGGCTCGATCTCACTAACTATGGGATCATGAGCTGAGCTGAAACCAAGAGTTGGACACCTAACTGACTGAGTCACCCAGGTGGCCCAGTTTAGACCTAAATTATTAAACAAACAAAATGAATACTGTAGTTTGTTGTACCTTTGAGAAGATCCTACTGAAGGTATAACGTCCCAAGGCTGAATGTTTAGTCCTATTATTTTGAAGCTATAGCGTATGGTCTAAGTATAAATTCTAAGCAGTATCTGAAAGTATTCACTTTATCTGAACTATACTTGATTATAAATGGGTGGCACAGGCTTTGAGGGTGGGCTAGCTGTCCATGCACTGACTATCTCAACAGCACATGGCTATTCTTTTTTTAATTTAATTTTATGTTTGTTTATTTTGAGAGAGAGTGTGTGTGCATGGGTGTAAGGGAGGGGCAGAGAAAGAGAGAGAGAGAGCGAGCGAGCCCAAAGCAAGCTCGATGCTGTCAGGGCAAGGACAAACCCGCAAACCATGAGATTACGATCTGAGCTGAAGAGTCAGCTTAACTGACTGAGTCAGATGCTTAACTGACTGAGCCACCCAGGCGCCCCAGCACAAGGCCGTTCTTAACCTAGGGAGAGCTTAGCTCCTCTTCAGCCTCTTTGAGGAAGCTCAAACCAGGTCAGGGAAGAGGCAGAGGAAGTTAGGAAGTGAGAAAGCTAGTGAGAAAAAGAGAAGAGATGATACGTGTTGCTCAGTACTGTGTAGGTGATACCACACAGATCCTGTCAGAGCACGAAGACAGAACAGAAGAGGGGCGCCTGGGTGGCTCAGTTGGTCAAGCGTCTGACTTTGTCTCAGGTCATGATCTCACGGTTTGTGGGTTTGAGCCCCACATTGGGCTCTGTGCTGACAGCTCAAGAGCCTGAAGGCTACTTCGGATTCTGTGTCTCCCCTTCTCTCTCTGCCCCTATCCTCATCACACTGTCTCTCTCTGACTCTCAAAAATAAATAAATGTTAAAAAAAAAAAGACAAAACAGAAGAATTGGAAATAGAAAACACCTTCTATTTGATGATATGATTATGTAGAAAATCAGGAGAACTTTTAGAAATACCATTAGCACTGTACATCTTTGGATATAAAATTAACATATACAAATTAAAAGTGTTTCTGTGCAATAGAAATAACTAACTAGAGGGGGCACCTGGTTGGCTCAGTTGGCAGAACATGTGACTCTTGATCTCAGGATTATGAGTTCAAGGCCAGTGTTGGGCGTGGAGTGTACAGAAAGAAAGAAATGAGGGAGGGAGGAAAGAAGGAGGAAGGAAGGAAGGACTAGAAACTGTAATAAAAGAAAAAGATACTATTTATAGCACTAACAAAACTACAGGATAAGTAGGAAAAAGTCTGACAAATATGTATATGAACTTGTGGAGTAAAACCGTAAAACAGGATTGATGGACATAAAAGAGGATTTCAAGAAATGAAGCTGAATATTATGTTCATAGATGCACATTTAAGATGTTAGCTCTTCCCAACTTATAAATTTTACGTAATCCTAATCAAAATCACATTAGGAGTTTTAAGGTAAAATTTGCAAACTGCGTGTGAATTTTATATGGAAGGTCAAAGTGTCTGGAATAACCAAGATTTAGAAGAATGATGTGTGGAAACTTGCTGTACCGGATGACATTTATCATAAAGCTGTGGCTGGGGTGCCCGGGTAGCACAGTTGATTAAGCATTTGACTCTTGGTTTCTTTTCTTTTTAAAAAAATTTTTAATGTTTATTCATTTTTGAGAGAGAGAGACAGCATGAGCACAGGAGGGGCAGAGGGAGAGGGAGACATAGAATCTGAAGCAGGCTCCAGCCTCTGAGCTGTCAGCACAGTCTGATGCAGGGCTTGAACTCACAAACTGCGAGATTATGACCTGAGCTGAAGTTGGATTCTCAACCAACTGAGCCACCCAGGTGCCTCTCTTGGTTTCGACTCAGATCATGATCTCATAGTTTGTGGGTTCGTGCCCCTTGTTGGGCTCTGTGCTGGCAGTGCAGAGCCTGCTTGGGATTGTCTCTCTCTCTCTCCCTCCCTCCCTCCCTCCCTCTCTCTCCCTGTCTCTCTGCCCCTCTCCCACTTGCATGGTCTCTGTCACTCTAAATATAAATAAATAAAGAAAATTTTATCATAAAGCTGTGGATTGAAAGGAAATATAAAAAAACTGCAGATAATTCTTTCTACTTTTTTATTTATTTTGAGAGAGAGAGAACCAGCAGGAGAGGGTCAGAGAGAGAGGGAGACAGAGGATCTAAAGAGGGCTGTGTGTGGACAGCAGAGAGCCCGATGTGGGGCTGGAACTCAGGAACCGCGAGATCATAACCTGAGCCGAAGTTGGACACTCAACTGACTGAGTCACCTAGATGCCCCAAAGTACAAATTATTCTTCTTGTTTGTATCTTGCTCTTAAGAATTATAAAGAAATATGTTTAAAATTCCAAAAGACAAAGTGAGAAAGAAAGTCAAATGGATAGAGGCTGATGGAGAGGAATCAATATTGAATGACTGTCCAAGAGACAGTGACTGTCCAGGAGACAAAAAGAAACTCTTCTGTTTTGACATGATTGCCAAATAATCATTAATTTTTTTCTAGTTACTTAGTGATTGATTATTTACATCCAAGTTAGTTAGCATATAGTGCAATAATGATGTCGGAGTGGATTCCATTGATTCATCCCCTATGTGTAATACCCAGTGCTCATCCCAACAAGTGTCTTCCTTAATGCCCCTTCCCCGTTTAATCCATCCCCCCCCAACTCCTCCAGCAACACTCTGTTCTCCATATTTAAGAGTCTCTTATGTTTTGTCCCCCTCCCTGTTTTTATATTCTTTTTGCTTCCCTTCCCTTATGTTCATCTGTTTTGTATCTTAAAGTCCTCATATGAGTGAAGTCATATTTTGTCTTTCTCTGACTACTTTCACTTAGCATGATATCCTCTAGTTCCATCCAAGTAGTTGCAAATGGCAAGATTTCATTCTTTTTGATTGCCGAGTAATACTCCACTGTGTGTGTGTGTGTGTGTGTGTGTGTGTGTGTGTGTGTATAATATTTATCCATTCATCTGTCAATGGACATTGGCCTCTTTCCATACTTTGGCTGTTGTTGATAGCGCTGGTATATAAACATTGGGATGCACGTGCCCCTTTGAAACAGCACGCCTGTGTCCCTTGGATATATACCTAGTAGTGCAATTGCTGGGTCAAAGGGTAGTTCTATTTTTAACTTTTTGAGGCACTTGCGTACTGGTTTCCAGAGCGGCTGCACCAGTTTGCATTCCCACCAGCTGTGCAAAAGAGATCCTCTTTTTCTTCCTCGCCAACATCTGTTGTTGCCTGAGTTAATGTTAGCCATTCTGACGGGTGTGAGGTGGTATCTCATTGTGGTTTTGAATTGTGTTTCCCTGATGATGAGTGATGATGAGCAATTTTTTTCATGTGTCTATTAGCCATCTGGATGTCTTCTTTGGCGAAGTGTCTATTCATGTCTTTTGCCCATTTCTTCACTGGATTATTTGTTTTTTGGGTGTTGAGTTTGATAAGTTCTTTGTAGATTTTGAATAGTAACCCTTTATCTGATACATCATTTGCAAGTATCTTCTCCAACTCCCATCAGTCAGTTGCCTTTTAGTTTTATTGATTATTTCCTTTGCTGTGCAGAAGCTTTTTATCTTGATGAGGTCTCAACAGATCCTTTTTGCTTTTGTTTCCCTTGCCCCTGGAAACATGTTGAGTAAGAAGTTGCTGTGGCTGAGGGCAAAGAGGTTTTTGCCTGGTTTTTCCTCTAGGATTTTGATGGCTTCCTATCTTACGTTTAGGTCTTTGATCCATTTTGAGTTTATTTTTATGTGCGGTTTACACAAAAAGTGGTCCAGGTTCATCTTTCTGCATGTTGCTGTCCAGTTTTCCCAACACCTTTGTTGAAGAGACTGTCCTTATTCCATTGGATATTCTATCCTGCTTTGCCAAAGATTAGTTGGCCATACATGTGTGGATCCATTTCTGGGTTCTCTATTCTGTTCTATTGATCTGAGTGTCTGTTTTTGTGCCAGTACCATGCTGTCCTGATGATGACAGCTTTGTAATACATCTTGAAGTCTGGGATTGTGATGCCTCCAGCTTTGGTTTTCTTTTTCAGGATTGCTTTGGCTATTTGGGGTCTTTTCTGTTTCCATACAGATTTTACGATTGTTCTAGCTCTGTGAAGAATGCTGGTGTTATTCTGATAGGGATTGCATTGAATATGTAGATTGCTTTGGGTAGTATCGACATTTTAACAATATTTGTTCTTCCAATCCAGGAGCATGGAATATTTTTCTATTTTTCCATGCCGTCTTCACTCACTTTCATAAACTTTACATAGTTTTCAGTATATGGATTTTTCACCTCTTTGGTTAGGTTTAGTCCTCGGTATTTTATGGGTTTTGGTGCAGTTGTAAATGGGATCGGTTCCTTGATTTCTCTTTCTGTTACTTCATTATTGGTGTATTATAGAAATGTAACTGATTCCTATGCATTGGTTTTTATATCCTGTGACTTTGCTGAATTCATGGATCAGTTCTGGCAGTTTTTTGGTGGAATCTTTTGGGTTTTCCATATAGACTATCATGTCATCTGTGAAGAGTGAAAGTTTAACTTCCTCCTTGCTGATCTAGATGCCTTTTATTCCTTTGTGTTGTCTGATTGCTGAGGCTAGGATTTCCAATATTATGTTGAGTAACAGTGGTGAGAGTGGACATCCAGGTCGTGTTCCTGACCTTAGGCAGAAAGCTCTCAATTTTTCCCCATTGAGGATAATATTAGTGGTGGGTTTTTCATATATGGCTTTTATGATCTTGAGGTATGATCCTTCTGTTCCTATTTTCTTGAGTTTTTTTAATCAAGAAAGGATGCTATGTTTTGTCAAATGCTTTCTCTGCATCTATTGAGAGGATCATGTGGTTCTTGTCCTTTTTTTTTTTTTTTATTGATGTGATGTATCACATTGATTGTTTTGCAGATAGGGCTGTTTTGAACCAGCCCTGCATTCCAGGTGTAAATCCCACTTGGTTGCGTTGAATAATTCTTCTAAGGTATTGTTGGATTTGGTTGGCTAGTATCTTGTTAAGGATTTTTACATCCACCTTCATCGGGGCAATTGGTCTGTAGTTTGCTTTTTTAGTGGGGTCTTGGTCTGGTTTTGGAATGAAGGTAATGCTGGCTTCATAGAATGAGTTTGAAAGTTTTCCTTACATTTCTGTTTTTTGGAAACATCCTCGAAAGAATAGGTGTTAACTCTTCTTTAAATGTTTGGTAGAATTCCCCTGGAAAGCCATCTGGCCCTGGATTCTTGTTTTTCTGGGAGATTTTTGATTACTAATTCGATGTCTTTACTGGTTATGGGCCTGTTCAAATTTTCTGTTTCTTCCTGTTTCAGTTTTGGTGGTAGTTTATGTTACTAATTTAAAAAAACAAACGTTGGACCATGAGTGTGCCAGAGGTTCCCCGTGACCTCATCTTGCATCTCTCTCCAGGAGGCCCTCAGACTTTTTGTTTTTTTGCCTTGTAGAGAGCAGAATACTGTATGGAGGAGGAGTAAGAAAATTGTTCAGCAATCTAGTCTTTGGAGTCAGAAATTTGAGGGTGGGAGTGAACTGCGGTTCTGCCCTTGCTGCTTTACGTGTGGGATCTCGTGTAACTGTGAACTTAAGATGTCTGCCGAGGGGGTGAATTGTGTCCTCCTTTGCACCCCACAAAAATACACTGAAGCCCTAATCTCTAGCACCTCAGAATGTGATCTTTCCTGGAAATAGGGTGCTTGCAAGTATTGTTAGTTAAGATGAGATCATTCTGGAGAAGGGTGGATCCCTAACCCAATATTGACTTGATGTCCTACCAAGTAAAAACAGAGAATTAGACTGTTGTATCTGTGAAGCCAAAGATTGCCAGCAAACTACCAGAAGCTAGGAAGAGGCAAGGAACGTGTTCCCTATAGGTGTTGGAGGGACACGGCCCTGGCTGACACTGGGATTCAGACGTCTAGCCTCTGGAACTGAGATAGTACATTTCTATTTTTTTTCTTTTTTTTTATGTTTATTTTTGAGAGAGAGAGAGAGATCGAGCGAGCAGGCAGAGGAGGGGCAGAGAAAGATAGGGAGACACAGAATCTGAAGCAGGGTCCAGGCTTTGAGCTGTCAGCACAGAGCCCGATGCGGGGCTCAAACCCACGAACTGTGAGATCATGACCTGAGCTGAAGTCGAGGATTAACTGACTGAGCCACCCAGGTGCCCTAAGACAGTACGTTTTTATTGTTTTAAGCCATTCATTTTGTGGTACTTTGTTACGGCAGCGCTAGGAAACTAACAGAATGTGTAAACCTTTGTTCTCTCCTCTGTGTGATGAGGGTAACCTTATTTAGGAGTGGTTGAGAGTAATTAACTAAGTAAGGTAACGTACGTAAAGTGACAGACAGGTATGACAGTTAGTTCATGAGAGCTGCTGTGACGTTATTTTTATCATCATTATAGTTACACTTTTTCTTCCACACTCTTTCTCAGCGTGGCATAGATTTGTCTTACTGGATTATATGTTTCTATGATTTTAGGCTGAATATAAAAAAGCAGTAACCACCAATCAGTGGCACCGCAGATTAGAGTTCCCGAGCGGAGAGACCATCGTTATGCACAATCCAAAGGTAATGTTACGGTTTAAGATACTAAAGTGTTAAGGAGAAAGAAAAGATAATAAAGTGTAAGGTTCATTTTAATAATGATTTTATTGAATGTGTTTGATAAATGTTCATTTTTATTAACTTCTATAGGGATCTATTTGTAACAAGCACGTGGCTTTTAAAAGCTTACTGTAGTTCACATTGATCGGAGGAACAAAAATGAGATTTAAATTTTTCCCATGAGGTTTCTGTTTATGGCCTCGTGTCCGCTGACGCTTAGCGTGCAGCACAGTTTGCCCAGCCTACGCTTGAGGATGTTTCATTTCAGCTTTTAAAAATATGTTCTTCTTTTTGTTTGTATTGGCCTTTTAAAGATACCGATTAGTGGTGGTCTCTCGTTTGCCACCCTGAGTCTCTCTGAGCTCCAGGTTTCTCACCTGGATAAGTTTTACTTCCCAGGGTCAGGATCATCTCTTAAGTAAAATGAAGTAATTCTACAAAAACATCTAGCATAGTGCTTGGCATACCATAGTTTTTCAGAACATAGGCTATTTATTTATTTTAGAAAAATATAAAACAAAAATAATTTTAATCTCCTCACTTCTATAGATCTTACTGATACTGAAATAAATAAAAATAAACATGGTCATATGCCAACAAAATTGAAACAATAAAAACGTATCAGATCAAAATTAAAGACCTATTACTCTGCACTTCCTGTTTCTCTTCCTGATGGTAACTACTCTTGACCTTTTGTTTTCCATTTGTTTTTGATGCAAACACAAATGTTGTGCATACCGTCTAATACGCATCTTTTGTTTTGAAGAAAATTTTCTGTGTGACATGGGACTAAGTTTAATATAGTTGATTTAAGAGAATATATGTTTTCCTAAAAAGCGGTGAGTATATCAGTTTTTGGCATTGAAACTGAATTTGTAAGTTAATTGTGAATCTTGCTATTTAATGGACTCTGCCGTAAATATTTTTGTAAGATAAAGATTCCTCTATTATTCCTCTTTTCCTTAATTTCTTATGCATAACTCTGGATTATTATGTTAATTTTTTAAATCAAGGTAGACTACTTCTGATTTAGTGGTAGCATTTTCCTGCATAAGCATTGGAGGTAATGGTATTGATTCGCCTGCTTCTAATGGTTAATGAACCCCAGCAGGACTGTTATAAGAACGGTTTTGGGAGAACAGTACGAGTACTTGATTTATAAACTATTCATACTATGAAGTAGTTTGTTGTGTATTGAAATAAATTATGTAGCCTGTAGTGGAAATGTGCTTGGTCGTGAGCTCTGTCGTAATCCTTCTGTCGTGTCTTGAAGGTTATTGTTCAGTTCCAGCCTTCATCAGTGCCAGATGAATGGGGAACCACACAAGATGGACAGACGAGGCCCAGGGTTGTAAAGCGTGGAATTGATGATAACCTTGATGAAATTCCTGATGGTGTGTATAGTTTGTTTAGGGCCAAGGTCATTTTTAGACTCCTCTATTTTACATCAGTTTTTAAGAATGATGAAAACGGAAACAGTTGCTGGGAATACTACCTACCTTAGTAACTTGCAGAAATCGGCCAGATTGGCACATCTTTCTTTTTATCAATTTTCTCTCTCTTAATTTTTAAATTGAGAATCCTGTTGAAGATATACAAACCGTATAATGTAGATTCTAAAATATGTGTTGTTGTGAAGAAACACTTCGCTGGTTGAAACTTTGTTGGTGCAGTACCCTTGGGCTTTTTTGGTCATGCCTTATCTACCTTGTATTACTCAAGTGCAAAAGTTTGCAAACTCTTTCTGTTAAGGGCCAAATAGTAAATATCTCAGGCCATATGGACTTTGTCACATCTCCTCGACTCTGCCGTGCAGTGGGAAAGCATCTGTTCATGGCATGGAAACAAATGGACAGAGCTGTGTTCCAGTAAAGCTTTGTGAAAAACAGGCAGTGAGCAGAATTTGGCCTGTTTTGTCAAGCCCTGCTCCAGTGTATATGCTTTGGTTTCTCCTGTTACACTGTTTAAAATACACATTTTAGGGGCACCTGGGTGGTCGGTGGGTTAAATGTCTGACTTCTGCTCAGGTCATGATCTCGTGGTTGACGAGTTTGAGCCCCGCATCGGACTCTCTGCTGTCAGCACAGAGCCTGCTGGCACGCCTTCTCTCTCTAAAAAATAAAATAAACATTTAAAAGAGAAACACACATTTTATTTTGACAATTACACACTTCATTTTTGTTTCATTGTCTTCTGAAATTATAAAATAAATATACTTGTATTATGAATCTGAACAAAATAACCAGAGTAAAATAGGAATCTTAACTTGTATGCTAGAGTAAGATAATAGATTTAACTTGACATTCCTATATGTAACTTGAAGTTGTTCTTGATACAGAATATATATTCCATAGGGAAAAGGAAGGATTTGGGGGAAATAGTTCATTTGAATTAATTATATTTATTTATTTAAGGAGTCTCTGTACCCAGTGTGGGGCTTGAAATCACAACCCCAAGATCAAGAGTCACGTGCTCCTCCAGCTGACCCAGCCAGGCACCTGACTGGGGAAATAATTTAAAGTTTGAATGTTGGCATATCGCTTTTCCATGGGGGACTTAGTCGTCTCCTGGGGAATTCTGAAGAAATCACAAAGGTTGTGGAGACTCAGTAGGCACAAAACTCATATGCTCATAACTTCTGGGGTCAGAGGTGACCTTCCTTCACTTCTTGGCCTAGTTCACTGTTATTTACCGAGATGGACCTTGAGCTTTGTTCTGGTCATTTCACAGAGAGTAATGAAGCTTATTAGCATGGAAGGGTCGTCCAGCTCTCTGCCCAGTCTGTGATGACAAAGGGCTCTCTGTCACAGTGCACGTACATAGGCATGTGTGTGTTTCTTTTGTAGGGGAAATGCCTCAGGTTGACCACTTGGTGTTCATGGTGCATGGCATTGGACCTGTGTGTGACTTGCGCTTTAGAAGTATTATTGAATGTGGTAAGTTAGTCCTTTTATTTCATGCAATGACTTGAGAACCAATAGAAGAACATTGAAGTGTTTTTTTTTTTCTTGGAGCAATATCATTTTCTGGTATTAGAGAAATTCAGAAGGTGACACATTTATGTTAAAACAAATAGAAAATATCTGGCCAAATATTTCCTAAAATAGAGCTGTTCACTCAAAACTAAATATTCATTTTTAAGACTGTTTCCAGCTGTATACTACTGGTTGAGGAACTGTAATGGGAGATTTTTTAATGGTTGCTGGGAAATATGTGTTCTTGATTTGCTCTTAATGATACACGCAACTCATAAAATCCTAGACTGGGAAGAATGAGAAGAATTAGAATTAGAAGGATCTTTGAAAGAATCTATCCTTTCTGACAGACGCTCTGCTGAAGCGCCTCCAGCAACTAGGAATAACTGTGCTTTGAGCTTTAACTTTAAAGTGAATTCGTTGAAAGAAGTTGTTTAACGGAACAATGAATCTGCCTAGTTTACTTACATTTTTGAAATTTTATTTTTATATCTGTATAATAGTTCATGTTTATTGAGTACTTGGCTTGTGCCAGGCATTTTGCATGTATCGTTTACTCTCCTGATAAACCTTGGGGGCGTGGGAACAGTCACTGTCCTCCGCACGAGCCGGTGAGGCCCTGAGGCCCCTAAGCCTAAGGCAGCCTCTCCGGAATCGTGGTCCGTGGGTTCTCGGGCAGGGGTCCAGCGACAGGGAGTTTGATTCCAGAGTCTGTACCCATAGTGCCATGCTGCCTTTTAAGTTAAATATTCTTCAGTCATTTACGCTTTTCTGTAAACTATTGAAAAGTTAGAAAGAGCTTCCTAAAGATTGGATTTTTTTCTTTTCTGGACTGATTTTTGTCACTCTTATTTATTTATTTTTCTTAAAAGTTTGTTATAAAGCACACTGGCATAGGTAAGGGAATTGCTAACTGCCTGTCAAGCTGGGAAAATTTAATCTTACTTCATTTGTCTTCCCGAATCTATTTTTTTTTTTTTAAGTGGATGATTTTAGGGTGGTTTCTCTGAAATTGCTGCAGACACATTTCAAGAAATCCTTAGATGACCGGAAAGTCAGCAGAGTGGAATTCCTCCCTGTTCATTGGCACAGTTCCTTGGGTGGGGACGCCACAGGCGTGGACAGGTTTGTGGACTTTGATCACTCGTCACACTTAGATTCAAGATTTAAGCCAGTGCCCTAATTGCTCTGCAATATGGTTTAAATATTGGCTGTTAATGCTTATATGCTACTTATCTGTGTGTTTTTGCGCATGTGTGTAGGCGTATGTATGCATTCCTATTATAAATATTTAAGAGAATCTAAGGAATTTAAGCCAGTTTTAGAATATTCTCATCTATAGTAGTTTAGACAAGGGGCCGTCCTGTGTGTGGGAGGACATTCAGGAGCATCCTGGCCTCTCCTCACGAGGCAGCAGTAATGCCCCCACCCCACCCCTCGCACCCATAACAGCCGAGAGCATCTCCGGTCACTGTTGAAGACCAGCGGCGCTCTGTAGGCGCTGTGACAAGTTGAAGTGCCCCGCTCGGTTTTGAATGCTCCCCGTTGAGAAACGCAGATTCAGGTAAACATTGCTGCTGGGACACAGGGCTAATAACATGTCTGTTTCAGTGAACATCGTGACGTCTCAGGGCATGTGGTTTAATAAAACCAGTCCTACAAACAGCATTCTGTGTTATTCCATGGTGGGCCCTGTTGTGAGGGTGTTTTCTCTCTCGGTGGATATGCACTTGGCTGTCTCTGTTCTCAAATCAGGAAAGACTTTCAATGCACGAAGCTGCTCTCTGACTCTTTGTGATATTCCCTGCTGTCCTTTCCACCACGGTTTTGGCCAGGTAGCCTCATTTCCAGGTAATTGGAAGAAAAATGGAAGAGTAGCCTTTCCTCTTTAAAAATAGCATTTAAGTTTTTACATAGGCTTTCTTTATGTGATAACTCCTCATGAGTCCCCAGGGTCACAGTACAGCTACAGGCACACATATTTTTGCTTTATCTTGATTCATTTATAGTAAGTCTGTCTACAGAATAAACTCATAATTAGCCTATGGGATTCTTTTATTCGTTCTATATTTAGAAATCAGTATCTAGACTTTTAAAAATCTGTAGGTTTACGGTGGCTCCTGACCAAATATACTTTTTTCCTCTCTAAACAGGAACATTAAGAAAATCACCTTACCAAGTATTGGTCGGTTTCGCCACTTTACCAACGAAACCTTGCTAGATATTTTATTTTACAATAGCCCCACCTACTGTCAGACGATTGTGGAAAAAGTCAGCATGGAGATAAACCGTCTGCATGCGCTTTTTATGAGTCGGAATCCAGACTTCAAAGGCGGAGTCTCTGTTGCTGGTCACAGTTTAGGTAAAACTGTCAAATATCCACTTTTTAAACGTGATTTTCGTTGAGTCCCCACTGCTTTTAGAAAGGATGACAATGTTAGTGCAAGATTTAGAATTAATAGGTTTTAATTTGTTTTTATTTTATTATTTTTTTTTAATGTTTACTTATGAGAGAGAGACAGAGTGCAAGAGGGGGAGGAACAGAGAGAGAGGGAGACACAAATCCGAAGCAGGCTCCAGGCTCTGAGTTGTCAGCACAGAGCCTGATGCGGGGCTCAAATCCCTGAATCATGAGATTGTGACCTGAGCCGAAGTCGGATGCTCAACGGACTGAGCCACCCAGGTGCCTCAGGTTTTAAGTTTTATAAAGGGTAGACATGAATGTGGTGAGTCTAGTTAGATTCTGCCTTTGCTTTTCAATGACCCAGGAATGCTTTATATTTTAGTTTATTCTGCTCTTTGGTAAAACAATGATATTGATGATCAGATCCTGATAGACATTTAACTTTTGTATGACTTCTGCTTAGGACTTTGTGGGAAAAAAAAAAGGATAATTAGTGTTACTAAATTATTAGTACATTATAAAGCAAAATGCAATTTTTTTCTAGGTTCTTTAATATTGTTTGACATCCTCTCTAATCAAAAAGATTTGAATTTGTCAAAGTCTCCTGGGCCTTTTGCTGTTGCTAATGGAGTTGTGAAGCAGCCACATTTTCAGGAAAAGCAGGTATGGCCTGATTAACATTCAGAGTCAGAGGTGAAGCTGAACAGTTTATTAAAGTCTGAACTCTTTCCTGAAGTGTTTTTTTTTTTTTTTTTAAGTTTATTTAAGTAATCTCTACACCCAGCATGGGGCTTGAACTTGCAATACTGAGATCAAGAGTCACAGTCTTCTGACTGAGCCAGCCAGGTGCCCCTGAAATATTCTTATAAGTCAAATTATCCTGAGGTTTTTAAGTGTGATAGGATCATATAGCTTGTTGGGGTTTCTCATCTTTTTCCTTTTGGATTATAAATTTAATTGTGAGAGAAAGTTTATGATTTAAAAAAATGTTAAGCAAATTATTGTAGGAAATGGGAGTGAGAATGATTTATTCCATTTATATTCTTTTTCAGAATATTTAAACTTTGGATGATAAACTACCTAAAATTTATTTCTTTGTGGAGCAAAATTGTTTAAGATTTTCTGTAGGTCAGGAGACATTTTGTGGGAGTTTTTCTGAGCTTTGTAATCTTCCCTTGACTTTTTTTTGTTTGTTTGTTTTTTAAGATGCCTGAAGAGCCAAAGCTGACTTTGGATGAGTCTTGTGACCTTGATGTTGAAAATGAAGAAGTCCTAAGTTTGCAAGAAACTCTGGAAGCACTTAGCCTCTCTGAATACGTTAGCACTTTTGAGAAGGAAAAGATTGACATGGAATCTCTGGTACTGATGATACTTTGATTCATTTTGTTTAATATTGTTTTTCCTGTATGTAAAATCAACAATTAGACTGATTTGAACATTCTTACATCGTAATACATTTCAGATAAAGCAGAGACTTCAGTGTTTAAAAAATTGAAAACAAGGGTTTTGTTTATTTGTCTTGGTATACTCTGGGAAGGCCTCTATGACACAAATCCCAGAAGCCACAAGAGAAAAATTGTGTAGCAGGAGTTGCCCTAAACAATATCCAACGGCCAACGGTAGAGTAAGAAGAATGTTTGGAACACACACTGTAGACAAAGGGCTTATTTCCTTATTATTCAAAGCTCCTACAAAAGAGTTCCAAGACCATTAACACAATAGGAAAATAGGTGAAGAATATGAACAGGAAATAACAGATGGCTTCTTATCGTGTGAAAACTCAGGAGCGAAAAGCAGATTGAAAGTGCAGTGAGTTTTTTTTAACCTTTCAGTTTGGCAAAAATAAAGAGCTTGATAGTATACTGTGGGGCAAGAATGAGGGGAAGTACGGACTGTTGACATATCGTTAGTAAGACTGTAACTTGGTACACCCTCTTTGGAAAGCAGTTTGGTAATATCTTTTAAAATACAAAAAATGCATATCTCTTGCCCTAGCAGTTTGACTGCCAGAAATAATTCCTGTAGAGAATGATTTACACAAGAATTTCTTTTCTTTTAAGTTAGTGTGTGTGTGTGTGTGTGTGTATAATGTTTATTTTTGAAAGAGAAGTAAGTGGGGGATGGATAGAGAGAGCGTGGGAGACACAGAATTTGAAGCAGGCTCCAGGCTCTGAGCTGTCAGCACAGAGCCTGATGTGGGGCGCGGGGCTCCACCTTAAGAACGGTGAGATCATGATCTGAGCCGAAGTTGGACACTTAATCGACTGAGCCACCCAGGCGCCCCTGCCCAAGAATTTCTACAAGGGCACTCATTACAGCACCTTCCGTGTCCATCAGTAGGGCGCCAGTGAAGTGCTTACTGGTGCCTGCGCAGAATGGACTGCCCTGCAGCTGTCGAACAAATGAGGCATGTCGGAGCTGCTGGGGTGAGAGGATTCCTAAGATCTGTTACGAGAAAAGCGCACAGTTTATCCTGTTTGAATAGCAGGCCACGCACACAAGGAAGACCACGAGGTGCTGCGTGTACGGCAGGTGTCTCTGGAAGGGGCGCAGATGGTCAGCAGCGGCTGCTGAGAGGGGAGGTTGGGACAGGAGTTGACGAGGCAGACTCACTGTCTGCTCGACGATGTGGCTTTTGAGTTTTGTACAACGTGCCTGTATTTTCTGCTAAAAGTGAATAGAGCGGTTTGGATGTGGAGGCCCAAGATTTTACAACCTAAATTAATCCATAATTTGAAAACAAACTTGTAAAAAATTGACTGGATCTTAGATTGCTTTTGATGAAATGGTTTCGTGTTATCATCTCCATAGCTCAGTTTCAGTTCATCTGTCATTAGACCAATTAACCGATGTGCTTGTTTTTTTCCTTTTAAAGCTTATGTGCACGGTTGATGACCTGAAGGAGATGGGCATACCCCTTGGGCCCAGAAAGAAGATAGCTAACTTCGTAAAACAGAAAGCCGTTAAACTGGTAAAGTTTGTTTCCGCCCTAAAAATAGAAACCCAAACTCCTCTTTTGACGAGCTTGTTTGTCTTTTGGAAGTTTGTGCGGATCCCGGTAGGGTTGGGCCGGCAGGTGCGCCCCCTGCCCAGGGGCCCGGCCATGTTGGCAGAGGCTCAGGATTTCAATCCTCGTTAGGGTGACTGACCATCCTGATTTTCCTGAAATGGAGAGAATTCCCAGGCTGAACGACTTGCCGTTTTAAGACTGGTATTTGGGGATTTCCTGGTGCAGACACTGGGGAAGGCCTGGACAGGTGGGTGGATTGGTCACCCTAGTGCCCAGTGCAACTACTTACTCGTGAGCAACTTGCTTTACTTTTCAGATCCTTGATTTCCCTCATTTCTAAAATGTGAACGATGCTACCTTCCTTCTTGAGCTGCAGTGAGGATGAAGTAATTCGTATCCACTTTGCCCCCAGTAAATGTTAGCTCGTGTTCTCCCTTCCCAGGTCTCACCATCTAAAGAAACAAGAACACACCCACTAAAAATCTCCTAACAGCCAAAAAGCAAAAATTCTTAACAATACAAAACAATGCCACAATTCAAAAGCGTGTAGAAAAAATAGACCAACTGGGAAAAACTCATTTGTTTAATTTTCATTGATTAAATTAACTTGACGGATTTTCTAAATACTTAGAAAAAAATAGCACTTAGGGTGGCTACTTTATGTGTATGGTTGTTACCATGGTCTATGTTGATCCTTCCATCTTTTGAATTTCTGTGGTTCTTTAATTTGTGTCACGTGTTTGGAACTTCTTATAAGGTCACTTTATACGCAGCAGGACTATAAAATCTTAGGACTGATTTGTTATGATCAACTTGTGTAGTTGAGTTATTCAGCATTTAATGGGTATCTTTTGGGTTAGGCACTCTGCTCTGGATTTGGGATCTGGAGATGAACAGGGTGTGTGGTCTAGTTAGGGGCAGAGATTTGACCACAAATGACGCATTGGTCCTATGACAGTGCCGTCTGTGCTGGCAGAGCCAGGAGAGGGGTATCATTTCTGGCCTGGGGAGAAGGGGCTGGGAACGGTGAGAGAAGACTCCTCCGATGCTGCTGCCCGAGCCTGAAGGAGAGAAGGATCAGGGGAGAGGGCCTTCCAGGAGCAGGCTCGTCTCTTCCGTGGCTGAAACAGCAGGTGAGCTGGGAGCGTGCTAGAACCGGGGGTCCTGGAGGCTGGAACGGCAGGTGTTGGAGTTTGGATTTCCTTTTATCAGGGAGTGGTTCTCAAGCATGTTTTTATGGCCATGAAAGTCGTGGTACTTTTTTTTTTAAGTTTATTTATTTTGAGAGAGAGGGAGAGAGTGTGTGTGTGTATAAGCAGGGTGAGGGGCAGAGAGGGAGGGAGCGAGAACCCCAAGCAGGCTCCAAGCTGTCAGTGCAGAGCCCGACGGGGGGCTTGATGTCAAAAACCAGGAGATCATGACCTGAGCAGAAGTCAGGAGTTGGACGCTTAACCAACTGAGCCACCCAGGTGCCCTGAAAGTCATGGTGCTTTTAAAGAAATGCCGTGAAATGCTGACCTGCTTATTAAGCTTTAGTATCAAATCGTCTATTTAGTCTAAAGCTTAATTTCTATTTTAGAAATTTTAAAATGTAAAAATATGTACAATAAACCACATTATAAAATTTCAGCCATGAGCAAATGTGTCTTTAGTAAATGAGTTTTTAACATTTTGATTCCTGCCTGGTTTTTCCAGCAACATTTGGTTTCTTTAGCTATTGGCTAGGGCCCACTGGCTGATAGGGAGTGCTAAAGGAAAGAAATTGGAGCCAAACTTAAAATTGAGACAGTTCTATTATCAGCTTGATTTAAAATGTTTTTTAAAATCCTATAATTGGAAGATTGTACTTTTTAACCCCCTTTACTCTTTCTCATGCCCTCCAGCCCTCATCTCTGGCAACGCCAATTGGTTTTCAAGTTTTATGTTTGTCGATTTTTAGATTCCACGCTTCAGTGAGATCATGCATTTGTGTTTCTCTGTCTTACTTTACCTGTCATCATAATGCCCTCAGGGTCCATCCATGTTGCAAATGGCAAGATTCCTTTCTTTTTTATTGATAAATAACATTCATGTGTGTATACACACACATACACACACACACACACAAATTTATACCACACTCCCACCATCATCCATCAATGGATACTTCAGTTGCTGTCATATGTTAGCTATTGTATAAAAAATGCTGTAATGAACTTGGGAGTACAGATGTCTTTTCAAGATCGTGCTTTTGTTTCATTTGGTTTTACCTCTAGAAGTGGAATTGTTGGATCATGTAGAATATCTGCTTTTAATTTTGGTGGGAACTTCCATACTGTTTTGTGTAGTGGCTACACCAGTTAACGTTCCTATGAACAGTGCACAAGCATTCCCTTTTCTCCACATGATTTTCAACACTAGTTATCTCTCGCCTTTGTTGAGAATAGCCATTCTAACAGTTGTTAGGTGATCCCTCATTGTGGGTTGACTCTGCATTTCCCTGATGATTAACGACGTGGAACATATTTTCACGTACCTGTTTGCCATGTATATGTGTGTCTTCTTTGGGAAAATGTCGATTCACATCCTCTGCCCATTTTTAAATTGGATTGACTTCATTAAATTTGTGTGTGTGTGTGTGTGTGTGTGTGTGTGTGTGAAATGGGCCATAGTTTCATATGCCACCAGTAAACCTCTTGCTCCAGTTTCTGAGGGGACACTGAGAACCACTGCTGTTGGGCAGTGAGAGGCTGTTGGGAACCTCAGAGCAGTTGCTGTAATTCTTCACCGACTCAGTGGGAGGTGACGGGGGTGTGTAAGGAAGTGGAAAAGAAGGCTGGCACGGAGTTAGTTTTCCTCTTTTGGTCTGCTGAATTAACCAAGGAGACTTGTTTCCCGATTTCCTGGCGTTTGTCCTTCATAGACAAGAGCGTTCGGCCAGCGGTTTTGTTGGGGTGCCGTTTTCAGCAGTCTTAGGCCGTCACATGCAGCCTGGCGAGTGAGGGCCGCTGAAAAGATGACTTTGTGTCAACCCGGCCAGTCACCCCGTGGCGGCTGTTCACGGTCCCCTGACTGTCAGGCTGCTGCGCCAGGCTGTGGTCACCAGCCAGGGAGAGCGGGTTTGCTCTCATTCCTGCAGAGACACACCTGCTGCACGGGCGCTCCCAGAGCTCTGGCTACTGCCTCCCAGGCGGAGACACGTGGGTCTTGTATGTTCAGCACAGCAAGTTTTGAACGTTTTTGCACCTGTGTGACCACCACCTAAAACATTTGTGTCATTGGAACATTTGTGTCATCGGATCGTTCTCTCCTGCTGCTTTGTAGTCTGCTCCTCCTGCCATCCGATGCCTTCTTTGGTTTCCGTCACCGTTGAGTTTTGCCGGCTCTCCAAGTTCACATAAATGGAATCAGCGTCATATGCTCGTTTGTGTCTGGCCTCTTTTACTCACAATCATGTTTTTGAGATTCATCCAATTGTTACAACATTTGCAGTTCAGTCCTTTTTATCTCTGAGTAGTTTTTCCAGTGTGTGCCTCTAGCTGTAGTGTGCGCTCGTCCGTTCTTCCCAAAATAGTTTTGAGGAAAACTAGTCAGCGGCTTCATGTAAATATAATGGGTATAAACGTGTCGAATGAAGAAATTTCTCCCCAAATCCGTATCTTTATAGGAAGTATGTATTTTACTATTAAATGGTACTTTAATCTCTCTGAAGTTGAGATCATAAATGAAGAAGTGGGCATTTTTTATTAAAAAACTGAGTTATGTAGAAAAATAGAGTGATTGGGGGAGGGTCAGAGAGAGAGGGAGACGCAGAATCAGAAGCAGGCTCCAGGCTCTGAGCTGTCAGCACAGAGCCTGACCTGGGGCTTGAATCCCCGAACCGCAAGATCATGACCTGAGCAAAGTTGGATGCTCAACAGACTGAGCCGTCCAGGGTTTCCTTTTTTCTTAAGAATTTTAAAGTAAATTGTAGAAAGCCTGGCATTTCTTCCTCAAATATTTAGTGTGTGTCTCTAAAAAGGACATTTTTCTAATCACCACACTGCCTGAGAAATGACTGAGGATTTCTTACCATTGAGATAACGTGTCCCATAGTGACAGCAGGTTAACTGAACTTTTCCTCAGGGTCATATTATGAATTGTTCGTATTTCACAGGAACAGAAAAAAACAGCATCAGAGAAGAAGGCGGTGATGGCTGCTTCGCCAAAAGGGCAAGAGGAAAGTGCTCAGAAAGCTAAAGACATGGCTTGTCTCCCCTCAGAATGTAACGAATCCAAGAGGAAACTTCCAGTTGGTGCTTATGTATCTTCTGTGCATGTTGATTATGAGTCTTTTAAAGTTGGCACTGGACAGGTAAGTTTACATGTTGATTAGGGCTGCGTATTTTATAGTGGAATCACATGTCTTTGTTATTTGAGTTGGTTTTAAATTCTTTAAAAATTCAACATTTATGGGGGGCAATGGAGAAAACTGTTTTTTCTCTCAGTAGGATTGTCTGCGTCTTTCATGGAAATGTTCAAAATAAGGGATTGAATGTGTACTGAACATTATTCCTTTGGAAATTATTTTTATTTCAGTTTTTCCATTATTTTGTAGCAGTATTTTTATATTTTATAGCATTACTGTCTCATAGTCATTAGCAACAGAGTGGCAGTCGTTAGAAAAATAATTATATTCTGAACACAGTAGTCCCCAGTTGCCTGCGGTTTTCAGTTACCCATGGCTGACCGTGGCCTGGAGGCAGGTGACTCTGCTGACAGCACGTCAGTAGTAGCCTGACATTACGTGCCATGCCTGCGTCGTTGCCCCCCTCATCTCATCTCACATTGTCACACGAAGGCGGAGTGCAGTACAGGAAGATACTTCAAGAGAGATGGACTACATTCACATAACTTTATTACAGCATATTGTTGTAATTGTTCTATTTTATTACTCTTTTCCTTAATCTCCTACTGTACCTAATTTATAAATTAAACTTTGTCATAGGTATGTATGTGTCGGCAAAGACATAGCATATAGCGTACAGAGTTTTCTGAGGTTTTAGGCATCCGCTGGGGGTCTTGGAACGTCTCCCCTTGGATGAGGGGAGACCACTGTCTACTTAGCTTCCTGTGAGAGAAACTTGCTGCTTTCACTTACAGTCTTATTATACATAATTCTTCCCTTGCAGAAAAATTTCTTCCTTTTTCCCCAGAAAATTTCTGTAAAAACCAAGGACTCAATGGTGCTATATTTAATGATACACTTTAATGTACTTCTATCTCAGTGGCTTAGGCATATTAAAATCTTTTAAGACATTGCTTTTTTCAGTGTATTTATAGTTGGGTCTCTAAAGTTCCATTATCATAGGGGATTCATGACTGATTTAAAAATGCAACAGGGTGTTTGCTATGGCCTGTTCAAGCTTTTAACCCAGTTCATTGATAAAGATTGTACTTTTAAAAATGTCTTATTTATTATTATTATTATTATTATTATTTTAAGTTTGCTTATTTATTCTGAGAGAGACAGAGATAGTTCAAGTGGGGAAGGGGCAGAGAGAGAGAGGGAGACAGAGAATCCCAAGCACCCTCCGCACTGTCAGCGCACAGCCCAGTGTGGGACTTGAACTCACGAACCATGAGATCATGACCTGAGCCAAAGTCAGATGCTTAATCGACCAAGCCACCCAGGAGCTCCTAAAATGTCTGTCTTTTTAACCACGAGCAAACGTGAGCGTACGTTAGCAAATAAAGGGCAGATGTTTCCTCACTTAACTGTGCAGGCGCAGAGTGTAGACTTGTGGAGCCAGGGGTAGTGTGGCCAGGACTCTCACTCTCGCTGCCTGCCCCTCTCTGGGAGTTGGCCCTCTCCATGAACCTGGACTCATGGGTGTCCTTGACTGTAGGCTCCTCTCCTTGTAGCTTTATGACCATGGAGGAAAAGGAACCGCCCTGGGTATGTCCAGTTAGGAAAACTTACTTGACCCGGTTTGAGTTACAAGTTCATGTTGGCTAATTCGTGTGGCCTGGGGCATGGGGCACAGGTTGACTGACCCAGCCCAGGTCACATGCCACATCTGGGGGCTGGGGTGGGCCAGTGTGGGCAAGTAGGGTCTGCTACCCAAAGGGTTATGGGGCCGTGTGGACAGTAGCCTGTATGCATCCTTTGCTGCCAGAAAGCCAAGAAACTCTGCTTAAGCAAGAGAAAAGAAATAACATCATAATCACCTCAGCCAGAACTAACCACTGCGAACTGTTTGAACAAGCCCTTCTAGACTTTTATTTAGGCATACGCTTATATATACACTTTATTTTTTTATTAAAAAAATTTTTTATGTCTTTTATTTTGAGAGACAGAGACAGTGAGGGGGGGTACAGAGAGAGAGGGAGACCCAGAATCAGAAGCAGCTCCAGGCCCTGAGCGGTCAGCAGAGCTCGAGGCGGGGCTTGACCCCACGGACTGCGAGATCATGACCTGAGCCGAAGTCGGACGCTTAACCGACTGAGCCACCCAGGCGCCCCTATATACTTTAATAAAAATGGGAAAATACTACATAAACGTTTTACCAAAACATTATACTGCTATTTTCAAGCACTCTATTCTGCATATATTCCCAAGTCAGTAGATATTCCTCTCATTTTTAGTGACTGCCTTGTTTTACTATTTGGAAACACAATGACTTATTTTGTCACTTACTTGGTATTGGATGTATTAGCTTGCCTTGCCCGGCCACCGTGACAAAGTATCACACACTTGGTGGCTTTGAACACGGAAACTTATTGTCTGAGTTTTAGAGGCTGGAATGTCCAGCGAGGTGTCGTCAGGGCCATGCTCCCTTTGAAACCCACGAGGAAGAACCTTCCTGCCTCTTCCAGCTGCCGGCGGTGTGCCAGGGGCTCCTTGGCTCACAGATGCCGTTCTCTAGACCTGTTCTCACACGGCTCCTCCTGTGTCTGCGTCCTCTGTGTGTCTGTCTCTTTGTCCAAATTTCCCCTTTTATAGTAACACCAATCATGTTGGATTCGGGCCGACCTAAATACCTTACTGTAACTCGGTTACCGCTGTAAAGACCCTGTTTCCACACGAGGTCTGAGGCACTGCTGTGTATCTTTCTCGTGGGGGACACAGTTCACCCGTTACATTGGACACATAGGCAGTTTTTGGTTTTTCACATTTTTAAGCAATCCAGTGATGAACACTTTTTTTTTTTTAATTATTTTTGAGAGAGAGAGAGAGGGAGAGCAGGGGAGGGACAGAGACAGAGGGAGAGAGAAGATCCGAAGCAGGCTCTGCGCTGTTGGCAGTGAGCCTGATACAGGGCTCGAACTCACCAACCTTGAGATCATGACCTGAGCTGAAGTCAGAGCCTTAACCCACTCAGCCCCCCAGGCGCCCTCAGTGGTGAACACTTTTAAACCAATTTTCTGTGCACTTTCTTCATTATTTCCTTTAGCTAAATGAGTAGAAGTGGGGTAGCTGGGCCCAAGAGTGGACACACGAATGCCCGGTAGGCCCCTCCGCTTGCCCTGACACGGCTGTGCGGGTTTGTGCTCTTGCTGGCAGCTCGCAGCATCGACCCCGGGCCAGCCTCCTTGCCGACACTGGTGCCGCCCGTCTCCTTTACAAACCGGTAATGCGCTCACTTTGGTCTCTTTCTTCTGAAGAAATAACTTTTTGGTGAAAACAGAATACTTTCAGTTCCTAGTATTTCATTTATCTGCTAACCTTGTGGGGGCAGTGGCGTCTTGCGGTGTTTCTGAGCACTAGTCAAGTTCGATATTCGATTTCTTTGGGGAAAGTGCTAGTTTTACCTACTTTCCTACCGAGTTTTTTTTCCTTCTCGGAGATCGAAGAGTTTCTGTACATTAAGGGTATTTGGTCTTTGTCATCTGTGTTTCAAGTACCTTTTCCTTTTAACTTTGTAGTTTCTTCTTTTTTTGTCTGGAGTTGGGGGAAATGGTGATTTGGGAGCATGTCCTGTGTGCCCTCATCAGTAGCAGAAACCATCATATTTGCACATTTAAGGGCAAGCAAAGGCACGTGCAGCCCACATTTTGTTAGACGGGGCAGCCTAGTGTGGTCGAGGGGGCACCAGCGTGGGAAACACGGGTCCTCATTCTGTCCCCCACTAGCTGCGTGCTCTTGGGTGAGTGTCATCTGTCATCTATCTGAGCCTCACTGTCGTCATCTGAGAAGTGACGTGATCATCGTGCCCACATCCCGGAAGCAGGCCTCTTCCGCCCACTTGGGGTTACGGTATTCGTTGTTCGCCCTCCACTGTTCTTCATTGTCGGGATACTCAAGTGACGAAGACCTGTATCCCGCCACTGAGCCACAAACCAAAGGGCTTTGTAAACTGTAGAGTGCCCCCATGTAGGTGCTTTTTCTTCATCTAGGCAGTTCTCAGCGGGCTGAGCCGCTACATGCAAGTTGTCCCCAAACAGGTGGTCTTTGGGGACACACCGTTTTCCTAATGGGGACAAGCTTGCTTGAACGAGCGAAGATGGCGGCTGTGCTAGGAGTAGTGGTTGTCGAATGCCGAGCTCGGTGCTCAGCACTTCGCGTGGATTTGGTTATTGATTTTTCAGCCCCGTTTTGAGTTTGGGATTGTTATGGTCCCCGTTTTATACGTGAGGAAACAGGCAGAGGCACGGGAGGTTAAGAAACATGCCCAAGGTCCTCTAGTAAGGCGTGGAGCCAGGATTCAAACCCCGGCAGTTTGAATCTAGAGACCGCAGTTTTAATGATACTTTATAAAGTTTTAATGATACTTTATAACTAAAATAAGTACAGTGCTTACAGTATGCTGTACATACTGTGCTGCACAGAAGTAGGGACGGAAGATATGGTTGTCCGTGAAGATTTTAAAGAGAAATTCTTTAGTCCCTTTTAAAAAAGCTGTGACGGTGAGTATCAGCATCATAAGCCGCACCCGAGTGGCACCGTCTGTGTGGATGTGATTTTATTTAGGTGCAGTTCCAGGTCGAACTTGTGCATTTTGTGTCCTGTGACATTGGAGTGATGACCTGTTTTAATTTTTTGATTCTTCCTAGGTTTCTGTTGTTTACAACTCATTAGACTTTGAACCAGAGATTTTCTTTGCCTTGGGATCTCCAATTGGCATGTTTCTGACCATTCGAGGAGTGGATAGGATAGACGAGAACTACAGGCTTCCCACCTGTAAAGGATTCTTCAATATTTATCACCCGGTGAGTGAACCGAGTTCCTTTTTCTTCTGAGGAAGATCAAGCACCTGTCTGGAAACCCTTATCTGGATCCTGCTGACAGATTCTCAGCTTATTTCTTAGGAACTAACTCTGATTTTGATGTACAGACAGCCCAGCTCTCGGTTCCAATAGGGAACGGTCTGATGCTTCCCGGTAAACTTCTCTACCAGAAAGCCTCTGTTCGAGGAAATAATTCTATCATTTTGCCTGCAAAGTAATTTTACCCCCAGACTTGGAAGTCTCCTTGTAGTTACCAGTAGGTGAATAACTTGGGGGTAAAAAACCCCAAAATCTCTTCTAGTTTTCCGTTTTGTCGCCCAGCTGAGTTATGTAACTCAGGACAAAAGAGCTTTTCCTGAATTTCCAACTCTTCCATTTACAGCTCGATCCAGTGGCTTATAGATTGGAGCCTATGATTGTTCCGGATCTGGACCTGAAAGCGGTTCTCATTCCCCATCACAAAGGCAGAAAAAGACTTCATTTAGGTAAAAAGCGAATACTGTAAACACTTGTTTCCTTCCTGTCATTTTGGAATCTGTCAGTCCTAATGAATTAGGTGTTTCCTGTGATTTGTCATTGGATTATGAAAATTTTAACACTAAGTTCTTTCTGAAAGAATTAATGTTATTGAAATGCCTGCTTGCTGTGTTTAGAACCTGTTTATTAAATGTTCAGAGGAACTGGAAAGAAAGGTTTGAATGCGTTGTTTCTCATCGATGACTTTCTCCTTGAAATGGCTTTCTAATGGTTGAGATACTTAGGAATGGACTAGTTGGTAAGAAAATGAGATGCTGAGAGTTTGGTAGAATTTGGTCATAATTTTTGGAGTTGGGAAGTAGAGTAACACTTGAACTTAGGACCAACAATCAGGAAATAAGCTTTATGCTAAGTTAAGTGAGCTGTCATTTCCTTGCTAACAGGATAAACTTTCCTCTTTAAAACTGTTCATTAAACATAGTGGATCGATGGTAATTCCAAGTAGGGTTTAGATTCTCTTATGCCAGTTAAGGGTGTATGTTATCCATAGGCTTAAAGGTTTGGGTGGAAAGGACGGAAATGTAGCTCAGAAGAGTGAGGAAAGTAATCCTGCTCTTTTTTGCTTACATCATGCTTTTAAAAAATATTTAACTCTTTTTTGGGGGCACCTGGGGGGGGTCAGTAGGGTGTCTGACTCTTGATTTTGACTCAAGTCATGATCTCTACCTCTGCGCTGACAGCGTGGAGCCTGCTTGGGATTCTCTCTCTTCTCTCTCTGTCCCTCCCCTGCTCGTGCTCCCTTGCTCTCTCTCTCTCAAAATAAATAAATATTAAAAAATAAATAAAAATAAAAAATGTTTAACTCTTTTGGAGTTAAAATGAGAAATTTGATACTCAAATACCTTGAATTCAAAGAGGATTTATTCGACAAAAGTAGAAGAGGTTGAAGGAGCAGGAGTTTCTTCATTTTTAAAGAAGTTAAATGGTGGTCATGTCAGAATGTCAAGTTCTCAAAACGATTTTGCCATTACCCATTAGAAAAGAGGTCATCTTTTTAATCTTGCGGGCTCATTTCCCCCCTAATTTACAGTTAAAGAAAAGCACATGAATATTTATGGTATTTGAATTCCTTCAGTCTTCTTTCTTTCTTTCTGGGAGAGGAAATGGATACATTTTGGCTGGGTTAGCTTTAATTTTTTTTTTTTAATTTTTAAATGTTTTTTATTTATTTTTGAGAGACAGAGAGAGACAGCATGAGCAGGGGAGGGTCAGAGAGAGAGGGAGACACAGAATCTGAAGATAGGCTGCAGGCTCTGAGCTAGCTGTCAGCACAGAACCTGACGCGGGGCTCGAACCCATGAACCGCGAAATCATGACCTGAGCCGAAGTCAGATGCTTAACCGACTGAGCCACCCGGGTGCCCCTTTAATTGTTAAAAATGACAGAATAGGACTCCTCACAACATTTTCATATTCTGGGCTGAGAGACTCCGTGTGGTTGGCGTTTAAGAGGCCGTGAGGGGTCTCCTCCTGTCTGAGGACCATGTTAGGTTTGGTGTTAATTTTCGTGGTGCAGAATCTTACCCAGTGCCTGATTAACTTGATGTGTCGTCTTCAGAGTTGAAAGACAGCCTCTCTCGAATGGGATCGGACCTGAAGCAGGGCTTCATTAGCTCCCTGAAAAGCGCTTGGCAGACGTTGAACGAGTTTGCTCGCGCACACACCTCTTCAGCTCAGCTCCAGGAGGAGCTGGAAAAAGTGGCCAATCAGATCAAAGAAGAAGAGGAAAAGCAAGTGGTTGAAGGTAAATTTGACCTTTGAGGCATTTTCTAGTGCGAATGTCCTTTGTAAACACAATCCTTAGGAATTGTCTAATGAGGCTTTTCCATGCTGGTGTCTGGTTGAAATGTTCTTCCTACAAAGAAGACTCTGTTCTGGTAAACTACTCAGAATGCATGTCCTCCTTTTCCTGGATTTTTGCCTCATAGCTGCTGGACTTTTTCACTCTGCTGTCTTCCGTTTTGTGGAGACTCCTAAGGCCAGCACGGCCTATCAGAGCTTGTTTTCCAGGCGTGTTAAAGACCCGCGGCGGGACGTTAGCTTCCTGATGCTGTCCTTAACCCGGTCACCATGTTATAGACTCGGTCTGTCTTGTCAGGCCACTGTGCCGTGATGGTTTTGACTCTTTCAGATTCTGATTCTGTCTTCTTTCTTTCTACAATGCTCTCTCACTTTGCTTCAAAACCTGTGCCAGCTCGCTGGCGCTTTCTCCTCTCCCTCGGGTCGCCAGCGCTTCCTCCTTCCCCTGCTCTTTGGAGGAACGGGAAGCGAGCCTGCTAGCTCCCCGGTCGCTGCGTGTGCCCAGCGATTTTCTCTTGGGCCCAGAAAGTCCGCTAAAGTCAAAGGATAATGGTTCAGTGATTGACTTTGACATTGAAATGGTTTAAATTCTAGCAGAAAAGATTGTTGAAAGTCCAGATTTTTCCAAGGATGAGGACTGCTTAGGAAAGGTGGGAATGCTCAACGGAGGCCGCCGGATCGACTACGTTCTTCAGGAAAAGCCAATAGAGAGTTTTAACGAGTATCTTTTCGCTCTCCAGAGTCATTTATGCTACTGGTAAGTGTTTTCTTCTTCGATAACATTCCCGTGGCCTCTGGGTGCTAGCACATCCAGCAGTTTTAGGGAGACGCTTGCGGATCTGTCATTTGGGATGGAATGTTAATTTCAATGGCCATATACTCAAAATCAGTCTTTTCCTCCCATTAGTTTGTTGTCCACTAGATGGCAGTGTGTCATCTGCCTTTGACCTCAGGCCTGTGGGACTCGTGCTGGATGTAGGGCTGCCTTTCACAGACTGAGTCGTAGGGACTTTGAAAAGCCATCCTCTCGTGAAGCCCCGGTCACCACGGACGATGGCCGCACAGCTGTTTTGTAGCTGCTCGGCGTCCGTCCCGTTTGCAAGGGCAGCTTTAAGACCACACCCCTTTATTTTCATAAAGTACATTGACGAGAACAAAAGGTGCGTTTTCCACCTTTATGCACAGAGGTTAATTTCTGCTCATGGTCTGATAAGTAACAATTGTTCTGTTCTTTGTGATAGGGAATCCGAAGATACTGCCCTGCTCTTACTTAAAGAAATTTATCGAACCATGAACATTAGTCCAGAACAGCCCCAGCATTGATCGGAATTCAGCCTCCTGTGTGAGTGGATCTTCATTGTGTGTACACATTCTGAGTGTTTCATTCTGAAGTCTTTTTTAGGTTTTTTGTTTTGTTTTGTTTTTTGCTTTTTGTTTAATGTAATCTCTGTGCCTCGCTGGAGCTGGAGCTCATGACCCCGACCGCGATCAAGAGTCCCATGCTCCGCTGGACTGTGCCAGCCGTGCGGCCCCTGAAGTTTTTTTATGGAGTTGATGTTGGCTATAATTTTTTCTTATTTCTGTTTCTTCCTAGTGGATTCTTTTTTTCCCCCTTCAAATTAAGAATAGAGAACTTAAAGAGGAGAATTGGTTTGCAATCTACATTTCTGATGCATTACAGTTTTTTTTTTCCTAATTCTACATGAAATTTGAGTCCTTTGATTTTCAGTTTCTTTATAGAAGGCCTTCGCAGGAATATCAGTTAGGAATTGCTTTGGTTGTAGGTAACAGAATGCAGCTCATAGTACCTTAAATGAAGAGCAGTGTATTTTTCTTGTGGAACGGGAAGGGTGCCGCTGTTGAGTGAAGTCACTGGACGTCCACACTCTTGGCGTCTTCCCGTCTGCATGTCAGCTGTCACCCTACGGTCACCAGACGGCTCTCATGGCTCCAGGGATCGTGCGTACGTTTGAGACCTGGAGAAGGGGGAAGGGACTGTCAGTTCTAGCTGTTCCTTTTAACTAGGGAAGCAAAAGGGCATGTCCAGAAGTTTCCTCATGCCTGTTGCCTAAGCCTGTGTCACATGTCCCGGATCTCCCACCGCCCCGAACGGTGGGGGGGATTGTGAAAGCACTGTTTTCTGCACCCCAGTCTTTATAGAGGGAAGGGATAAGGGGGGTTAGACCCGAGTGAGCCAGCCTACATCCCTGACTGTTCTCCTGAGACCCCGACACCTCTTCCTCCTCACTAGGTGATGCATCATTTACAAAAAAGAGGTAGAGTGGTTTTTAAATAGCTCGAAGTTTTGAAGCCCCTCAAAGGTGGAATACAAGTGACCAGCTCTAAACTGTGAAGTCGAAAGTGGTTCCTGGCGCTTTTTATTTTTCTAACAATAAATGTTCAGCTCAGCCTCTACCTTATTTTGGAGAGGTAAGCACTTTCAGGAGGATTGCCCTGGAGGGGTCGCCCTGTGCACGCCCAGTCTGGTGTGTGTGCACGCGGAACAGGGGGCTCCCTGAACGTGTTGTGCCGCGTGAGGGGTTCCGTCAGCCTGTAAGCTGTGCGCCTTGTGTTTCGTGTTAGCTGAGGGCCTCTTCCTTCTCTTCAGTGGCTGCACGGTAACCTACTGCGTGGCTGTATTCCGTCCTTTTTAGCCAGTTTCCCAGTAGTGCACATTTAGATCATTTCCTAATGTATGTTAGGAAGTCTTAGTCAACAGAGTAGGTAAGAGCTCTAAGAAGCCATTCCGTAATCAGACCCTTGATACAGTTTTGTCAGTTCTCACCATTTCTGATACTATAGTACTAAAGTAAACTGGAGGTAATGTCAAAAGCTACCCCAGTTCAGATTTTCAGTTATAAAATGATTCCTCCTTTGGTTGGCAAATACGTATTCAGTACTTACTATGTGCCAGGCCCCACTTTTCACGCTGTGGGTAAATGGGTAAGAAGATAGCCTCACCTGTAAGGACCTTGCCTTCTACTGGGAGGAGAGCAACAGTCAGCCTGGGCTTTCGCCCACAAGCAGGTTTCAGATACCGATAGGCTTTGTGGAGAGAGAAACCTGGAGGATGTTGTGAGTGCTGGGTAGCTCCTGGGCAAGGCCTTGCTGGGATGATGACGTGGGGGCTGATCATTGAAGGATGAGGAGGGGGTGGATGTCCACGGGTGTGGGGAGAACACACAGAAGGAGGGGCAGCTTCCTTCGGCGGTCAGGAGACGGGAACAGACGTGGCATGTTTGAGGGACAGCAAGCAGACCGGTGCGGCTGGTGGGAATAAATGAAGGGGAGCCCGGCGGGAGGGGAGTCAGAGGTGGGTGGGCCTGGGTCTGAGGGAGCTGGTAAGGCCTTGGCATTCTACTCTAAGTGTAATGGAAACATGGAGGGCTTTAATGCGCGGGGTGGCCTGACTTGGCTCAGGCTTTAGAAGGAATGCTCTGGGTGCCGGGTGGAGGGCAGACTGCTGGGCAAGAACGGAGGAAGGGGGAGCCGTGAGGAGGCTGTGGTGACTCTGATGAGGCCCCTCGTGGGAGGGACGGTGACAGGTGGCTGTTGTGGAGGGAGGGAAGCCCAGGACTCCCAGGGGGATTCATTGTGGGGGAGGAAGGAATGACGTTGAGGATGACTCAGGATTCTGAGGTGAGCAGCTGGCTGGATGGGGTACCTTTCTGGGGAAGGCTTGTGGACAGGGCAGGGTCTTTGTAGGGGCTAGGGGCTGGGGGTGAGGAATCAGTAGTTCTGTTGTGTTAAGTCAGTAGTTGATGATGTTCCGAAGCCGATGGCCTGAAGCCCAGAAGAAAGTTCCGAGCTAAAGGTGAGGACCTTAAAACCAGTCGTCAGCATTTACTTGGCCATTTGGAGTCAGAAACTGGACGGGATCACCTTGTAGGTGGAGAACAGAAGAGGATTGGTGGAGAAAGAGGAGCCATTGAAATGAAAGAAAATTTGGGGGCTTAAGATCTCAGGGAAGCTGAGAGAAGATAGAGTGGTCAGTGGTGTCCAGGGCTGCTGACCCAGAGGTCCAGAAAGAGGGGGGCCCGAACTTGGCCATTGGCCTGGGGCTTGAGGAGGGCACAGAACACTGGTAACCTTGAGCTAAGCTGAACGCCATGGCAGGTGAGGTGGGCTGAGGAGTGGTAAGGGCGCAGAGAGGAAGGAGTTTTGCTGTGAAGGGTTATAGAAGGAAGACGGGCGGGCATTTTATGGTATTAAGGTATGTTTGTTACTGACAATGATCCAGTGTTGGGGGGAGAAGATGATTAGGCAGGAGCAAAAGGGGATCCTTGTGTAGGAAATACTTGAAAAGGCAGTGCAGGAAGGGGCTTAGGTCAAGTGAAGCGTTTAGCCGCAGGGAAGGAACAGAGATGCATCTTTCCCGGGGCCAGATGAAGCAGAGGAGTGTGGGCCCTGATGTGGGTACGTGGTGACAGTGGCGGTCCCCTCAAGGCTCTTCCTCGTCTGGGGGAGGACGGACAGTAAGTCAACAAGCGAAGTGTGCCAGACGGTAAAAAGTAGAGCAGCAGGGGCGGGGGGGAGGGGAGGGAATGAGTTTGGAAGGGGACAGATTGCTATTCTGTATCAGATGGCGAGGGACAGTCTCACTGAGACGATGTCATTGGAGCAAACGAGGGAGGCCGGTATCCGGAGAAGGATCATTTTAGGCAGAGAGAAGAGCCGCCTCATTCTTTGTAACGACTGTGTGGTGTCCCATTGGCTGCCCCACTGTCGTTTCTTAAACCAGTTCTTTGTTAAGAGGCATTTCGGTTATTCTGATCTTCTACTAGAATAAACAAAGCTTTAGTGATACATAGCATTTAAGAGTTGCATTGTATTCCATTTTATAGTTCTGTTATTTATTAAAATAATTGATCTCCCATTGTTGAGTGTTTAGATGTTTTCCCAACTTTATTATAAATAATTCTGACATGTAGTTGCGTATACCTTTTGCACATATCTGTTTGGGGAAAATGCCTACATGTGTCGCATCGTTGGATACAAGAGTATTGCACATTTTAAAAGGATTTTGGGGCACCTGGGTGGCTCAGTCACTTGAGCATCTGACTCCTGATTTCAGCTCGGGCCATGATCTTGGGATTGTGGGATCGAGCCTTTTGTTGGACTCTGTGCTGAGTGTGGAGCCTGCTTTGGATTCCCCCTCACCCCTTCTCTCTCTCTCTCTCCCTCTCAAATAAAAAACAGGATTTTTATCTGTACTACCTTTGCTAAATTGCATTTGCTTAGTTTTCATATTTCCTGTCAGTATAAAAGTGCCAGTTTTCCTGTATCCTTTCCAACACTGGGTATTAATCTTTTTAAAAATTTTGCCCATTTGATGGTCAGAAATTATTATAATTGTTTTAGTTTATATTTCCATTATTAGTGAAATGGAACATTTTTGTTACATTTAAGTGCCCATTGGTCATTTGTCAGTTGTCTAGTCTTCTTTTCTGGAGGTGTGGTGTAGAGTATTTTTGTTTCTTACTGATTTGTAATCATGACATTTAAAGATAGGAACCATTTGTCACTGCAAAGTGTTTTTCCAGTTTGGCATTTGCCTTTTATTTTTACTTATGCTTTGGAATTTGGGAGGTTGGATGGGTAGAAAGTAATGAGTCCAGTCTTTTGAGATTAGTTATTTCAGTAATTTTGTTTAATTTTTCTGTTCTCATATGGTTTTCTAAATTTAACTTTATAGGTTAGAAGGATATACTTTAGAGAATAGAGAGGATTTTCTCTTATGTAGGTTTCTTTGCCTCTGCCAGATATTGAAATGTATCCTTTTGTCGTTGACGTTGATATGTTGACATTTTTATTACATGTGTAGTTTTTCTTTTTTTGATGAGAAAATTGATTTTTAAAAACTTATTTAAGGTTATTTATTTATTTTGAGAGAGAGAGAGAGAGAGAGAGAGAGAGAGACAGCGTGAGTGGGGAAGGGACAGAGAGAGTCCCAGGCCGGTGCTGTGCTGCCAGCATGGAGCCCGACGTGGGGCTCGAACCATGTAACTGCGAGGTATGACCTGAGCTGAAACCAAGAGTTGGACGCATAACTGACTGAGCCCCCCGGCGCCCCGAGGAAATTGACTTAACATTTTGTAAAACTCAGTGCAGTTAGCACTCAGGGTTCCGTTAGTTTCACGTGCACAACATAGTGGCCCCCCACTTCCAGACGTAGCTCCGGGCTCATCGAGATGATTGTACCCAGTCTTGTTTTCTAGGCTTTTTGACGTCTCTTCTATTGATTTAGTCACCTGTCTACCATATTTCACTGATGGCAAGTCGTATGTTTCCCACCTTTTCTCTTTAAGTTTGGACTGCGTCTTCTAATCAGCTGTTGCCGGGATGGTAGTTGAATTCTTGCCAAAAGGGTTTGCAGTATTTCCTACCATTTACTGGGGGGGCACTAGTGACCTGCGCCGGCCTGAGCTCACTTCTCTGCTGCAGATACTTGGACTGTGCTGCTAGGGCGAGTTCAGCCCCACGGTGTGTGGGCCGGCAGGGCTGGGGGACCAGTCCACACACCAAGGAATCTTCGCCCCTTCTTCCCGTGGTCAAGGAGGAGGCGTGCAGACTTCTTGGTTGTCTGTATCCTGAGCGTCTTTTTTTTTTTTCCTCTGCATGGGTACCGAAACTGACGGTGCATCTCACCGTTGCTGGTGTCTTCCATTCAGTGGAATACGGGGTTTTAGTGACGGTAACAAAGATTTATCGTCTGGCAGCGCAGGCTCTGAGTACCCGGCAGTCCTGGCCATTGTCGCAAATGACTTTTGAAATGACTTAAGTTCCCCTGACAGTCTCTTTCCACAAAGCAGAGCCAAACCTAACATGAAAAGCTAGGGACCTTTCGTTTCATACAGACTTTTCACTGCCCATTGTTGTATTCTCCTTGTACTTGGTTGTAAACTTCGGGCAAGAACTTTAGTTCCCGAGGCTGTTCTAATACTATACAGTAATTTAGAACGGTTCTTCTGTACTTGGTTCGTAGAAGCTTAGATCACTTTGGTTGGATAATTCTTTTATTTTCTCTTTAGTCCTTTTTATAATTGTTTTTTAATGGGCACCTGCGTGGCTCAGTTGGTTGAGCATCCGGCTGTTGGTTTTGGCTCAGGTCATGCTCTCATGGTTCGTGAGTTTGAGCTCCACTGTCAGCGCAGAGCCTGCTTGGGATTCTCTCTCCCTCTCTCTCTTTGCTCCTCCCCTGCTCAGGCGCTCGCTTTCTCTCAAATTAAATAAAAAAATAAAAATAGAAAACGAAATGTTCTTTAAGAAGCCTCACATGAATCAGACAGAAAACTTTTCTTTTCTTTTCCGAACACATTTTGTTCCGAAGAGCTGCCATGCTGGTGAGTCTCCTGAAACCCTCAGCGCCGCACGTCCCCCCTCGGAAGGCCCGAAGCCTCGTGCTCACGGGCCGTGTTCTCCGGAGGCGCTCACAGTGTGGGGTGAAGCTGAGCGCTTGGCCTGTTTGTCTTACTTCAGGAAGGAGCAGTGGTGCAGCAGTGTATCATCACTGTAACTTGGTGACGTTCACCGGGTATTCGTTTTTTTCTCTTGAAGGCTTTCTCATCTTTCGAGAGTCGGGATAGACGTCACGTTGCCGAGAAAGCCCTCGGAGGACCCTCCCCGTTTGCTCCCGTGACAGCCGGCGGAGGAGTGCTTCATCAGCGTTTGCTCAGCGTTTCTCCCCCGCGGGAAGTCAGTTAAAAGACGATGTCCGGCACGAAGACAAGGAAGAAAGCACCACGTGTGGACAGTGTAGATAAGAAAACGTAATTTTAAAAATGATGCAGTTAAAAATTCCTCAGATCAGTAACGCGTGGTATCAGTGAAGAAATACGTGTAGCATGCAGGTGGTTCTTTCCGTTTCTTAAAAACCCATTGTCAAGGGGCCATTAAACTTGCGTTTTTAAATTAATGTAGTACCTTCTTTGATTCAAGTATGTATGGACTTCTTGAGACACTGTAGTAATAACGGTTTTCCAGAAATTTATGTTCTACTTTAAATGTGAGTTGTAGCTTCCAGCAGCTTCGATGCGGGGTCATTTGGGTCAGAGAGGAAGTGACCAAGATCACTTCTATTCCGAGTGGAATCCGAGGCCTCGTGAAGCCTTCCAAGCCCTGGCCGGGAGTGCGCTTGTGGGAAGGGGTCGCTCCTTCGGCAGAGGGGGCCTGGCTGTGGGGAGCGACCGGGGGCTTTCCGGCCTGTCAGCTGACGTAGCTGTGCAGTCGCCTCAGTGCTGAGCTTTCAATTATTATGAGAACCAAAGTAGAGTTTTTAGGTTTGGGTTTTTTTTTTTTTTGATTTTGGGTTTTTTTTTTGCTTTGTATTAATTTCACGTAAACCAAAGTTTTTCAAGGTATGAAATGTATTGCTCCTGGACTATAAATCTACTTCCTGGAAAGACTGTTCTGTAATATTTCACTTTGTTTTACTATGACTTCAAAATCAAATGATCTTAAATATTTTCCTAATACTACATGGGAATGCTGATTTTTCTTCTTTTGTTACGCGGTAGAAGCATTTTACACTGTTTACATAGTTCTCATGGAACATAGACTTTTTTGAAAGCAACATATGATACACTTTTTTTGTGTATGTATTCTAATTAGTGTGAATAAAACAGTAACTGCATTTTTAAAAAGCAGCATACGTCTGTTTCTCGTCTTCCTTGAAACATTCCTGTGAGTTGAGCGTTCACTTCCTTTTCGTTGTGAGGACCTGCTGTACGGGGTTCATCCGTAGCATTTGCTCCTAGTAACAGGATTAGGACAGAACAGTCTGGGAGCCGAGGTGACGTCAGGCAGCACGCGTTCGCTCCTGCGAACCTCATTCTGCGGGGAGCACAGGCGCTAAGTGCCTTTCTCTGCAGATCGAGTGGCCGATCGGGCCGGATGCTGTTTCCCTGACTCCATTCTGGCCTTCACTTCTCTACACTCGCTGCTGCTGCTGTGTTTCGCTTAATTTCCACTTATCTTCCCCAAACTGGCGACAAAGAAAAATGAGGGTTACGTATGTATCCTTAACAGAATCCAGTTTGAATCTTCAGTGTACCACTGGTCTGGTCGGCCTGTGTCCTTTGAGTATTGTGCAGAGAAGAAGCGCCTGAGCCGGTGTCCCAAGAATAAATGTGTACCAGGTGAGTTGCAGGAATTTTGAGATTTGATTTTAACACTTGAAACGTGTATTAGAAGTTTTTGGCAATTCTGCCTGTGGACATGTGTTTATATTACTCTTCAATTTCTTTTTTTTTTTTTATTTTTTTTATTTTTGAGAGACAGAGAGAGAGAGTGCGAGCAGGGGAGGATCAGAGAGAGATAAGGAGATAGAGAATCGGAAGCAGGCTCCAGGCTCTGAGCTAGCGGTCAGCACAGAGCCCAATGCGGGGCTCGAACCCACGAACTGTGAGATCATGACCTGAGCCGAAGTCGGACGCTTAACCGACTGAGCCACCCAGGTGCCCCTATATTACTCTTCAATTTCTTTAAAGAAAAACAAAAACAAAAGCAAAACTGTTAGCAGTTCCCGTGAGGGCGGAATCTGCACCTGTTAGCATACTGTTCACTGTTGACACCACCGTGTCGAGCACAGTCTTGCCTCACAGATACTTTCCAAATATTTCTTGAATAAAAGAATTTTAAGAATCAAAAACGTGGTTTAACACTTGGAAGAGACCTTGGAAGACCATCCAGATCAGTGGTTTGCAAACTTTTAAAAAGCAGCAAAACCCTTTCTCAAGGGAGAACTTTCCAGAAAATTCCAGAACATAACCTAGATGTGAGCATAGCTTCTGAGTCCAGCTTGACCTCTCCAATTCCCCCAGGAACAGCTCACCCCGCCTGGCACCCACCACCCCAGCCCCTAACCCGGGCTAACGCCCTCACTTTCCCCAGGGGAGGAAGCGTCAAGTCTCATCCTTCTGAAAGGGTTTCAGACCCAGAGTGTGGGCCGAGAAAAAGCATCGGTGTCTGAAGTTGGGGGTCTGAGTCCTGGTAAAACCGGAGATGCTCACCTGGCTGGTTACGTTGACGAGCAACAAGGGGAAGGCACTCTTAGCTCCGATACACCTGTGTGTTTCCAGAGTCGTTGATAAGAGTGTTTTCTCAAAGCGTGAGGGTCCTCATAACAAAACTACACAGATTATGTTGATTTTTGAGGTAAGATTGTTCCTGGAAAGGTGTGATTCACATAGAGCCTTGGAAATGAGACAGAGAAGAGATACCCCCACCCTGGTGGGAAGACCAAATGTGTGAGGTAGTCACTCACGACACGTGGTCTGGCTGTGAACAGGGCGGGCCAGGAATCCCAGGGTGATTGGCCTCCGTGTCTGTATTGCCGTTGTTTTGATGGGAGGTGTGTAACTACGTGAGTGTTTACCACTCGACACTGGTGGTGACCTGGTTTCCTGCATAGATGTTGCCATCTGGGAAGAGGTGAACTGAGCTGCTGAGTGGTTGGGTTTCTTCTAAGGTACAGTCCCTCGTAACCTGCTCCGTTGGCGTTCTGGCTCAGGAGGCGTCAGCCCGAAGGTGGGTCCTCTACGAGGAGGTGATGGAAGTCAGCTCCGTAGGGGCTGAGGTGACGGCCCTGTGTTCTGGCTGTCCATCTCCCCGCAGAGCAGGGGCTGGACTGGGCTGGTTTGACCCCTTGATGTGTTTGTCATGCTTCCGGCAGGTTATCAGCCTTGTCCTATTTCACCTGAGTGAGCTTCCCAAACCTTGACAGCCTTGTAAAGAGCTTAGGTGCCTCCCTGCCTTGGTGTCCAAGCTGTGGCTCCTGGGATGAGACTTTGTCCCTAATGGCAGGCATGGCAGGTTTCGGTTTCCTTATTTTTAAAAAATTTGACAGAGACAGAGCATGAGCATGAGCATGAGCATGGGAGGGGCAGAGAAGAGGGGAGACGCAGAATCTGAAGCAGGCTCCAGGCTCTGAGCTGTCAGCACAGAGCCCAACCTGGGGCTCGAAGTCACAAACCGCAAGATCACAACCTGAGCTGAAGTTGGATGCTTCCCCGAGCCACCCAGCCGCCCCAGTGTGTTTTGGTTTTGATCCGTTTCCTCCGTCCTGCAGTTCTCAACCTCACAGTTGTGAGACTGAATGGAAATACGGGGAAAGTGCAGCGCCAGGCACATAGCACGCCGAACGCCCTGTTCTGTCGCCCGGAGCCCGCACGTCGGGGAGGACCCCGACCTTCGTGGCTGGCTTGCTGCCGCTTCTCTCCTCCCTGGGCTGTGCTTCTGCTGGGTTTCTCGTAGCTGAGAGCAGCTAGCAGCTGTGCAGGGGGGTGAAGTGTGGCGGCCTGGAGGAGGCGGTGGTCGTCAGGAGGATGAGGGACAGTGGAGCCAGGTGGGGGGATGGCGGGGCTTCGCGCAGGCCAGCAGGACTGTTAGAAAGCACCCACGGGCCCCCAGGGCGGCTCTGGCAGTTAAGCGGCTGACTTTTGATTTCGGCTCAGGTCATGATCTCACCGTTTGTGGGTTCTGGCCCGTGTGGGGCTCTGTGATGACGGAGTGGAGCCTGCTTGGGATTCTCTCCCCCGCCCTTCCCACATGCATACGGGCGCTCTCTCAAAATAAATAAAAAAAATTTAAAAAAAGGAAGCACCTGTGTGTTACTTCTGCATGCCCTGATGCTCTAAGCTCTTTTTAGGATAAAGATCAATAAAACATATATTTTTTTTTCTTAAATTCTCTTTTCTCCCTCATGTTTTGTTTTTCTGCTTGAAAACATCAACCCTTCTAGATTTCCTCCAAACTCACGGGCTCCACAGAACACTTGGAAGATGACTTCACGTTAACACCAGTGGGAGTGTTAGACTCTAAAATACCAACCATTGTTTTCACTCGCCCACTTCCGTTCTGATAACCCTAGGAACGTAATTCTGTTCAACACCCCCACCTGGCAAAGGCAAAGTCAGCAGGTGAAAGCCTTCTAGTCACTGCCCCGCGGTGTCTTACAGTATAATTAGCTACCACCAAACGCTGTCAGACCGTGATTGGTTACTCTGGCCTAGATAAACCCTGAGCTTCCGCTCGGTGGCGCTCTTCCTCCGAATCACAGCTACTCCGGAGGGGCCTTTCGGCCGAACTAAAATAAACAGCCAATAACCAACTCCGTTTGTGTTCTGGATTCTATTCTCTGTGACTCGCATTTGGAAAAAAGGTCCAACAGGAGCTCGTGACACAACGCAGCCTCTTCATACCGCAGTCTCAGGCCGAGGGGAACGATTCTGGGCAGTGTACGTGCGCAGTAATCCCAGAAACCACCACAAAATACGCTAAGCGTGTGAAGCTGCCTGATGACACGTCACACAGACCGGGATTATCAGGGACCCACTCTGGAGCCAGTAGATTCATTAGAGAGTGACCTGCAGGTTCAAGTTCATGGACAGGTGCAAATAGCAATCTCCGGGTGACCCGCTGTGTTTTTTTCTTTCCTTCCTTATTTAAAAGTGATGTCTAAGAGACTTTATTATGGAAATTTTCACATACTCCAAAGGATGGAGGATGGTGTGATGAATCTCCTTCTACCCTTTCCCCTTGTGTCGGCGGTGCTGGCAGGGATGGCCTCTTGAGGTGACCTAAAAGGACAGGTAAGTAGTGGTGGCCAGGGGAGAAGTGAGGGGATGCATTCAGGATGTGTGGGAGCCTGTTGCCCACTTGGGCTGCTGGAGGAAATCAGGTTGTTTTCAGTGAACTGTGAAAGAACCGTAGAAGTGTGTTGAGTCTGAGGATCATTAATGCTGTATGTTTTTAAAGTTTATTTATTTTGACAGAGAGAGACAGAGAATTCTAAGCACACTCTGCACTGTCAGCACAGAGCCTGACACGGGTCTCGAACCTACAAATCTGGAGATTGTGACCTGAGCTGAAATCAAGAGCCAGATGCTCATTCGACTGAGCCATCCAGGCGCCCCATTAACACTGTTTGAAAGACAACATTTCTAGCGGCGCCTTGTCTTTCTGTAGCCGTTGGGTTGCACGGCCCTGGTTGACAGGAGCGCAGTCTGGAACCGCGAGTGCTCGCTGCCTGTGGCGCTCATTTCCACGTCCAGCTGCTGCTCTTTACCGGGGACGGTTTTGAAGGGCACTTCTGACTCCCAGACAAGCTTCCGGTGAATGGGGGTGCTGTCATTGGACCGTTCCTCCCTGGACGAGAGCTGGGGTGGGAACTTGCGGGGGGGGGGGCATGGGTACCGACTGTGTTTCAGGCCCTGCGCACCTTCTAGCTTTTTCATGTAGTCTTTACAGGGGCCTGCTGGAGGTGGCTGTTACCCCATTTCACAGACGAGAGAACTGAGGCTTATAGCAGCGAGCCCTGTTGCCGGGGCCACACCGTGTCAGGGCTGAATAAAGTGCACCTAACCCCCCCAAAATGAAAATATGGGAAAGTCCTTTCAAATATTTGCAGACTGCCCACCCGCCCCCCGTTCGGAAGCGTGTAGGCGGTCACAAAGTTACTGCGTTATTACTGCAGAGGCCAAATCATCTCCGCAAGATAGCTTTGAAAGAAAAGGAGAAGTTTTAGGAGCGACGCATTCAAATTTGCTTTGCTGTTTTGGCCTGAAGTGCTCCTGTTTTCCTTGACAGGGGGCTAAAACCCCCTTGTTAAGGAAGATTCCCAAATACTGGCCAAAATGGGACCTAGACGTTTGCACACTGACCCTTTGGACTGAAGAGGGAGGAATAAGCGCAAGATGGTCTGTTTGACCTTGGAAGTGTCCTGGCCTGTGCGCCTGCCCTGGGCTTCTGGGTGGCCGCTGCCAGGCTGGTCCTCGTCGGGCTGGTTCTCCCTTCTGCCTTCTGAGCCCCCGGCAGCGGTGACACCGTCCTGCCCAGCCTGAAGCCTCGGGCCTCCCAGCGTGTCCTCAGACGCTGACCTTGGCTCCCCCCTCCCACTGAGGGGCTTCCCTTTGCTCCAAATCTCATGGCCCCTGCACCCTCTTTGCCAGCCTCTCTCCGGCTTCGCCTCCTGCTCCGTCCATGATAAGCTGGCTATTCACTCTCCCCCCTGGCTTTTCTTTTGCTGGCTGTGCTGCCCTGCGCTGCGAGTCCGGCCTCTCTGTGGGACCAGAGCCCGGGCCCACCTGCCCCCTGCACCTGCCCCCGCCCCATGTGGTTGCTGCCTCCCCAAACCCCTGTGCCTCGGTTTGGTCTCTGGTGTTTATTCAAAAAGCACATTGAACAGGGGGAAATGGCTAATGGGACTCCAGCCTTTGCTTCAGAGGATGTTAAAGGGAGGCAAACAGAGGCGCAGGCCCTTCTTGGTCCCTCTTCCCCCGCCCCTGCGGCCTCTGCCACGCTGTCCTCAACCTGGCGCCCCGCTCCTGACAGAAGAGCACATCAGAGTGACAGGTTCCCGCCTGAACAGCGGTAAGGCAGGAGAAGGGAGGGTGAGCGTCTCCACCCTCTGCCCTCCAGCACCCGTGTGTGGCCGGGCACCTGGGGAGGGGACATCGGTGAGCCACCGGCCAGGCCGCAGGTGCCGCTTCTGACACACACAGCTGCCCCGTGGGGAGTTCGCCTTCACCTCAAGGATCTGGATTTAATGCGTTTCGTTCTTCTGGCCAAAAAAGAGCTTCTTTAATTACAAAGCTTTCCCTGTGAAAAGATAAAAAAAAAAAACTAAAAAAAACTCCCCTCTGAAGTATCATCTTGGGTCAAAAACAGCTTCTCTAGGGGCGCCTGGGTGGCTCAGTTGGTTAAGCCTCCGACTTCAGCTCAGGTCAGACCTCACATTCGTGGGTTCGAGCCCCGTGTCAGGCTCTGTGCTGACAGCTAGCTCAGGGCCTGGAGCCTGCTTCCGGTTCTGTGTCTCCTTCTCTCTCTGACCCTCCCCGTCTCATGCTCTGTTTCTCTCTGTATCAAAAATAAATAAAAACATTAAAAAAAAGAAAAACAGCTTCTCTAAATGGGACCCATTTTACTACAGAGACTTTTCCAGACGCCGTCTAGAAATTCCTTCATTTGCCTCTTTATTTTTTTAAAATTTTTTATGTTTTTTATTTATTTTTGAGAGACAGAGAGCATGAGCAGGGGAGGGTCAGAAAGGGAAGGAGAGACACAGAATCTGAAGCAGGCTCCAGGCACTGACCTGTCAGCACAGAGCCTGACGTGGGGCTCGAACCCACGAACCGTGAGATCATGACCCAAGCCGAAGCAGGATGCTTAACTGACTGAGCCACCCAGGCACCCATATTTGCCTCTCTTGAAGTGTTGCTTTTCAACCATTTGTCATTAGAGCGCCTGTTAGGTCATGTGATCATGTGTATGAACAGGACGGATTTTGTTATTTTGTTCGGCATTTGGGCAGGCAGCCCTTGAGTCTTGTATTAGAAACACAAGTCTTTGTATTGAAACACCTTTCACCTTATTTCCTTCAAAATTCATTTCCCGATGCCACTGTTTATTTTCCAGCAAGTTTCAGAACCAAGCCTTAGATGCCCCCACATGGTTTTCCCTTTTCCCAGATAAACTTTGTCAACACCGGAACCTGGCACCACTCTGGTCTCTGGATGACCGTGTATTATTACCTTCCTCTGTCGTCACTTTCTGCTGATGGGGCCCTGTGGAGTTTCGTCGTTTATGAAATGACAATGTTTTGTTACCTGAAAATGATAGTTTACCTCAACTGTTGTCAATATAATGGGTTCTGAATTGGTGATGTTGAGTCTCCATAAGACTTCTCCAGAAGAAACACGAAGATTAAGTTTTCTGATCCTTGGACATCGCTAGTCAAAACATGTGCTTCTGCGCGGAGGATGCCATCCACTCTGCTGGCTGGAATTTAGAGCCACCTCTGTTTTCTTTGGTTCTGAGAGAAGAATGTCAAATCTTCTCCTGGGTGTCTCTTAAAGTTCTGGAAAGCGTTCTTGAATAGCAGGAGTGATCATGTGCAGTAAACTGGATCTATATCCCCATTCGCCAAGCCTCAGAGGGAAATGAATATTTAAAGTCGTTTTTATTTTATAGACATCGTTTCATATTGCACAGTGCGAATCCCAACCGACTTAAAAGAAACTGGCCGCTTTTTATTTTTCTGGCTACAATTGAGTCTTCCACCCCCAAGGGACAAGTTGCTTCACAAGGGTGAACCTTTAGCAACTTAAATATGAAAAGGACATGACCAGATAATTCACTAAAAAAAAGACTAGTTCACTTGAAAATGTTCATGCTTGTTGCTTATCACAGAAATACAAATTAAAATGTAAAAATAAGGACCTTTTTAAAAAACCCCTCATAATGGTAAATTAAAAAAAAAAGACGTGCACAGAACCTACAGTTGCTGGAGGCAAAATAAGATGGTCAGTTTGGGAAGACATCAGAGAACTAGGAGACTTGAAATTTCACGCATTTCTATTCTTGGCCACAAGGGGTCGTACTGGGCAGTGAAAGCGTGTGGACTGTTGGGTGCAAATCTGTTTATTGTTGTAAGTATAGAAACAACCCACATGCATCCCCGTGGATGGCAGGCTGCCAGCATTGTCTGTACAAGTTCAGCATGTCAGAGGCAGTGTCCTCACTTACGGTGCCACCTGAAGTGGTGGGGAGGTCCCTTGTGTATGAATAAGCCAGTCTAAGATGATGGATGCGTGTAGCTTGAATCAGGCTGGGTTTGGGGGCTCAGGATCCTCCCAATCAGTCCTGAGCAATCTAAGCATTGTGGGGGGCGGGGGGTGGGCTTGGGTTGTGGGTAAGGACAAAGCCAGAGTGAGAGTTCCGTCTCCTGAATCCAGAGTCCATTTGTGTCCATCTGGAACCCGAAACATAGCAGCAGCTTCATATATCACTTCAATGTTTGTGGCATTGGAATGGCACAGGCCCATTTTACAGGTAAAGAAACTGAGATTAGAAAAGCAGATGGGGCGCCTGGGTGGCTCAGTCAGCTAAGCATCTGGCTTCGGCTCTAGTCATGATCTCACAGTCTTTGAGTCCAGGCCCTGCATTGGGCTGTGTGCTGACAGCTCAGAGCCTGGAGCCTGCTTCAGGTTCTGTGTCTCCCTCTCTCTCTCTGCCCCTCTCCTGCTCACACTCTGCATCTCACTCTCTCAAAAATAAATAAACATTTAAAAATATTAAAAAAAATAAGATCACACAGTGATTTAGTAGTGGAACTGTCAGAGTAGAGAAAGCAAAAATTTATGGTAAAATGAGATGAAAAGTCAAGATTTTACATATCGCTTTTCTTATGTTCCTCCCAATGTTTAGACAAAATGTTTGGCTCAGTCAGTGTATTGATAAAAAATTCTCTTTTTCATGGATTTGGAAGGGAGAGGAGGATGTTAATCATCTAAAAAATAATTTTGTCCTTCAATATGTGGATGTACTTTCCGCAACATCCTTACCTTTTTCTGCCTCATAGAACTGTTGAGAATGTGCTCCAGGGGCCTGGACAGCTGTTCCTTATTTTAGTGGGTTTTGTAAATGTATGGGTTTATTTTTTCCTTTTTTTGGATTGGTTGGCACTGCCCACCTGCCCAGCACCCCCGCTTTAGTGCTCTGCCGAGGGTCCCATGTTTGTATTGGACGGAACAGGTGCACGGTTGGGATGAATATCTTAACTGATGTAAAATACGGAGCCTTAACTTTATAAGCTTGAGTCAGACTCATAAGAACATTAAGAGCGTCTTTAGTGGTTGCAATTATTTCTTTTATTGCTTTGTATTTGCCCCTTGGCAGAACGCTTTCATGAACTTCACTGCGTTTGATCTCGGTGCTAATTAAGGGAAGAAGGCAAGACAGGGGTGATCATCTCCATCTTTATAGATGAGAGGACTGAGGCTCCCAGGGGCGAAGTGACTTGTCCATGGTGACCTGGAAGTGGATGAGGAGGCGGGGACAGGCGCTCCCGTCTTTCCATCCTAGACCCGCCCTCCTTCTGTGGCACTGCTTGCTTCTCCTTGGAAATATATTTCGTATCAGTATATAATTGGTAACTCTGCCAGGCCCCAAAGTGTGTAAATATGAAATAGCTCTTGACACTGTGTTGGATTAGAAGATTTGGAAAATGTGGAGAAGCATAAATGAGAAAATAAAATTACACCATTTCTTTCTTTATAAAAATGGAAATACATTTGGGGCACCAGAGTGGCTCAGTCAGTTAAGCATCCGACTTTAGCTCAAGTCATGAATGATCTCATAGTTTGTGAGTTCAAGTACTGCGTCAGGCTCTGTGCTGACAGCGCAGAGCCTGGAGCCTGCTTCAGGTTCTTCGTCTTCCTCTCTCTCTCTGCCCCTCCCCCACTTGCACTCTGTGTCTCTCTCTCTCAAAAATAAACAAACATAAAAAAATTTAAAAATGGAATCACATTATAATGTTTGAACTTTTTATGTGTATTATTTCTTGGCTTTTCTATGTCATTTAAAAAATCTATAAAATTAACTCACTTTTTATTTATCCAATCACCATTATTTGGTTTTTGAATTGCTTCCGATTTTCCAAATATATATGCACATGTATGTGTGTGTGTATAGGAAGATAGACACGTTAGATCAACCTTTGATGAACCTCCTTTGAGAGAAAGCTCTGTGAACATTTATTTATTTATTTATTTATTTTTAAGTAGTTTATTGTCAAATTAGTTTCCATACAACACCCAGTGCTCTTCCCCACAAGTGCCCTCCTCCATCACCACCACCTCTTTTCCCCCCTCTCCCTTCCCCTTCAACCCTCAGTTCATTTTCAGTATTCAATAGTCTCTCAAGTTTTGCGTCCCTCTCTCTCCCCAACTCTCTTTCCCTCTTCCCCTCCCCCTGGTCCTCCATTAGGTTTCTCCTGTTCTCCTGTTGGACCTGTGAGTGCAAACATATGGTATCTGTCCTTCTCTGCCTGACTTATTTCGCTTGGCATGACACCCACAAGATCCATCCACTTTCCTACAAATGGCCATATTTCATTCTTTTTCATTGCCATGTAATACTCCATTGTATATATATACCACATCTTCTTGATCCACTCATCAGGTGATGGACATTTAGGCTCTTTCCATGATTTGGCTATTGTTGACAGTGCTGCTGTGAACATTGGGGTACATGTGCTCCTATGCGTCAGCACTTCTGTATCCCTTGGGTAAATCCCCAGCAGTGCTATTGCTGGGTCATAGGGGAGTTCAATGGATAGTTTTTTGAGGAACCTCCACACTGTTTTCCAGAGCGGCTGCACCAGTTTACATTGCCACCAACAGTGTAGGAGGGTGCCCGTCTCTCCACACCCTCGCCAGCATCTATAGTGTCTTGATTTGTTCATTTTAGCCACTCTGACTGGCATGAGGTGGTATCTCAGTGTGGTTTTGATTTGTGTTTCCCTGATGATGAGTGATGTTGAGCATTGTTTCATGTGCCTGCAGGCCATCTGGATGTCCTCTTTGGAGAAGTGTCTGTTCATGTCTTCTGCCCATTTCTTCACTGAGTTGTTTGTTTTTCGGGTGTGGAGTTTGGTGAGTTCCTTGTAGATTTTGGATACTAGCCCTTTATCTGATATGTCATTTGCAACTATCTTTTCCCATTCCGTTGGTTGCCTATTAGTTTTCTTGATTGTTTCCTTTGCAGTGCAGAAGCTTTTTATCTTGATGAGGTCCCAAGAGTTCAGTTTTGCTTTCATTTCCCTTGCCTTGGGGGATGTGTCGAGTAGGAAATTGCTGCGGCTGAGGTCAAGGAGGTTGTTTCCTACTTTCTCCTTGAGGATTTTGATGGTTTCCTGTCTCACATTCAGGCCCTTCAGCCATTTTGAGTTAATTTTTGTGTATGGTGTAAGAAAGTGGTCTAGTTTCATTCTTCTGCATGTTGCTGTCCAGTTCTCCCAGCACCACCTGCTAAAGAGGCAGTCTTTTTTCCATCGGATACTCTTTCCTGCTTTGTCAAAAATTAATTGGCCGTACATTTGTGGGCCCAGTTCTGGGTTCTCTATTCTATT